>JAZKJV010008422.1:0-457064 GCA_037367405.1 Ottelia alismoides | reverse complement strand
TTCGCGCTAGCGTGGGTATTTTACATCTGAGCCCTGCACCATTTTTGTATTTTTGTTTAGGTCCTTAAACTTTTATTTGTAGTTTAAATATTTTGTAATATTTGCCATCCCAGACCCTTGAACTTTAGGTAATTACGATCAGGTCCTTGGCCACGTCACCTCATGTGACCAGTACACGTGAGGCGCGGGGCATTTTGCACTGGACCGCCCGTGAATTTGTTTATTTAGCTTTAGTCCAGGAACTTTTATATCATGTGTAATATTTTTGTATTATTTGCATGATTGCCCCTAGAGTTTTGTAATATTGCATCTATACCCCTGCCAAGTCACGTGTTTATACGCTGGGCTTGGTGATTTTGCAGAAAATCCCCTACGAGTTTTTGTATTTGTAATCAATCCAGGAACTTCATTTATTAGTTATATATATTTTGTGTGAAAATTGCACTTTTACCCCTAGATGTTTGCTTATTTGCACTTATAACCCTTGCTAGTAGTGTAGTTTCTTGATGTTGTTTGTATTTATTCAATGCATCTATAAATTGATAAAAATCACCAAAAATTTCCATAAGCTCCTGTTTGCTTGCTCATTCACGGCATATTTTTGTATTGCATTTTTATTGCATTTTTATATTTATTAAAAATCAAAAACATGCATTTTCAGCACTATATGCATTAGAAAATCCATAAAAATTATAAAAACGTTTTGAAAAATTCCAAAAAAAAATTATATTCTGTGTGTTTTATCATCTTTTAGTGTCAGTCTGAAAATAATTAAAAATTTCAAAATAAAAACCCTAAAAATAGAAATCCCCTAAAAATTCATAAAACTCTAAAAAAATCTAGAAAAATCCTAAAAATACAAACTCAATTTTTGTAGTTTCCTTAATTTGGTTGCCTTTATTTTAAAATTAATTTGAGGAATTTTGGATACTGTTTGGTAATTTTTATCCTCTTTTAATTTTGGCCAGCAGCTTAGTGTACTGTTTTCTTGTATTTGGACTTTTAAAAATACAAAATAATATTCAGAAAAATTCCCAAAAATCACAAAAACATCTTAAAAATATAAAAAGACCAAAAACATTTTATCTCCTTATTTTTTTAGCATTTTACCTTATTTTTATAAATCCTTAATCTTCTCTTGTCTCATATTGTGTATATTTATTCTATTTTTAAAAATATAAAAAAATATATAAAATATATAAAAAAATATGTAAAATCAGAAAGTTTAAAAAATAAAAATATAAAAATATAAAATCAAAAATTAAATAAAAAAATATAAAATTAAAAACCCACAAAAATTGCATATTTGTAGACAAACATCACACTCTTTACACTTGCTTGATTATCATGTTGCTCCATGAGTTCGACACTCTACATACTTGCATTATACACATTTCTTGTAGAGTTAAAATAAATTTGACTCCACATTTATTTCTCATTGTTTAATTGATTTGATTGTGGGTTCATTGTTGACTTTGATCGGGATTCATTGAGGGTCGACACAGCGACTGTTGTCTCCGCTTTGTGTGAGACACATTTAGACCTCGTGAATTTCGGTTAAATCAATGACCCTCGCGACGATGACCCGATCTTTGAGGTATTCGATAATTTCACTGATTTGTCTACATTATATGCATTGGATATCAGCCTTTTTAGTGAGTCTCTTGATCTTGATCTTGCTTATCTATTCGAGACTGTGATTGATGTGGAGGATTCATCGGCAGATCCTTCCTTCTCTACATTTGATTTCTTCAGCTCTGCCCTTCACTCCATTCAAATCTTAAGCCGACGATTTCTTTTGTGCTAGTGGAGCCCATTTCATCTCCCATATATTTACCTGTAGAAGACACCCGCTGATGTTTATTTTACTTGGGTGTAATCATTTCCTCTGTTGAGTTCGTTGTTGTTCTCTCACTGAGACTGCAATGACAGTACGGTATTCGCCTCACATATGTCGTCCTAAAACCTTGATACATCATTGTCCTAGCCTTTGCACCCAGCTAGGGGCGTAAACTCTAGCGCTTGTTGAGAGGCACCTCAACATTGATCACATCTGTATAGATCCATTTATCCATATCGCACATTGTTTTTTCTGACACCCCCGTCTCAATCTTATGATTATGCTATACTTAGGGAAGATGTCAGACTTGTAATTATTCTTTTGATTCTTTTCACCTCTGTTTTGCAGCCTATACTTAGGGATATTTTACCCAAAGTATAGGGGGTAAACCTAGTACATTCTAATCCTCGGTTTTCCCCCTTGTGTACAGTCATCTATAATTAGGATTACTTGATCCTAAGTATAGGGGGATCACCGAATTCTATCGATTTTATTCTTTAATTTATTGTTGTAGTATAGTATTCTTTTCACTTTTCTATACTTAGCATGAGTTATGTCTTTCTTTCCCAGCTCTTTGATCACTTTGAGGACATAGTTCGAGTTAAGTATAGGGGGGTGTCGTATATATTGTATATCTACTTTAGTCATAACTTGTACTTTCATATTTTTAATGTGGCTAAAATACCTTGTAAATACTGGTAAAAAAGCATAAAAAGACGCAGAGATTTCCTCAAAATTTTTTCTCGTACATACTGACTAATAAGTCAGGTTAAAATATTTTGAAATATATTTTGAAAGTAGTTTGAAAATCAGTTTGAAAAATCTTTTGAAATCTATTTGAAAAATGTTTAAAAAATATTTTCAACCTTTGTAAATATATCGTGGCTTGTAAAATTTTTTCCTTTATGTGGAAGAAAAAGATTTTGTAAAACTATTTGCAAATGTTTGGAAATAATGATTGAAAATTATTTTGAAAATCTATATACACTATTTGAAAAATATTTGCAAAATTGTTTTCAAATGATTGTAAATGATTGTAAAATTGCGTGAAAAAAATTTTGGACTATAGTTTTCAAAATTATTTGTAAAATTATTTTCAAATAAATTTGAAGAATATATGCATCGTAAAAATTCAAAAAAAATCCAAAAATATAAAAAATCTAGCTGTTTATATACCTGTATTAATCACTCAAGTTGTAAATTCTTTCTTTCTTATGACTCTTGTAAATAATTGACTTACTTCTTTGTAAATATGTGTATATAATCCCTTACCCATATATAAAATAAAAAAGTGTATATACTTGTATATGTTTCTAATTATTTGCATAAAAAAACTTTTGCATATGCATCATTTTTCAAAAATCCTTAAAAATTTCAAAATTTTGAAAATTGTTTCACAAAAAGATTTTCTCTTTGCATTGTGCATATTTTCTTGCATTGGCATGCACATTTTTCAGGATAGTTTTGACATTTAAACTAAGACTGGAATAAATTTGAAGAATGGAGCTTAGTTGGACCTTAATCCATTTAATTTCAGATGAACATTATAAGATTTGGAGTTAAGACTTTTCAGGTCCTAGTGTCCTAATTCTTTAGGTCCATAAGACTATATTCACATGTCATCTTGATAAGTCTAAGTAGAATATTTAACTACACATGCATGATTCTTTCATACCGTGACGTACCTTGGACCAAAGCACTCTACACGTAGCTCTTCAGGGACGAGGTAGTGAGGGGGCATAATCTTTTGGCTTGGGGTATCATACGAGGGTAGTACATCTAGGTGGAACCTCTCGTCCTACTCTAGCGATGGAAGTGCCTCTCAACTTGGTTTGGTGATGTTGAGGTCTAAAGACGGGAGCTGTGGGTTTGCAATAATGCTTCAAAAGAGGGATAGTCTACTGGCTCAAGAGGAAAATCTCCTTATGTACATGTTGCACCTTGTATATATTTTCAAAAAAATCGAAAAAAGCAGAATCTCAAAAGTGGACAGGCTTGATTGAAAAGTAAAATGCATGTCGAAGTGTATATACAAGTGAAAAAAGAATAAGAGCTTCAAAGTCAAATATTGTGAGCTTGCAGCGGGTGACATGGCTACACTGGTCATGCATCGAAGGATAGGTAACTACATTGGTTACCGTCCATTCTCTTCTCCATCCCCTCTTCTTGAGCTGGTTGTACTTGAACTTAGAAGGAATATCCCCGCTCCTCGAGGAAAGAGTTGCTAGACCGGGGTATTAGAGTTACCTTGTTGAGAGAGGATGTTATTTGCTACTTCTGAGATGGGGAGCTCTATTTCACTTACACCGTACAAGTAAGAAATTCATAGTCATAAGAATTTGTGTATGTAGACTTGTTCTGATATGACTGTTGAGGAGACCTGAATAGCAGTCTTGTGGAACTTAGAGGCTGTTAGGTTTTAAATCCATTTCCCAATAAGGTTCCGACACACTAATAACCCAAAGGTCCGACAGAGCTCCGGACTACATTTTTATGAAGATAAGCTTAAAAGTCAACATTGTTCAAACTTCTTTCCTTTTTCTTTTTCTTTATTTTGCTTTCACTTATTTTTCAAATAAGTGTTTGCTAAGGGACTAGCAAAGGTAAAGTATAGGGGAATGATAAATCCACGATTCATCGCCTTTATTCTTTTATTTTAGCTTCGTTTCTTTAGTTAAACACATGTAAATACCCACTAATTCCATAACTTTACCATTTTGCATGCATTTGTTAAATATGCATTTTAACACCTTTTGTGCTTAAATAAAAGAATAAAGAAGAAAAGAAAAAGAAAGGATGTGTTTATGCAATAAATATAGACTGGCTCGAACCCCGAGAGAAGGTCAAGACTTGACCTGATCGACCAGGAATAAAGTAGGGGGAGATAGGGTCTTCTGTTAAAACCAAAAAATAATAATTTGTACATAAATTCCTCATATATTTATATAAAACTTGTGCTATTTTATTTATACATAATTTAAACTCAAATTAATTATTTTTTGTAAAAGAATTTGTAAATAAAAATATGTTGTAAATAATAAAAATAATTATCAAATAAAATAATGTATATATTACAATTAATCACCCTTAGAAAAAGCCACAATGCGATCATTGAAATACCAATTTCGGCTCCATACGAACTCAAATTGAACCAAACTCACTTCTATTGTATTTTAAATTAAATTATCTTTCAAATGGTTGTGGTTTCATTATTTTTGGAGTTACGGTTAAAAAGTCAATTTTGTGGGGTATTTTGTGCAGTTTCACCATTATTTATTGTACACATTTATTCATATTTATTATATATATAATGTACATATTTGTAAATATTATTTTCATTAATAATAAATAAAAAAATATAAATAATAAAATTAAAAAAACTGTATTTTAAAAAATTATTTCCTTATTTGTACATATGTCTATTGTATTATATGTGTATAATATGTCTATACAACTAACTTCCTTAAATAAAAAGTCACCAAAAAATTTAAATATCTCACATTAATTAATTTAATTTAAGTACGAAATTGTATTTAAATGTAATTATTTAATTCATTATTTGATTTTATAACATACCATGTATATTAGATTTGATTTTATGCCTTTAATGGTCACCATTAAGGTGGTTAATTGATTTCTATTAATTAATTAATTTAATTCTAAATTTCATAATTAATTAATTAATTAATTATATTAATTTCACTAATAAAAACTTTCTCCATTTGTAGATATTCTCCTTTTTTATTTTCTTCCTCTTTTTAATGGCTCCTCCTCCCTCATTTTCTCTTGATCAATCTTTGGTGGAGAGGAACCCGATCTTCGAGAGCCGTCTTGATGAGAAGGCTGCGTAGACTCCGAGCCGTCCGGTGACAGCGCATCGGCCCTTTGTCGAGGCCATCACGACATTTCCGAACCCCGAGGTGAGATCCACTTTATTTTTTGTCATTTTTATTCTTAGGTAGATCATAGATTAGATTTTTGTTTAGTGATTAATCTTTAAGTATTAAAACTCATCAAAAAATTCCATCACACTTTGATTCCGATCCGACACCAATTTTTCACCTCATCTCGCGATCCACACATTTTCATTTCTACCTCACACGACCTATCAGCTCCGATCACTGCACGTTGACCGGAGTCACGGATCTATCTCTCATATCGCAAGATCCGTCCATCACCAACTCCATTTTGTTATAAATAAACTAAAAAAATGTATCTTATTTTCTAACATTTGTTTTTACAGGAAACAATAAAAAAATATTTTTGTTTTTCTTTTCTATGTAATCTTCGTTTGGTAGGAATAAATAATAAAATAAATAAAGTATATAATATATACATATATATTTCCTAACATTTGTTTGCAGGAGGAAATAAAAAAATAAAAAAACTCTTTTTTGTGTTGTTTACATAAAAAACAAAAAATATAACTGCAGCAGGCGGCCGGCGACGCCGCCCATCATCTCCTCCGACGCCGTCCATCCGCGCCGCCGCCGCGTGAGGCCACCCCACCTGGGTTCTCCGCAGCAGCCTTCCCCCTTCCACGCTGTGGTGCCCAGCATCAACCGACACCGTCTGCGCCCCCCTTTCGATCTCCGCCGACCGCACCCGCAGCGGAACCGCCCTGCTCCTCTGCGCGGAAGCACCGCCCTCTGCCGGGAGTGAATCCGCTTGCGCCGTCCCCGACATCTCGGAGCCCAACCGCGCCCAACCACCTCCTTCCACGCGCCTCGCCAACGCCCCCCGAACTTCCAGCCGTGCGGTGGCCCCGTTCCGCGCACCTCGCCAACACACGTCTCCGCCATTCACCCATTGTCCCCAGCCGCTCCTCTGTCAGAATGCCAATCGCCACCTCCACCGACCGGTCGCGCCCCCTGCTCCTCTTAAGAGGCGGCGGCGGTCGCCCCCCCCCCCCCCCCCCCCCCCCCGTCTTCTTGGCTTTGGAACAATAACTGATCGATAACTCCAGAACCCTAGTGGGGTTTGATTTTAAAATAAAGAAATTCGGAGCAAATTGTAATGAAGCCCCCAGAAGACCTCAATATTGCAAAGAAGCCCCCACTAGCCTCAAGTCGAAGACCTTAAAATTGCAAAGAAGCCCCCACCAACCTCAAGTCACATGTTCACTGGGTAAATGTGAAATTTCTCCTCTGTCTATTTATTGTTTTATTCTCTGCAAAAATTTTGAGCAAATTACATTTCAGTCCCTCTACTTGCAAACTTGAATTTGCATCCCCTTTGTGATGAAATAAATACTTTTATTTTTCAAAAAAAATTCAAAAAATTATATATGTCCTGCTGTAGAATTTTATCATTTTATAATTTTTCATCATTTTTTATTATCATTTTATATATATTTAAAAAATCAAAAACAGTATTTTTTTTGCCCATTCGAATTAAAAAATTCATAAAAAATTGAAAACTTGTATACAATTTCCAAAAAATATTGCAGGTGTCTTTTAGTGTCATTTAATTTGTATCCTATTTTCGTGCATTAACTCTTTATAAAAACCAAAAAAATGTGAAAAAATAAAAAAATCAAAAAAATTATTTTAAGTTGGAAAATAATCTTGGTTGTGCATTGTTTGCTCTATTTTCCACTGTTTGATTTTTATAAAATCACAAAAACATTAGAAAAATAAAAAAATATCAAAAATATTTTAAAACATATAAAATACAAAAAAAATTCTCGTGAATTTTTTGAGCTTTTTTTACCAGTCTGAAAAATACAAAAAGAGTTTGGTGTTGTGTATTGTTTATCTTTTGTGCTTGCTTTGAAAATAAAAAAATAAAAAATAAAAACCACTAAAAATCATTTCAGAAATTTGACTAATGAGCTTTTGAATCGTGCTCCTTGTGTTCGACCCTGGCCGCTCTACCAGGTAAAAAAAATAGGAAAATCGCTTATATTTGCTTGGATTGATTGATTATTTTCTTAAGTGGTTAAAATACACATTTTTTCTCGATTGACCGATTCGAGTGGTTTAGAACAACGACATTGAATATTATTCCATCTTAAACCGCACGATATTTGGCTCATCTGAAAGGTGCATCTTATTGGAAATAAATTAAATATATAAGACAAAAGAGAGCCTACACCATGAGGTATAGATAACTACTTGCATCTGTCTCATTTTTCATTATTTTTTAGTTTTTTTGAAATAAAATATTGGGAGAATTAGATCACCATATATCACAGTAGTGTCATTCTAAATTCAACTTAATTCATAACTTCTATCATCTCCATCAAGACGACCAAATTTTAATGGTCTCGGAATTGATGAAATTGACCCTTTTAGATGAGTGTGTTAGGAATGTTTGTTTTGCATGAAACATGAAATATATATTCCCATCAATATATTATGCAAATCCCCTTCAGGTTTCCTTCAGCAAAACCCAAAAATAATGAAAAAAAGGTCGGATGTAAGCTCCTAGATCTTTGTATAGAACTCTAGTATTGTCTTGTCTTAGCACGTGATCAGAGATCAAAGCTTATCCATATTTTCAAAATTTGTGGACGTTTGTTTACGACTTCAAGACATTAGTCCATCAGCAATCCCTGTGATATATTTACTTAGAAGTATCTATATTCTTTTGGTATTTCGTATGATTGTCAATCATATGTTTGATTATAGCGATTGATTTCGACTTGTAATCAACCTCGTATTTTTTCATCCTTTTATTAGGATTTTTCGGACTAAATTCCCAGTGTCTCTATGGTTGATTTTTAAACTGTTACATTTTATCTATTATGCAGCTATCTTGGATTAGATATATATCCTTGCAGAATTTTCTTATCAATCTAGTGTTTTCCATGATTCTATCGACAAGTCCGTCTTCCCTCTAGATATATAGTGGGTAACTTTGCGTGTCGTGTTGGGACCTATTTCTTCCTTTGCATATTATAATTAACTGAACACGAAGGTGCAATCTTCCCCTCCCTCCCTGTCCATGTGATAGGTAATTAATTAGTTGGACTTAATTAGATGATGTGGTCCTTTATTTTTCGTTGAGACCCTCCTGCAGAGACATCATACTGTGCATAAATTTTGAACGAGTCGACTGCGGGTTCACGTGTGTATGGCTCTCTGTGTTCTCAACAGGCCATGCATTATATTCTTGTCCATCGGACCACATGGTAAACATAGTGCATCCAAGTCAAAAACCTCGCTTCCACCGTACGTGAAGGACAAGTTGCCCTCGTCTGATCTGCATGAAATACGGATCATAAGATGTGAGCCCATTTCAACTCCAACCGGTGGTTTTTGTATGGGCAGTTTGTCGTTTCACTTGATTATGCTTCATCCTTAAGCCTACTTCTTCAGAGTGAAGGCTTTTGTTAATGCTACATAACGATCAAGTAACAATTAACAGTAAATAGCTATAACGATTTCTTATTACCAGTACTTCGGCCAATTTAAACAACCAGAACGATTGGACATGCAGTTTAAGGTCAAGTGTTCTATAGAAAAAACAAATACCTTCTCGGTTCTCCTTCATCAGTAAGGTTGTATGTCTGTAAAACAATCACTCTATGCATTGAAAACTTTTTTCCAAACAAATAGAATTAGTTATTGGAAGTTCCGCTAAGTTGCTAAATATCTATTGCCTCGGTGATACGTCTGCAGAGAGAGAAATAACCTGTTGTTATTTTTGGAAATGTTAAAAGAGAAAAAAATATGTACCGGTGGAACATTGATGTCCCATATGAGTATAAAGGATAACTCTATACGTTATATCTAGTAGTATGTCGTCATTTAATTAATTTCCTATCTGGTGGACCTCTGCTCTTTCGGCATTGAATAATGTTTCGTCAGCAATGAACGCTGAAAAATGCAAAAGATCTAACTTCTACTCTTCTAGAAAATATATGTTAGGAATTTCATTCTGGAGGAAATCATTGGCAATCATATGCATCTAGCCGTCGTTTGATTAATCCCCTGTTAACTAGAATTTGATGTCTCTCTCCCCTATCAGCTGCTTAATTGCCACGAATACTATTTATGCAGATTACCTTGTTGTATGAGTAATGAAAGTATTAAAAGCTAGTTGCAGGATAATCACTTGGTGTCTCTAAATATCCACTATAAAATCAGATAAGCAGGCTCCGACTTCTATTTTGAACTTGTTTCCAACCATTGTTCCATAGCAAGTATGCACATATAGGTTGTTACTGTACCACGTAGTTTTGTAGAAGAGCTTGAGGCTGTTGATTGGCTGGCTGAAGATTTATCATTTTATTTCGGTAGTGTTAATTTCCTTCTCGTTGCCTTATTATTAGGTGTACCCAAGAAACATTCTATGAGTTGTTCTATTATAGTTATTGTCTTCGTCAATGAGGTCCCTTGAATGATACAACTTGATCTTGATTATGTTAAGTTGTTAAGTGTTGTTATCCTTTTAGTTAAAATATCTCAAGTTATTTATTATTTTGTTCTTCCAATCGTCTTCCTTAATTGTGGATTTGATATGCATGAGTAACCCTCGGATCCGACGTGGCATGTCGTTTATTATTGCTTCCGCTGGTCACACGGATCCGGGCCGTTACAAGTGGACCATTCAGACTTTCAGACTGATGGGCAGTCAGAAAGGACCATTCATATTTTCACCCGCAGACTGATGGGCAGTCAGAAAGGACCAATCAGACTTTGGAGGATATGCTTAGATCTTGTGCATTGGACTTTTCTGGAAATTGGGATTTTCATCTTCCTCTTGTTGAGTTTGCATACAATAACAGTTTCCATTCTAGCATTGGGATGGCCCCATACGAAGCTTTATACGGTAGACCTTGTCGTTCTCCCTTATGCTGGGATGATGTTGGCGAAAGAAAAATCCTAGGATCAGAGATTATCCTGGATACTACAAAGAAGATCGATACTATCAAGAAGAGATTGCTAGCTGCTCAAAGTAGGCAGAAAAGCTATGCTGATTGTCGGAGACGTGATCTTAAATTTGAAGTGGGAGATCAAGTTTTATCAAAGTCTCTCCTATGTGTGGTGTCGTTCGTTTTGGTAGAAGGGGAAAGCTGAATCCAAGATATGTTGGCCCTTTTATGATCATCAAGAGAATTGGCGAGGTTGCTTATCAGATCGATCTCCCACCTCAATTCAAGAATAGACATGATGTATTTCATATTTCAATGCTACGGAAGTACATATCTGATCCCTCGCATGTGATCGAGCATGAGATTCCTGAAGTACAAGCAGATCTCTCTTATGTAGAAGAACCGATCAAGATCATAGATCGCAAGGAAAATCAATTGCGCCGCCGGATTATTCCCATGGTTAAGGTCTTATGGAAACACCAGAAGCGTGAGGAGGCTACATGGGAGCTGGAGGAGGAAATGCAAGCCAAATATCCCGAGCTTTTTGGTAAGTTCGTAGACCTATAATTTCGGGACGAATTTTTTTTTTAGTAGGGTAGATTGTAACGGCCCCTACAAATATTACATAAAAAAAATTAATTCAATTACTAAAGGAGGAGAGAGAGGGAGTCGGTTATACTATTACCAATTCTACCTCAACCATCTCATACGTGGATCCTATTTTAGGATTTGTTGGGCAGCTCTCCACGTACAAGAGAGTGGGGATTACGGGAGAGAACTCCCTACGCGCACAAAGGGGCGAGAGAAGAGAGATACAACCATAGCACCTTTTTTTTCCTTGGCCGAGATAATTTGCATCCCTTATCGTCGGGCTGGGACGTCGTCTACGGCTGGTCGAAATCGAAGGAGTAGAATCACTGTGTCGGCTCGATCCTTGGAGTAACGAATCCTCGCGATACGGTATGCGTTCTTTGTGCATCGTTCTCAGTTTTTGATTCTATTGTGAATCGGCATGTATTTTTCGTATTGATCGAAGCTTGCAGTTTTCCTCCCTTAACTACTCAGATCCAACCCGAAATACCCTACATGTTATACCTACGATTGTCAATCCATGTGATGTCTGTCCATAGATGGTGTAGATCATTCGTCTTGTGGTCCAAGAAAAACCTGGACGTTTACATTGACAGTCGTTGATCACCTAAGCGCTCTAATGGCACATCCAATCATATGCCAATGATGTTATTACTCTTGTGGATATATCAGTTACCTTCCTTTATGTATTCTACCTCCATGATCTTGAGATCTTAATTATTCCAGTGACAGTTTGCAATAAGGAATTAGTCTCACCAGTATACGAAATGTTTGATTCTTTTTATTACCGTTATGTTCCTCTCCCAATGCCTCATGTTACAGAGTACCATATATGCTTATCGTCTATTGTATCCGGTTTTGCTAAGAGTTGATTAACGAAATTATGAAATGTTATGGCTAATTGTGTAATCTATTGTCCGTGGAGTTAGGTCTGCTCTGTTTGATTATATATTTTCATGTTACTTGTAAGGTTATTATAATGTAAGCAATTAATAGTGCAAAATCTTACATCACTAATCATTTGACTTTAACATTGGTGCCTTCCATTGATGGATCTAATTACTTCATACCATGCGGATATATGCTTGTCGAATTTCAGCCTTAATTCCATGTACCTTTCTCTCCCTTGTTTCTTGAAGGGCAATCTCTCTAAATCATATGAATCCTAGATGCATCATTCTAACACTGTCACGTTGGCCACTACTTCTTATGATGACAACTAAATAGGATGGGGCACATTGAAATGTGAATATCACCCAACTAATGTGAATATCCGTGAGTTAACACCAACATCCCTGTATTCATTGAGTTTAGAACACATGTACCTTCATAACATTTTCAAACAGCAAAACCATGAAGAGTTTCAAGAGTTATACATGTGTGTGTATTTATATCGTCAGTCATCTGGATTCAACTAGATAGAGTATCAATAATAGCGAATAATGGCACGATAACGGTAAGCGGAGCTAAGTGCTACACTGCATGGTGGGAGCCACCTCTAGAGTCCGATTACCGGGTCCGAAACGGACATAAAGGGCCTAAAGGGCAACACCTTCCGGGGGTGTCAGGTTCAGTGGAACCTAGTGGAAAGTCCACCTATTGACTCAGCGCTGATGTCATCACGATGTGTTTAATGTATGATTGAATGTGTAAGTGAAAACCGCTAGTGCCAGCGGAGGGTATTATTGAATCAACTTAACTATAAGAGTGAGTTAAGTGTATATGTGCAATAATAGAGTATCCTTATTGAGAATGTATAAACCCCTCATAAGTATGTGAATATAACTATATCGCCATGCTTCTATTCCAATTTATCGAGCCAAATTCTCTCTAATAGTGGAAAGGGCTACCCGAGAGGTGGAGCCGCCCCTACAAAGAGGTTGGAGGAAATGGCTACCCGGAGCGTGCAGCCGCCACTATCACTGGGAATAAGTGATGGGTCATGTCGCAACGAGGACGTTGCGAATATAAGTGGGGGAGGTTGTAACACCCTAACCCCAAATATAGTACCACATGGAAAACTCACAAAGTGTGGGTGTGGTATATAAGTGGTGGGGATTACTACTTGACAACTTGGGCTTAAGCATTTTGGATGGTTGTCAACGGATCCATTTGGGCTCGTATCCAACAAGTTGTCAGGGTCAGTTTTCCTCGCTAACGGACCGGGGACCTAAGCCCGGGACGTTACAAAGATACTCCGGAATTTTACTGGGTAAGCTAAGGAGAATAGTCGACACGTCCAATCACAGGTAAGATTACTAGTTATGACTAATGTAAAAAAATATGTTAAAGCAACTTTTTAAAACATCATTGAACAAGATTAACGGTAGAAGGATGATATTATTTGTTAGGGTAAAAAAAAGTACTTGGTACGGGTGATGTTTTTTTGGATATTTGGTTACCATCATTCACTACAATAAATTATTAACTAGAACAGATTTGTAAATTTGTGCTAAGGTAATAATTCAATATTATCTTTCGTAGTTAAATATATAATAATGAATATTATATTATCGCTAGATTCTTTAAATTTATAATGAATGTTGTAGTCGTTGATATTTTCCTTGCAGTATGTCATGTAACAATGATTATTCATTGCCTTCTATTTTGTTATGTTTAGCAGCAATTAGTATAAATTGCTGATATCGAAAGAGGAACTAAAAAATGATGAACCCCAAATTTATGGATGTAGTGTTTAGAAGGATTGGCTTTGCAATACAAAGAGGACTAGCGACGCAGCTTGTTGCCCGCTTGTCTTCTGTTTCGATTCGATGTAAACCTTTTCCTTTAGTATTGAAAGATCCGGTATAAAGTATAAATTTTAATGAATAAGTCAAATAAAAATAATTGTTTAGTAATTACAAGAATATATAATGATAATGAATAATATTCATTGTTATATTCCTTACATCAATATCAAAATATATAACAATCAATATTCACTTTATTTGCTGCCTTAGGTCAATTCTTTACCGTGATAGTTCAAAATATAACATGGTTAAAAAAATATATTCGAAATCATAGAAGCTTTCTACGGGTGTTTTCACGCTTATAAACATTTAAAAAGACACATAGTTACGTTCATTCAGAAATGGGTTGAGAAATAGTGGGAGATGAGAAAAAAATTGACGTTTATGCTTCGTTCTAGTTGGATTGAAGGACAAGAAAGAAATTCGTCCCTCATCCACTTGGTTGCTATCCATTATGGAAGCAAGCTCCCCACCTACACCTACCTCTTCCAAGTTCAATTTTTGGATTCAAAATCGATCGATCCAGAAAGGACTGTTGCACCATTTTATTCCTCCTGGTTGTTGAACCAAATTGCATTAAATATTACTATTCCTATAGGACATAAAACGGTGATGGGGGACTGAGGGAAGAACACATTATATCTAATTTATATTTGTCACTACTTTTGAGGGCACGGTGTCATGGACCCAATAAGGGCACCTTCCCCTCCCTCCACTTGAAGGGAGTATATATAAGCACTGGAGCAGTGGGGCGGGAGTCATTAGGGTGAGAGAACAGGGCCGCGCAGGCGTATGACTGTCCCCTGCAAACTAAATCACGAGCCTGCTGATTGCCTGCGATTTTCCCTGCTGTTTTTGTATTAAATCCTGCCTGTGTGGTTGTCTTTTAGTCATTTAGAATAACAGAGCATAGGGTTTGTTTATATGTATCGTATTTTTAATTTTCTGTCAACGGTTTCCTTTCAGGTTGATAGTTCTGTGATCAACAATTAGGACATTAAAGACAACCAGCTTCAGTTCATTGCAACTGGCATGTCACAGCTCTCAATATTTTGGCTCAAATTAACCTGATGGCTTTGCTAATATTACTAAGTTATAATCATCGCTTTTATTCTTTCATTTTGACTAAAATCCTTGGTAAAATACATGTAAATAATCACTAATTCTAACTAATTATCATTCTAACTACAATTATTAATAGGGAAAAATAGCGATGCCCTCTAGGGGTAGCCAACATGGCTGCCCCCACCCTATTTTTTGGCAAATTTTTTTATTTTTTTGGAAAAATAAAATCATGTATATTCATCCCTATATCCCTCATATATGCCATTCGAATTTCGTCAGAAACAGAGACTCCTACGACCTCCATCCATATGTCATTTTTTAACGATCGCAGGATTTTTTAAATCGACTCTGTCTGGATGGAGGCCGTATGAGTCTCTGTTTCTAACGAAATTCGAATGGCATATAGGAGGGATATAGGGATGAATATACATGTCGATATTTTTCAAAAAAAATAAAAAAATTTGCCAAAAAATAGGGCGGGGCAGCCATGTTGGGGGCAGCTCCATCAACCCCTTATTAATATTATATCTTTAACACTTATTTTATTCAAAATAAAAAATAAAATAAAAAGAAAAATAAAAGAAAAGAAGACTAGAGATATGTAATATATACAAACTGATTCGAGACCTTGAGGACGAGTCAATATTGACTTGGTCGACAAAGTAAATAAGTAGGGGGAGATAAGGATTCTAACGTATAAAATATTTCAAAAAAACAAGACCAAAAATATAAATTACCCATTTTACACAATGTAAATATTTCACATATTTTATTTATCATTAAGACAACTTCAAATCAAAACACTACTTTTATAAAAGTTGCTCACAAAAATATATATTATTTTATAAAAATATCAGAAAAAATATTTTGATAAAAAATTAATTAACCGCAATGAACCGGAAAAACCGTAAAAACCGACTTCTAAGGTTCATAACTATTTATAGAAAACTCCAAATGGAGCAAACTCACTTTTAATATCCGTTTTATACTTACTAATACTTATTAAAAATATTAAAATATTCGAATGAAACTTGTAAGTTTCGGCTTTTTGGACTCGTCGTCTATTTGTGATATATGGAGAACCTTCTCAGATTTTTAATTAAATAACCGTAAATCCAAATAACATAATTCTTTTTCTTAAATTCCTTCAAAACTGTATAGAAAAAAATAAATAAGCCAAAATACCATAAAAATTCGGAGGCCCGAATCTGCTACCTGTTTTCTAGGCCTTATAACTCAGCCGTATGAACTCCGCATTGAGCAAATTCAGGTCCAAAAGTTATATTATTAAATTATCTACAAATTGACACTAGTTTCGCTAAAATCAGAGTTGATACGAAAAACGTGATTTTCAAGTACATATTGATATATTGTATAATGTAACCTAATATATTATTATTTTATATAGGTTAATTTTATATACTTTATTTATAGTTTATTGATATCTTTTAATTTTTAATTATTTAATTATATAGATTTAATTAATACTTAATTACTTAACTATTTACTTAAAAATTATTAACAATATTTAATTTTTAATTATTTATGTAATTACAAAATTAATTTATAATTAATTTAATATAATTATTAACTATTTAACTTAATTTAATTTATTTTTATTTTTATTTAATTTTTTTATTTAATTTTTTGCTCTCCCCTCTCTTCCTTTCTCTCTCCAACTTACTAATTCCTTCTCCTTCCTATTAGCCTTCTTCCTCCCACCTCTTCTTCCCCTCCTACCGCGCCAACGACCGGGCCGTTGGTCGATATTCCAACCACCTGCGATGCCGCCACCGCCGACGGTACCCATATTCCAACACCTATATATAGGACCTCCATCCCTCTGAGCTCGGAATCTGCCATTTTGATCCTCTCCCCTACCTGTGAGTTCCGACCGCAGTCAGAGCCAGTGACAGCGTTCCTTGCCGCCGTTGAGCGAGGACGGGACGAGTTTCGCCCTCACGTGAAGGCCATCACCAACATAAGCTCCTCCGCACAACATCTGTATTCCAAGTAGGCTTTCTCCATCTCTTCTCCTCTCTCTCTCTCTCTCTCTCTCTCTCTCTCTCTCTCTCTCTCTCTCTCTCTCTCTCTCTCTCTCTTCGTATTCCTTCCTTCTCGTATCCTTTCATTCTCTCTATTTTTCCCTGTTTCCATATTGATCCAAGTCCAATCATAAACGTCATAACACATCCATATCTCAGACCAGTCATTGCTATTCTATCTCTTCATCTCTGTTCACTCTCCGATCACATCCGGTGATCGGAGGCTTGGAGCTTGACCATCATCTCCGTGAAGTTTCTCCGCTTCATTATTCCATATTTGCACTTTGTCCTCGAGTCAATTTGCAAGCTACAGGAAGCCTGGAGCCAAAGCACCTGTAGACCAAGATCAAATCACTTAGAACAAAGCCGCGACCATCGATTGCATGATAGTTTGACTTTGATCGAGGATCATATCCATGCATAGCTTCATTTCGGCGAACGATCACCATAGGACTCATCAGATTCATCTCGATCACCGGAATCTGACTCCTGGAGAAACGCTGATCATAAGCTTGACTCCGAAACGCGACCACCTGGAACCGCCATCATAGCTTCGATCAGACCTTCATCGCACCTGGAGTAGCAGTTCAGATCACAGTATCCTTGCGATAGTAGAGATGGGCACCTGCGCGTGAAAATCGACTCCTGCAACAACGAACATCTCAGAGTACCTACAACAATTGGAAATGCATTCGAAGAAATAGCTAAACCCGGAGCCTCATCGTACCGCAACACCTAGAGCATGACGATTATTATTGGGGTACAAATCTCACGATCAGTTTTGGATCGAGCCTTCCGTGAAGAATATCATCACTTGAAAACCACCGCCTGCAGTTTGAGAAATTAGGGACGAGATTTGACGGAAAAGCATGAAAAGTTGGAATAGAAGGCCAAATGTGCATTAGATTTGAGAATTGAAGATCACATGGAGAAATTAGAGGATCTCTCCACCAAAGCTCCGTTTGAATTCGAGCAGCATATTCACGCACGAATCGTATCGTCGTCGGTTCGTAAAATTTTGGAAAAAATTTTCTAATTCCATATTCATTTTCAGCCCTACCATCATGACCAATCCGACACCAGTAACCGCGACACGTGTCGAAGCCCCTTTGAAGCCACCGCCCTGTTGAAAACGATTTTTCACGGGTCTAAAGTAATCCACACAAGGCGGGATCACAGTGTCGCTGAGGCGACCCGCAAGAAATCGGATCTTCGAACAACAATTAACCCACAACAATTAAATAAGGCAATGAAGGTGAATGTGGAGTTAAAATTTATTATAACTCTACAACAGGATGTGTATAGGTGCAAGTATATGTAGAGGTCGAACACAGGGAGCAGACAGGTAGAACGGGGCAAATGAATGCACAAAATGTGACTGTGATGAATTTGTCTATAAATGCTATGTTTTTGTGGGTTCTTCTTAATTTTATATTTTTTATTTAATTTTAGATTTTAGATTTTTATATTTTAATTTTTAATTTTATGATTTTATATTTTCTTTTTGTATTTTATATTTTTATATTTTCTTTTTCTTTAAATAGAATATATATACAAAGTAAGAAAGAGGAGGATAAGGTATTTATAAAAATAAGTGAAAGTAAGTAAAAATCAGGAAATAAAATATTTTTGATCTTTTTATAATTTTATAATGTTTTTATGATTTTTTTAGGTATTTCCTAATTTTTTTGGTATTTTTAAAGTCAAAAATATTGAAAACAGTTAATAAATGTTGCTGGCCAAAATTAAAATGAGGATGAAAAATACTAAACAGAGTCTACAATTCCTCAAATTAATTTTAAATGAAAGGTAATAAAACAGAAAAAATTCAGAAACTAAAATTGTATTTTTAGGAGTTTTGTAGAATTTTTTAAGATTTTTATGAAGATTTTTGGGGTTTTGTGATTTTTAGGAGTTTTCTTTTGTATTTTTTAGTGATTTTTGGATTGAAGTTAAAGAAAACTAAAATAAGAAAAAATGTGTTTTTTGGAGAATTTTCTGAGATGTTGTTATAATTTTTATGGGTTTTGTAATGCAAACAGTAGTAAAAATGCATGTTTTTTTATTTTTATAAATATTAAACTGCAATAACTATGTAAAATAAAAATATGTCGTGAAAATACAATGCATCAGGAATCTATGCTATTTTTTTGGTAATTTTTGTGGTTTTATAGATGTATGCAATAAATAGAGACAACAAAAAGAAACTACATTACTGGCAGGGGCATTTTAGTAAATATCCAAAAGTTAAAGGGCCAAAGTGTAATTTGTCTGCAAAATATATAACGCATTAAACAAATTCCAGGACCAATTATAAATAATCAAAGACACAGGTCCTTCCGCGCAAAATGCCCACCCACGCATGTGCTGCGCACGCGCTTGGGGGTGGACCTAGAAGCAAATACAAAGAACCTGGGGGCTGGAATGAAAAGTTTACAAAAATATTACACTGCATTCAAATTGTTCTGTACTTAATCGAAATACCCAAAACTACGAGGGTAGTCCCGCAAAATGGCCACGCACCTCACGTGCGCGTGTCACGTGAGGTGACGTGGTCATGGACCTGTTGGTAATTCTGCAAAGGTTAAGGGTCTTAAGTGCAAATTTTACAAAAGTACACAATTGCATATTAATGTTGAACGTCTAATATATAAATTACAAAAACGGGCGGGGGTTTGAAGCAAAATACCCACGCCCATGGAGGATCGGACGGCACAGGAGCTTTCACTTAACACACGTGGCGCGTACCCGTTGTCCGATACCCCTTCAGCTGCACGGCCGGGATTAGATGGTGCTCTGATGATCTTACGGCTGGCCCGAGCTAAATTTGACGGTGGCTGTACTTCGCCAAGAACATGCCTTCGTCGACGACGGAGGACGAACAACGAGGAACTCCGGCCAGACGAAACTCTCTGAGCTCTTCCTCCGATCTCCGACGGACTTGAAGCTCACAAAATGGCGCTTTCCCTTCCTGGAGGCTTCCTCTCGCTGCTGAGTTACCAAAAAGCCCCGATGTTGATCGGGGGGCTTGCAGGAGGACGACAGAGCGTTAGAGCTCCAAGGGCCTCCGGCGAACCTCCAAAACTACCCCAGCTGCTGCTTTGACTCACAGACCTGTACAGGAAAGGTTACACCATCGAGGGCAAAGTGCCTAGATGGTTGGGGAAGCGAAAGGATGGCGGTGGCGCACGAGAAAGAGCTCACCGGAGCAAGTTCCGGTGAGGTAATGGCAGAGATGAACTGGAGGTGCTCTGATCGATATGAGAAGTAGCGAAAAGATCCTACGAGTACTGGGAGTAAAATATGCAAGAAAATAGAGAAAATGCGAAGGGAAACAGGACCTCAAAGTTTGAAAAACCCAAGGTGGGAACCTCACGACTGCAGTGGCCAGAGATGGAGGTGGAGCGCCTCACGGCCTCCTAACCCCTCCCCTAGGGAGCTGGAGGGTCTCCTGTCACGAGACCCTGTCCAGAGCTCGCTAACAAGAGGAAAGAAGACAGTCAAAAGGGTTCAAGGGAAGAAAGAAGTATGGTTGGGGTTTTTGAACGAATGGCACTGGCGGCGCAAAGAACGAGGCATGGCAGTGCGCTCGACGATCCTCAGCTCGTGAAGAACCTAGGGCATGTAAGCCCGTTCCACGAGGAACAAAATTGCTGAAGACATCGACACGAGAATGTGAAAGGAAGAGCCTCAAAAAATCGAGAAAAAGGGACAAAAAACACTTCTGACGCAGCCCAGACATTGGGCAGAGAGTTGACCAGAGGTCAACTCTCGCCGCCCCCTGGAAAAAGTCCGAGGAAAAAGGTTGGAAATTCAATTTTAAAATAGCAAACGATTTTATTAGTTTTTCATTATAAAATAAATTTTTTTTATTATTTTATAAATTATTTTATTATGATTTTTAATTATTTTTTCGAGGTTTATAGTTACAAGTTGCCTTTTTAGACCTATATAGGTACACATATATATTATTTTATTTTTATTTTGTATATTTAATTTATTTATTTATATTTATTATTTTATAAATTTATAAAATATTTTTATAAAGTTAAATATATTTTTATTTTATTTTTCTGAAGTATTTTGTACACTTAATAAAATAGAAGTATTAATTACAGGTATACTTATAGGTATTATAACTAGGTATGTTATATACAGGTATTTTATTTTGTATTTTCTTGAGGTTTTTATTCCTATTTTTACAAATATATTATAAATAATATTTGAAAATTATAAAAATATAAAATTATAAAATCAATGAATAAATAATAAAATGAATATTTTAATCAGTATAAGTATACAAGTGGGGTTCAAAAATCAACTTTCAAACCGTAGCTCCACAAAATGTGAAACTAGCTTCATTAAATAGCTTGTGAGATATTATATATAATTAAAGGTGAGTTTGACGTATTTCAAGTTTTTATTTGTGAGATACAGGTCTGGGAAGTTGGGATTCTGGAATCTTATTCAGATCATAACTTTTTATCTGTACATTATTTTTGTGTGAAATCAATTTTTGTATTTTTCTATATCGAATTATCTACAACTTTCATTTACAAAGTTTCTTTATTTGAAGTATAAAAAGTGGAACCAAAAATAGGTCCCAAAATGAATAAAGAATGGGTTAAATAAAAGATATTTTTATTGTATTTTGGCCCTTATCTCCCCCTACTATATTCGTTATCGACCTAGTCATCTAGATGCCTAGGTCTCGGGGTTTCGGGTCATAAAATATTTACAATATTTTATTCCTTTTCTTTTCTTTTCTTTATTCTACAATTTTGGCTTTAAAAACCGCATTTTATACAATATTTACATAATAATGCATGGATGATAAAATGCATGAATTAATGCTATTTATACGCATTTACTAGGGTTTTTAAGGCTAAAATGATAGAATAAAGATGATGAAACGTAGATTCATCACGCCCCACCGCTCAAGCCGGAGCAGCGCGCACGTGACTAGCGCATGTTCTACAAGAATCTTTGGTCTAATTACACTCATCCCCTCCGAATTCGAATTAATCATAACCATGTATCATAACCAGGTCCATCTACAGTTGCGGGCACGTGAACTGGCACATGATAATTGGCATAATTGCACAGAAACCCCTTGAAATATTTCCTAATTGCTAACAGGTCCGCCGTTGTAAGCTTCACGTGATAGAGCATTTGACTAGTGGAGAATTTGCCCAAAGCCTCCAACTTTCTACATATTTATGCGCTTGCCCTTATCTTTTTGAATAATTACATCCATATCCTCGTATCGTATATAAACAATATACATAACTTATACATAAATAAATAAAATAAAATAAAAACATAAAATTATAATAAAAATACATATAAGTATATAGTAGAATACTCTATATACAATAATAAATAAAGTTTTTAAAAAATAAAAAAATATAATTTCTATTTTCTATTAATTCATTAACAACTAAAAATACAACAAACATTAAAATCATATTAAAAAAATATAAAAACATCTCTAAAAATCCTATAAAAATTACCAATAGCATATTTTACCATATTTTGTATATAAAGTCAAAAACCAAACAAAAATCGAATATTAAAACCAATAAAAAATAAAATTCATCGGAATTTTTAAAAATCATAACTAAAAAAGAAAAATCCCCTAAAAATGCAAAATCTGTTATTTTAAATATAATTTCGTTTACTTTGCAATAAAAATAATTTTGTACTATTTTCTCTTTTAAAAATCAGAAAAACATCACAGTACTCAATATACACTTACATTTTCACCTTAAAAATAAACTAAACTCTATAAAAATCTTAAAACCCCTTATAAATTCATAGAAACAGAAAAACAAATTAAAAACATAAAAATAAAAAAAAATAAATTAAAAATACAAAACATTTTCTGCAATAATAAAAAATCACAAATTACTTAAAATTCACAAAAGGTATAAATTTCATAAAAATTAAATAAATATCCCGGAAAATCCTTAAAAATAAAATAAAAATTAAGAAACCATAAACCTTAGGTAGTCTATAGTTTACCCGTAGTTTTTAACAGTTTGCCTCCTTGAATTCGACACTCCCGTGCTTAACCACTATACACTTAAGTTTAGGAGTATAAATAAGAAAAGATTAACTGATCCTTAATCTTTTCTGACAAAACTCACACGGTCGATACAACGATCATGACATTTTCTCTTTTTCTTTTGTAGGGATAAAGAGGTGATGGGGTGACAGATCGCGAAGACCTTAGGATTAGATTTTCGATTTTATTTTCACGATCTCATTTCTCTGACTTCATGACTTCTTATTTCTGATTTGTGCAGCACATGTTGAGCCGCATAGCTGAGAATCGTGAAGCCGAGCAGTTTAAATTTTTTAATAAAAAATATATAAAAATTGTTTGTAGTAAGGGGCCCTTTCAGGGTATCGTGACTTGTACCTCTCCATCTCTTCTTCTCGGGGTCTGTTTCACTAGGGTTGTACTCTTTGGGGAGCAGGGCACCCACCGCGGCTTTTTCGCTCATGTTTTTCTCGACGGTTTTCCGTGGCTTTTCGAGATAGGTGCTTGTTAGGATTTTTTCGATTTTTCCCCTTCTCTGCGTATCGTATATTAGATGCTTGCGTAGGTTACGACACTTAGGTTCTTGTACTTAGGACCAAACCTAAAAGAAAAAAAATAGATGATTTTCTCTGATAATATCCAAAAAAGCGATAATCGAAAATTAAAATAGGGACAACTAATTTTATCTGATTTTAAAACAAAATGTAAGGACTTCACTTGTTTTGAGAGAGCGATCCCCGAAATTGCATCGTATGTACTACCTCCAGATCAGTGAGTGAGAGACGACCCATAAGGTAGAGACAGAGTCTGGGCTTCTTTCGATGTACTACTTGGTTCACATTTTTAATCACAGTATCTTCAGTGGGTACGCTTGGGCAGCCGGAAACGGTCCGAGTTTACTTAGCAGAGTGGGAGGCTTGGAGGACACTGCATAAGGCTCCATCCTCAAGCAACACAGGTAGCCGAAAACGGTCCATACTTACTCCCATACTGGCTGAGATTAGGTGATTTCTGATGAACTCTCGGGACAGTACGACGAAAGTTTCGGGTACCTAATTGATATCACTAATCTGTGAGAAGATTGTTTGCCAAACAAACTTAAAATTGACATGAAAAAGGACCGAACTCTTACGTCATCACCAGGGTTGAGTTGGTGAATTCAAGGTTTGCTTTGTGTTTAATTTGTGGTGTGAGTCCTTTATCTTCCAGATCTTAATTAGTATCATCGATCAGCTATCATTTTACTCTCAGAATGATGGGTAGATGATCACTTCAGCCGAGTCTTACGTCACCGCTTGTACGCACTCGCACCCATCTATCTAGGTTGGTTCAAGAGAACCCTCTCTTCGAACCTGAGATCTATCAATCTCCCTCCATAATCTCGTCTCCTGGCTCGATTCACGAGAACCTCCTGTTTGAGCCAGATTCGGGACATCTTCCCTCTGAACATGATATTTCTCGATTTGCGAGTAATATCAGTTGTATATTTTTAGGAATTTTATAAATTGCATCCTGACTTTATTTTTAATTGCAAATATGCAACTACCAGTTATTATATTTTTGTGCTTGTTTTCATTCATTAAAAATAGCATCTGTGCTCCAAACAATATGCAAAAATAGTGTTAGATGCCATTCTAAAATGTACTTTAACACCACATAATTATTTTTTCATTTTAGGCATTTTAACTGTTTATTAAAAATCAAAAAAGCATGTTTTTGATCTTGTTTGACTAAAATGACAAATTTTATAAAACCTTTTTGAAAAAACTCCAAAGAAATATATTTTGTATATTTTATAATTTGTAATTCCAGATCTAAAATCCTTAAAAAAGAAAAAGACTAAAAAGTAAAAAACTCCAAAATCTAGTAGAAAACAGGAAAATTCACCAAAAATACCCAAAAATTTATTTTATTTTTTAATTTCTTTATATTATTATCTGTATATTAAACTTGATTTGGAGAATTTTGTACCATTTTTGCTTTTTTATTCTCAAAGTTAAAATATGACACAAAGAATACACATCAAAATGCTAATATTTTGTAGTTATCTACCTATCTTTAAGAAACCACAATATATGCAATCAAATGATTAGAATTTAGTGATGAGGTAATAAATGCATAAATCCAGTATAACAAGTTGAAGACCAAATGATAAAATTAATGGATTATATACAATTTGGAATAAAAATATTTTAAAAAATGATTCCTGACTTTGTAGTGTGATTTATTTAATGGTTTTCAACTATGATTCATTTAGTTGATTTCAAAGGAATCAAATGATAAGAAACACAAGGGGATAGATGCAAGTAATTCAGGCTGCATATTTAATGTAGGAGAGAGGTATGATAAAAAAAATGAATGAAATCCTACAAAAAAAGAATTACAATTGTATCTTTGTTGAAAGGACATTAATTGAGTAACGTTGCATTACTTGCGAAAGCCTAAAAACTCATCTTCCTCACTCCAGAATAAAAAAGACCATTATTCTTTCTCATGGAAAAAGCATATACTTACAAAGATAAAGATATTTTTCAAATAAGAACAAATTTATTAAATATAGAAGGAAAACTTGTATACCAAGGTAAGGGAGAGGAGATGACGCCCACCAACTAGTGTTGTGCTTACGATAGCAGCATACAGTATCATACAAGAGGGGAAGACATCATGATTGACAGTCATTGGAGAAACAATTTGTGCAACGGAGCAACCATATTGTTATTCAGTCGGAAGACTCGCAAGGTAGGAGTAACATCAATGCGACTTGTGTAATGGAGTGTTGATGCACCTTGTACTAGGAAGAAGTGGCGATGCCACAACTTGTTGTAGAGGTGTGGTGGTAGTCCATCTTATATGAAGTATGATGGAAGCACCTCAACTCGAGAGATAAGTATGGGGATATTGTATTGAGGGTCATGACAAGTTGGGGAACTAAGAAGATAGTTGAAAAACGATTAGGAGAGAGCCGCTAAATAGTGGTCTGACAACACAGACTCACTGTCGCTGATGCGACTACTCAAGCCTCTTCGTTCGTCAACAATTAACCCACACAATCAATCAAGGAATGAATAGCAAGGATTAAAATTTATTATACCCTACTAAAAATGTATAGTGGCAAGCAAGTAGGGGTCGAACACATGAAACATGGGTGCAGAGTGTAGATAAAAATCCAAACTTAGGTCAAATAAGCCACTTAGCCAATCTTTTTGTGGGTTTTTAATTTTTAAATTTTTTATCTCTTTTTTATTTAATTTTTCATTTTATATTTTGGTTTTTGATTTTCTGATTTTTATAATTTTATATTTTATATTTTTTATTTCCTTTTTCGATATTGGAGAATAAAGATAATGCAGTAAAAGAGGTGATAAAATATTTATAAAAATATGCAAAAATAGTCAAAAATTCAGAAATAGAATCTTTTTGGTCTTTTTATATTTTCTAATGTTTTGTGATTTTTTTGGGTGTTTTTCAAGTTGTTTTTGATATTTTTTAAATATTGAAATAAATCAAAACAGTGAACAGTGTACTGGCTGTGAGCAAAATGAGAATTAAAAATAGACAACAGCAATAAATATTTTCAAACTATTTTTCAAATAAAGATAGCAAAATATAGAACCAACAGGAACTGAGTTTGTAATTTTTGGAGTTTTCTTTGATATTATATATTTCTTTGAAGTTTTGATGTATTTTTGAATTTTTAAGGTTTTTCTTTTGATATTTTTAGTGATTTTTGGACTGACACTAGAAAATGGTAAAACACACAAAATATGATTTTTTTTGAATTTTCCAAAACGTTTTTATAATTTTTATGGGTTTTCTAATGTAAACAGTGAAATAAATGCATGTTTTTGATTTTTAATAAATATGAAAATGCAATAAAAATGCAATGCAAAAATATGGCGTGCAAGTATAAGTAAACAGGAGCTTAAGTTCAAATTTTTAGAATTTTTGGCAATTAAATGAGGCGTGAAATCAATAGACTAAGCACACAAAATTCCTAAGCCTGGTAGGGGTGTAAATGCAATTATCGAAACATCTAGGGGCTCAGGTACAAAATCCACAAAAAGGCACGCACATAACACGTGACATAACATTCACAGGGGCATAATTGTAATTAATGAAAACCAGCTGGGCATACATGCAGTTTCTCCAAAAAGATATTTAATTAACAACGCACAGGGATGTAATTGCAAATAACTAAAAGTTCAGAGCCAAATATGCAAAATACCCAAAAGTCACGCGCCCCAGTCACGTGAGGTGACGTGGCGTGGACTAAAGTGCAAATAGTGAAACCGTGAGGGCTTGAGTGCAAATATTACAAAACTTTTTAAACTTCAGATGAAAGTTTTTAGACTAAAAAGTAAATGCAAAAAGTCACGGGTTGAAGATGCAAAATACCCACGGTCTCGATCGTGCGGCCGATGGCGTTCCACTAATCCACGTGCGCGCATCTGACGGTGTGTACCCCTTCGTCTGGATGGCTGAGATCAGATCTTCGAAGAACGATCGGACGGCTGGGGACGCTGAGCAATCGGGCAGCGTACGTGGCGTCTGGAGATGGCCTCTGATCCAACGGCAGGGGGAGATTCATGAAGAACACCTCCCCGGCGAGCTTCGATCGGCGATTGCGGCCGACACACGGCCGCTCCGGCCCCCGGATCAAGGGCAAAAGGATCCTGGGGCCCTTCCGCGTCTGATGATGGCCTCCGGCGAAGCAGAGGCGGCGTGAAGTGGTCGGACGAGGATGGCGACCTGGGCGGCGGTTCCTGGAGCTTCCGATGGTCGAGGGAGCCTCCTCTTGGCTCGGACCTGCAAAGTTATGCACACAAAAACCAGGCGAGCAAAATGGTGGGTTCTGATGGCTCGATGGTGGCGGAGGGTGGCCGGGCGATGAGCTCCGGCGAACGACGGAGATGGGAGCTCGGTGGACTCGATCTGAGCGAGATCGGGGTGGAATGAAGGGTGGAGCGGAGCAACGGAGCGACGAGGAAGAGAATGGCGGTGACCGGTGGGCGGATGGGTGTGAAACGTGACCGGAAACGACGGGCGGAGCTCAGCTCCGCCGTGGCTTTAATCAAAGATTCACGATGATCGGCGAAACGAAACACAAAACTGATATAAACCTACCTTAATCTACACTAATGCAACAAGAAAATGGAAAGAAAGGGGGAGGAAGCTCACCAGAGGCGACGGCTGGGTGGCGCGGCAGAGCTCCGGCGAGGGGACGAATCACTTCGATTCTACACCAAATGCTTCAAACCCAGGCTCGATTCGATGCCTGCTGTCACCAGGAGCACGAAGGGCTAGAGGTTTGAGGGTGAAAATGGCGGAAGAAGGACTAAAATTTGAATCGAAGTCGGAGGGTGTCTTTTAAAGGGTTGACGGGCGAAGAGTTTCGAGGCAGGATCACGGGTGCGCCAAGGAGATCTTGGAGGATCCACTAGGTCGGCGAGGATCCTGGTTGTACCAGGTACAACTTTCGTGAAGGAAGCAACCCTCCTCGAGCAACACAGAAGCAGCGAAAAAATCGAGAAATGAGGGGAAGCGGCGACTCTGACAAGGTCTACAGGGTAGGACGACCAGTTGACCGAAGTCAACTGGGGCTGAAGCCTGGTTGGTCCACGTGGACCAACCAGGAAAAACCCACGGAAAATGTTTTGTAAATTTAATTAAAAATAGAAAAAGGCCGAGTTAATTAATGATTATAAAATAAAAAATATTTGTTATTTTATGTAGTATTTTATTGTGATTTTTAATTTATTTTATGAGGTATATTTTTACAAGTTTACTTTTTAGCACTATATAGGTATATTATCCATGTATTTTAGTATTTTATTATTATTTTGTGTATTTTAATTTTATAATTTTTATTTCTTATTTTGTAAAATTATAAAATACTTTTATACACTTAGAAATATTTTTATTTAATTTTATTGAGGTGTTTTGTGTATTTAATAAAATAGCAGTGTATTTTATATAGGTATGAGTATAGGTCTACTACCTATGTATATGATATATACAAGTATTTTATTTTAAGTTTTATTTACATTTTTATTCTGATTTTAACGTTCACAATTATTATAAGTAATATCTACAACATTATAAAAATATAAAAATAATTAATAAATTGAATAATTTAATATGTACAAGTATACAATGAGGGTCCAAAACTCAACTTTCAAACCGTAGCTCCGCCAAATGCAAAACCACTGCCATTAAATAGCTTATTTTATTCTATATACAATTAAAGATGAGTATGCTGCATTTGGAGTTATCAGTTGTGAGATACGGGTCTGGGAAGTTGGGCTTCTGGATTTTTATTCAGACCATAACTTTTTATCTGTACATTATTTTTCTGTGAAATCAATTTTGTATTTTTCGTTGTAAAATTATCTACAACTTTCATGTACAAAGTTTCTTTATTTGATGTATAAAAAGTGGAACCAAAAATAGGTCCCAAAATGAATAAAGAATGAATAAAATAAAAAGGAATTTTTGTTGTATTTTGGCCCTTATCTCCCCCTACTTTATTCCTTGTCGACCTATTCATCAAGATGCCTAGGTCTCGGGGTTTCGGGTCATAAAATATTTACAATATTTTATTCTTTTTCTTTTCTTTATTTATTCTATAATTTTGGCTTTAATTACAGTATTTTATACACTAATATGATGCTCATGCATGAATGCTAAGATGCTCTATTTAAGGCTATTTACAGGCATTTGCTAGGGTTTTTGGTGCCAAAATGATAGAATAAAGATGATGAAATGTGGATTCATCATCCCCCTATACTTTACCTTTGCTAGTCCCTTGCAAACACTTATGCAATAAGTGCAAAAGAAAAAGAAAGAAAAGAAAAAGAAGAACTTGGATGAAGTTTAATCATCGAATCTTGTCTTCACAAAATCAAAGTTTGGAGCTTAAGTCGGACCTTTGGAATTTTAGTGCGGTTGGAACATTAATGAGAATCAAATGTGAAATTCAACAATCCTTGAGAATCCCAAAACTCTGTCCAAGTCTCCTTAATAGCCAGGTCAGAAATATAGCAACTCATACGCAAACTCTTACGACTATGAATCTGACTTGTACAGTGTAAGTGATATGTAGCTCCCCACCTCAGAAGTAACAAAGAAACAACCTCCCTCACCCAGGTAACTCTAATGCCTCGGTCTAGCAACTCTTTCCTCGAGAAACGGGGTATTCCCTTCTAAGTTCAAGTGCAACCGGCTCAAGAAGAGGGGGAATAAGAAGTATAGAATTTTGGGAGCTCAAACAGTGTAGCTAAGTCTCCCGCTGCTAGCTTCATGAGATGTAACATGGATACCATAAGCTTTTGCTTTATTGGACTATATACACTCCGGTGGGGTTATTAAATTTTCAATCCGACCCACCACTTTTTTGGAGCTTTTCTTTTTTTTGTTTCAAGTGCATTTGTACAACATATCTACATGGTGCAGCATATATACAAGAAATTTTCCTCTTGAGCCAGTAGACTATCCCTCTTTTGAAGCTTTTTTGCAACCCCCGGCTTCTGTCTTTAGCCTTCATCACCACTAGACCAAGTTGAGGCGCACTTCCTTCACTAGAAGAAGAAGAGAGGTTCCGCCTAGAAGTACTACCCTCATATGCTACCCTAAGCCAAAGGAAACTGCCTCCTCACCACCTCATCCGTGGAGAGCTATGTGAAAGGTGCAGGTGTCCAAGTTAGGTCATTATCAACAAGAGTCGTGCGTGTGCTCTGAAATACTCTACTTAGGCAATCAAGAATCCATTGAACCAAGTCCCGTGATCCTCAAAGAATTAAGTCAACTATACCTGAAGTACCTCAAACCCAATTCCTATAAGGTTCCTGTTATTAGGTAGATTTTAAGGTCCAATCAAGCTCCAATCTCCGGATTTTACTTAGACTTGTTCAACTATCAAACTCAATCCGAAAAATGCTCATGCTATGCAAATGCGATGCAGAATGCAGAAAATCTTTTTGTGATGCAATTTTCAAAGATTTTGAGCTTTTTATGGATTTTTGAAAAGATGATGCATGCATTTTTTGTATTTTTCAAAAAGATGTTTCAATTGTTTTGGATTTTATTTTTGCAAATGTTTTTGAGATTTTTTAAAAGAAAAAGTTTTGGCTGAAAGTTAGGTGAAAATATGTACACAAGAGTGCTTCTTATATATACAAGAAGTGGATTTTAAGAATTTACAAGGGTAAGTGGTCAGTTTTATACATAAATATATAGTGAATTTTGGTGAGATGTAAGTATTCCTCAAACTTATTTGACACAAACTTTTCACATAATTTTTGAAAACTATAGTCCAAAATAATTTTTACAAACATTTTACAACCTGTACACACATTTGAAAATGATTTTGCAATCGGTTTTTCAAACAGTATATATAGATTTTTCACATATTTTTGCAACCATTTTTCAAACCATTTGTAAATCATTTTTCAAATATTTTATTTCACACAAAGAAAATAAATTTTACAAACCACACATTTTTACACAGGTTGAAAACATGTAACAAAACATTTTCAAAAATAGTTTTCAATAGATGTTCACAAAGATTTTCAAACTATTTTTCAAATATTTTGCAAAAAACATTTTCACCTGATTTATTAATCAGTATATACAAAAAGAATCTGAGGAACAACCACATCTTTTTATTAAGGATTTTTAATGAATTTTAAAGAATTTTTAGCCATATACGAAAGTACGAGTTATGGCTAAAGTATATACGTAGTATATACGACCCCCCTATACTTAGCTTGAGCTATGTCCTCATAGATCAGAGAGAAAAGAGAAGACATAACTCATACTAAGTATAGGCAAGTCTAAAGAATAAATGAATCAATGAAGGAATGAATGAACAAATGAGAAGTTGACCGTCCCCCCTATACTTAGGATCAAATACTCCTAAGTATAGCAGACTGTATACAAAGCAGGGAGGGTCAAGGGTGGGAATGAACAGATCGTACTCAGATTGTCTCCCCCTATACTTAGGGTAAGATATCCCTAAGTATAGACAAGAAGAGGAGACAATGGAGAGGATCAAAGAATGGAAATACTCGGGGTGCACGCCCCCCTATACATAGGACAAAGTACGTCCTAAGTATAGAAAACTGTCTACAAGGGGCGACACCTTTTTGATAGATAAAGAGAATAGACAAGGAAAAGAAGAAAAGAAGAAAAGAGATGAGATTGGATATGAACAACTCGGGATGCGCATCCCCCCTATACTTAGGATAAAGTACATCCTGAGCATAGCAGTGATGAAAGGGATGGCATCAATTCGGTAGGAAAGGATAAAAGAAAAGAAGATAAGAACAAAAGAAGAAAAGAGGAATCATTCAAAAAGTGTTTTGATGTGCTTCGCCTTCCTCTGCCTCTTTCGATATATTCAGCTCATCCTTATAGATTACTTGAATTGAGTCAACGACGGCCATGAATGTATCATGTTCAATGTATGGCTCCAGAAGCTGTCCATTGACTACAAAAGGCTGTGCGTCAGCTGATAGATTGGATATCATTACACTTCAGTTGTCACGCACCTGCCTAACCATGAACGGCCCGGTCCATTTGCTCTTCAATTTGCCTGGAAAGATCTTTAATTTCGCATCGAACAACCATACCTTCTGACCTGGATCAAAGGACTTGTGGCGGATGTGCTTGTCATGCCATGTTTTGACCTTCTCCTTGTACATAAGGCTATTGTCATATGCATAATCTCTGAATTCCAGTAGTCTGTTCAAATCCAATTTTCTGTCCGTTCCTGCTTGATTGGAGTCCAAATTACAGATGTTAATAGCCCATAAAGATTTGTGAATAAGTTCCACGGGCAAATGACATGGCTTGCCATACACAAGGCGGTAGGGGGACATTCCCAAGGGTGACTTGTACGCTGTTCTGTAAGCCCAAAGAACGGAATCAAGCAGCTGAGACCAGTTCTTGCGATCCGGACGCACAAGTTTTTGCAGAATTGTCTTGATCTCCCTGTTTGAACATTCAGCTAAGCCATTGGACTGCGGGTGGTTGGGTGAAGCAATACGACGCTCAATGCAGAATTCTTGGGTCAGCTTCTTCACCTCTTTATTTATGAAATGGCTACCCCCGTCAGATATGAGAATCTTGGGAATCCCGAACCGTGCTATGATGTGATCTCTCAAGAATCGACAAACAGTCCTACTGTCGGCGGCTCGGACGGGGATAGCCTCCACCCATCGACTTACATAATCGACAGCAAGCAGAATGTATTCATAACCCTGGCTGTTGGGAACGGGCCCATAAAGTCGATGCCCCATGCGTCAAAGACGTCTGAGATCTGAATGTACTTCAGAGGCATCGTGTCTCTCATTCCCATGGTTCCGCCCATCTTCTGACAGTCAGTGCAACATTTGACATACTCATCTGCATCTTTGAATAATGACGGCCACCAGAGGCCACTTTGAAGAACTTTTGTTGCCGTCCGTTTGCCTGAATGATGTCCTCCAGAGTCTTGATCATGACATAAAGCGAGGACACTTGGAACTTCCTCCTGAGGAATGCACCTCCTCCAGATGCAATTTGCTCCCTCACGAAACAAATACGGGTCTTCCCACTGGTAGAAATGGATTTTAGATAAGAACCTGTCTATTTTCAATTTAGGCCAATCCTGTGGGATTTTCTTGGCAACTAGATAGTTCACGATGTCAGCATACCAAGGAAGTGAGGCGACAGACAGAATTGACTCATCTGGAAAGGTCTCTGTGATTGGCTGCAGGTCCAGTGCAGGAGACTCTGGTTCAGGAAGCCTTAACAGATGATCGGCCACTACATTCTTTACCCCAGGTTTATCTCTGATTTCCAAGTCAAATTCCTGGAGGAGAAGGATCCACCGAATGAGACGTGGTTTGGCGTCCTTCTTCTGTTGTAAGTACCGAATGGCCGAATGATCAGTGTAAACGATTACCTTGGACCCAAGGAGGTATGATCTGAACTTTTCCAAGGCAAAAACTACCGCGAGCAGTTCCTTTTCAGTGACAGTGTAGTTCCTCTGGGCTTCATCGAGCGTTCGGCTAGCGTAGTGAATTGCAAATGGTACATTATCCTTCCTCTATCCCAGTACAGCTCCGATGGCGTAATCTGACGCGTCGGTCATAATCTCGAAAGGCTGAGTCCAAATCGGTGGCTGTAGAACAGGGGCCTGCGTGATGAGCTCTTTTAACTGATTAAAGGCAAGGAGCACACGGTCGTCTACAATGAATTCATTGTCCTTTCCGAGCAATTCAGTCAACGGTCTGGCCAGTTTGCTGAAATCTTTGATGAATCGTCGGTAGACCCCGAAATGGCCCAAGAATGACCGGACTTGCTTGATGTTGGTAGGTGGCTCAAGTTTGGAGATCACGTCCACCTTGGCTGGGTCAACCTCCATACCACGTTTAGAAACAACGTGACCCAGCACAATTCCTTCGGTCACCATGAAGTTGCTCTTCTCCCAAGAGAGCACAAGATTGACTTCGCAGCACCTCCGTAGGACTCGGTCTAGATAGTCCAGACATTGATCAAATGAATCCCCGTAGATCGAAAAATCGTCCATAAAGACCTCAAGAAAATTGCCCACCATATCGGCAAAGATTGCAAGCATACACCTCTGAAATGTGGCTGGGGCGTTGCAAAGCCCGAACGGCATCCGTCTGAAGGCATATGTGCCAAAAGGACAGGTGAACGTGGTCTTCTCTTGATCTTCAGGAGCAATAGCAACTTGATTATACCCAGAGTACCCATCCAAGAAACAAAAATATTCCTTCGCGGCCAATCTCTCCAAGATCTGGTCGATGAAGGGTAGCGGAAAATGATCCTTCTTGGTAGCGAGATTGAGTCTTCTGTAGTCTACGCACACTCTCCAAGAAGTCGGTACTCTGGTTGCAATCTCCTCTCCTTTGTCATTCTTCACAATGGTGATCCCAGACTTCTTAGGCACAACATGCAGAGGGCTCACCCATTTGCTGTCGGAGATGGGATAGATGAATCCCGCATCACACCATTTCTGGATCTCTTTCATAACGACCTCCCGCAAGTTCGGATTTAATCTTCTCTACAGTTCACGAGAGGGCCTGCAATCTTCTTCCAGAAAGATGCGGTGCGAGCAGAGTGACGGATTGATCCCATGGAGATCGGATGTTCGCCAGCCTATCGCCTTGCGGTTGTGTTCAAGAACCTCCATCAGACGAGATTCTTAGTCTTCGGTCAGATGTGCATTGATGATGACCGGGTACATGTTTGGTTCTCCCGCAAGGAAGGCACACTTCATGTTGGAGGGCAAGGGTTTTAGTTCTGGCGGAGTCTGAGCTACTTCAGTGGTGACCTCAGCTATTAATTCAGGTGGTGCTTCTTTCAACTGTTCGGTGTCCACCATAATTTGTTCCACTTCTTCTCTCAGATCCTGACAGAATTCCTCAATGATGTTGTCTTCATCAGAAAATTCTTCAAAATTCGGCTCTTGGTTCTGAAGGCACATCACCCCCACGGTAGTATCTTGTAGCACATCAGCAAGTTCCTCATCTTGATTGATACAAGGAAATTCGACTGTGGTCTCCACTTTCTTCTCAGGGCAGAGGAGTCCATGGATCTCATTGTCATCCAGAAACAGGTTGGTATCTTGAATTTCTGTGAGGAAGTCGCAGTCTTCAGCGCACTCGATCACCCTTGCACATGCAGTAGATGTCTGCTCAGTTGGTGTTCCCTCGGACAGGGTCTCAACTCTGATAATTTTACTGCTAGCTCCAAAAGTGATTTCTCCCGTCCCATAATTCACTACTGCGTTTGATGTCCGCAGAAATGGTCTTCCAAGGATAATTGGGGTAAGGAGCAATGGAGAGGGGACGTCCATATCTAAGACCACAAAATCGGCCGGAAATGATTTTCCCTGAACCGTAACGATCACGTCCTCCAACAGGCTCCTAGGCCGCATGACTGACTTGTCTGCAAACTGCAAGATCATCTTTGTAGGCTTGAGCGGTCCTAGCCTGAACTCCGTGAGTAGCGAAGCTGGCATCAAATTAACCGAAGACCCACTATCGAGAAGTGTCCGTTCGAACTCTTGATTGAACATCTGACAGCGTACAAGAGGTGCTCCCATATCTGGCTTTTTATCCGGGAGGTTGCTGATGGCGTTGACGGTGGCCATTGTGAGGATGTGCTTTTCAGATTTGCCACCCTTGCTTTTGGAATTGTGAGGGTTTGGCCTGCGCTTGGTTGTGCATGCCTCTTTCAATCCTTTTTTCACGGCTGGCATGTACTCAAGAGCTTTCATCTATGGCATATTCAGCACTAAATTCTGAATGATTTCAATAATGACAGGATCAGACAAAGCACTTTTCAAAATTTTCATTTTTTGTGTTTTTTCATTGCTTCCGGGAAAGGAATATTTACAAAATCTTCACCAATATCATTCAAAATAGTGTCTGTATTGTTGTTTACAGGTAGATGACAAAAAGGGATGGATTCATCTACAATTGGTGGACCAAAAATGACAGGCTCGGCTTCCGATGCGGGCGTTGGACTCGCTGCAGGTACTGTGCTCCTCCTGTCAGGAACTGGCTGTAAGGCAGGTGCAGGCGTCTCCAATGCTGGCTGATCTCCACCGAGGTTGCTGCTATCTTTTTGTTTTTTTTCTGTTTTCTTCATTTTTGTGGTTTTCTGCATAATGGTGCTGCTCCCAAAATGCTGGCTGGCCCTGGTGTTGGCTGGACTGACGATTCCCCGTCAGATGCAATATGCTTTCCCTTCGCCGTCGCCGATGGCTGGAGTGTCCTACCGCTCCTGAGAGTAACAACATTAGATAAAAAACAATTAATTTCACCTGATTCGGGTTGGACACTGCCGGCTACCTGCTCCTTGCGTCGGAAATTGTTAGGGTTAGCTTCGACCTGGGCTGTAAAGCCTTGAACTTGGCATATCTCGGATCCTATATAATAAGATCCGGCTCGTAAAGAGGAAACCGGCAGAATTTGTTTCGTGTGAATCGGACTTCGTTTCGATTTGTTATGAATTTCGGAAGAAAGAGAAGTAAGGAAGGCTAAGATGTCATTAATCCATAATGACTGTCATTAAGACTAATTAAACATGATTAAAGAAATTAATGACGATTGAAAGCCGCTAATGATCATTAGTAAACACTAATCAATAGTTAACAAAAGATATGCGTAAGCCGCGAAAGTTAAATCGCGATTAGTGAAAGTTAATCACGATTAGTGTTAATTAAGCGTCATTAGCGAATCTAGAATCCTCTAGAATGTTCTAACTTAAGCTCCAAGTTTGGGATAAGTTTTGGCTAAAACCAAGGGCCAAAACCATGGGCCGCTAAACCATGGTTAAGGTCTAAACCATGGTTTTCTACCATGGTTAGTGGTTTTCTGGAGCCTATAAATAGACCCCCCCACCCATTCATTCTCTACAACTTACACTACCACCACCACCCCAAGGGCTAGGGTCGAGAGGTTGGAAGGAGGAGTGGGAGGCGAGGGAGGAGCGCTAGCGAAGCGCTGCCGGGAGAACGAGGAGGAGAAAGGTATGATCCTCTCTTAGTTGCTTCGTATGCTAGGCTTTCATACTCTCGTTCTTCCAAGTTTTGTTTTTGATTTATATTTCTTTCCGATTCGTTTTCCTGTTGTGGTTCAAGGAGAAATCTGTGTAACACCCTACTTAGGTGCGGGCGGCTATGCACGTCAGTGACCCTGTGATTCGTCACACGTTCACTCATCTAAGACGCGTGGTGTCTACCGATTCTCCATCCTTTATGTTTCTATTCTTCGTATTATGCTTTTATAGTTATTTCGATGGAGAAATCTGTGTAATACCCTACTTAGGTGCGGGCGGCTGTGCACGTCAGTGACCCTGTGATTCGTCACACGTTCACCACCTAAGATGTGTGGTGTCTACCGGTTCTTCATCTCTTATTGTTGAGTATATTCTTTCAGTTTCATTGTTATTTTCCTCTCGATTGATTTTATAGAGGAAACTCTTTTCGTTTTTATTTTGAAATATGTCCCGATATAAGGGGAAACTCTGCCGAAATTTTCCGAGAAATATGTCCCGATATAAGGGGAAACTCTGCTGAAATTTTCCGAGAAATATATCCCGATATAAGGGGAAACTCTGCCGAAATTTTCCGAGAAATATATCCCGATATAAGGGGAAACTCTGCCGAATTTCTAAGAGAAAATATGTTCTTGACGTTCTTCGTGTTCTTCGCGTTCTTCGCGTTCTTCGTTCGTTCTTCGCGTTCTTAACATGTTCTTAGCGTTTTGATACGAAAAATGAAATTCGATCTTTTCAGGAGCCTTACATTAGCCTTTCTAAAAACGAAACTCGATAAATCCTTGCATACATGAGAGAGAGCTCGATTAGGTAACGAAATCCTTCTTTTTGTTGTTGGGTTTTCATACGAAATTATTGAAATTCTTGATTTAGTATTCTTTGCTACGAAGAACCCTAATTTTGGCTATTTTTGAAAAAGTCTGAAGAATTGCTTTGTAATTCTCACTAAAATAAGATTTACACATCAAATTGATGCGTTGGCTCTGAAAGTTAGGGTTTGGGAGTTAAAATAGGCATAAATAGGAGTATACATATGGTTATGAATAATATATATGTGAGTCGATACCAAGTATTGCGGTTTATGCAAATCAAAGACTTAACGAAAGAATTACATCATGTGAATTGGTGTGATTTGAGTTGGATCCTGAAAAGGATCATGTGTCACGATAAGGATGATTGGGAGTAGTACTACAGGTCGGGCATGCAACCTGTAGGTTGTCGGAAGGAACCCGTATTGGCATTTCCCTACCTAGGTGGTACACGGTTGCCCTGTTATGATAAGTGCGCACAAATTGAATGTTTTGCAACGCGTGGTACCGGGAGCCAATATATTCAGGTTGGAACGACGGAAGATGTGGTCGTGTCATGTGGAGGAACGAGTGGTTCAATAGCGGCTGGGTCACGATAACATGTATTTAAAGCCGCTAGGTTATATGATTAACTGTTAGCCTGAGGTTTTAAGCAACCGAGTCCTCGAGGACGGTGTGCTCATTTGATTTTCCAGGCTGAGGGTTGAGACCATGTTTAATAAACGAAAAGGAAATTGTCAGGGTAGTAGTGGAGGATTGGTTGAGGCGACGTGCGGCGGCATAAGCTTACCAAGATCAACACAATCTCCAATCCCGAAGCATCCACAGCTTCGGAGTCCAAGAATGGTGGGGTTCCCCTGGACTAATCCCTGATGTGGAATAGAAAGGAATAGGACTTAAATTAATAAAAAGGAATGAAATATTGTGATATCAAGTTTTGAAAAAAAATTACACAATTTATTTGCTTTTCTCTTCTTCGTTACTTAGCATTCGCTAATTTTTATCCTATGATTTATGGAAAACCCAACAGGTATCGGTGAGCCATAGCAAGGACTTTAAAAATTCATCCGGCTTACATACTAGACATCCAGCCAGCCACAGTAGCTTTACTCTTTAAGGTAGTTAGTAATCTTATGTATATTTTCCTTTCAAGCTGATGTACATGTAATGGTTATAGTGGGACAATGTATCCTCTAAACTTTATTTTGTGAATGGAAAAGTGTTGAAATACTTTCTTCCGAGTATTTTTATTTGCATTATATTTCTGAATGTTAGTTGTGATTGCTGAATAAATTATTGCTGAGTAACCAGATCCGGATATGGGAGGATCCGACGGCCCAGGAAACGGGGTCGTGACAGATTGGTATCAGAGCTCAGTTACTCCAGTAATTTATTTAGTAATTAATAACTATGAGCGGTATTCAGAAACTAAGGTTGTATTAAGATCCTTTGATCTTAATAAATGACTGCAGTACCATTCACAAGTCATTGTCCCTGATGTACATCATGCTAAGACATATAGGATCTGACTTTTAACCTTAACTCATCCCAGGATCATGGCAGACCAAGACATGTCTAGACAATTAGCGGCTATGATGGCAATGCTCCAAGACATGGGGCAAAGGCAACAAGCATTGAAGGAGAGGCTCAATGCACATGCTGAGAGACCCGAGGCATCTAAGCCTGCGGATGCTAGGATTGAAGGTTCTGTTCATCTTTCTGAGGAAGAATCTAGTTACCATCCTTCAACTGAGTCAGCTCCTACCCCGGTTGAAGGAGCAATGGAGAAGGCCCTTCTTAGACACCAAACATTACTAGGTAATTACCGAAAGGGAAAAATTCCTCGATTCAAAGGTATAGAGACACCTGCCGAGGCTGAATTATGGCTTGATGACGTCAGTAGGATGCTGAGAATAATACACGCACCAGCAGATACTTGGGTGCACTTTGCTGATTACTCCTTAGCAGACTATGCAAGACGATGGTGGAGAGCCATTTCCAAGAAATTAGCAGATCCTGTTCCATGGGATATCTTCGAAGAGAGGTTCCGAGCTCACTGTTGTCCCTCTCATTGGGAAGAATTAAAGAGGAGAGAGTTGGCTTCTCTGAATCAGGGTTCTAAGACTGTACGAGATTATCATATCCACTTTACTGAGCTACTACGGTACTCACCAGCTCTAGAAGCTTCAACAAGAGTGTCTTACCAAATTTGTTAGCGGTCTTCAGGGAGATCTACGAGAAAAGCTTGCTGGTTTTAGAGCCACAACCGTAGATGAAGCAATGGACATCGCCTCTCGTATTGAGATGGAGAGGGATGAAAATCGCCAAAGAAGAAGTTTCCACTTTAATGGTGGACCGTCAAAAGGCAAGGCACATTATAATCGTAGAGATCGTCGCTATCATCCAGCCGATTCCAATATAAGCTCACCACAGACCTTGGGTCAGGAATTGTCAGGAAGAAGGGGTTTCTCTAGACCTCCACTATATCCTCACGACTCAGCAGCAGGAGCTACACCTCTGTGGCTGGATCTTCAGCTCAAACAGGAGCACGTGTGTGTTTTTACTGTCGTCAGGAAGGCCACATCAAGAAAGATTGTCCGAAGTTGAGAGGTTCAGGGTTTAAATCAACCCCAATTAATAGTATAGCATCCACCTCAAGCAATGGAGCAACACATGGAGGAAGACATGGTAGAGGTCGAGGCTCACAAGGAGCGTCTCCTACACAACAACCACCACAAAGTGTTGCGGGTTCTAGCTTGCCTATTCCTAATGGCCAGCTCAATGCAATTACTAAGGAACAAGCCTACCACTCAGGCACAGTCGTACGAGGTACCGTTACTATTCATGGCTTTTCAGTACATGCCTTATTTGATTCTGGTGCTTCACATTCATTTATTGCTCGACGGTTGGTACCCACTTTGGGTAAAATACCAGTAGAAGTACAACAGTCCTATCTGATCAAGGGACCAGGAGGACAAGTATTTATAATCCGAGAAATCCTGGATAATTGTATAATACTGATAGCGGGACATCTGTTACCTGTTTCACTACTACTAATCGAAATGGAGGACTTTGATCTTATACTAGGAATGGATTGGTTAGAAAGGCATCATGCATGTCTTGACTGTTTCCAGAAGACAATAACATTCCACCTTCCTAACTCGATAGAGTTCCAGTTCATTGGAAAGACATCCAATGATAATATCAAATATATCTCTACATTGAAGGCACAACAGTTGTTAGAGAAAGGGTGCCAAGGTTATTTAGCTTATGTATCCACTACATCAGGGTCAGAAAGAATGATAGAAGATGTGCCTATAGTGTGCGAGTTTACTGATGTATTTCCAGAGGAACTACCTGGATTACTACCTGAGCGAGAGATTGAATTTGAAATCTCTCTACTCAGCCTATCTCTATCCCTCCGTATAGGATGGCACCAGCTGAGTTACGAGAGTTAAAGGTACAATTGCAAGAACTGTTAGATAAAGGATTCATTCGTCCTAGTACTTCACCATGGGGTGCACCTGTCTTATTTGTTAGGAAAAAGGATGGCTCGATGCGGTTGTGCATTGACTATAGACAACTAAACAAGAGGACAATAAAGAACAAGTATCCTCTACCAAGAATAGATGATCTCTTTGATCAGATACAAGGTTAAACTGTGTATTCCAAGATTGATTTAAGATCTGGATACCATCAGTTGAAAATTAAAGATACAGATATTCCCAAGACAGCTTTTCGGACTAGATACGGGCATTATGAATTCTTAGTTATGCCTTTTGGACTAACAAATGCCCCAGCAGCCTTCATGGATCTCATGAATAGAGTATTCAAGGAGTTCTTAGATCACTTTGTAGTAGTCTTTATTGATGATGTGCTTATTTACTCAAAGGATAAGTATCTGCATGAACATCATCTCAAGAAGGCACTTGAAACTCTAAGAAAGAACAAACTGTATGCTAAATATAGCAAATATGACTTCTGGCTATCTGAAGTATCTTTCTTAGGCCATGTTATTTCTGGGGAAGGTATATCAGTTGATCCTACAAAGGTTAGTGTGGTGATGAGTTGGGAATGCCCGAAGACTGTCACAGAAATACGATCTTTTCTGGGTTTAGCTGGATATTATAGAAGATTCGTGAAGGACTTTTCACGGATAGCATTGCCAATGACTAGACTAACTCAAAAGGAGGTCCCATTCTTATGGTCTGATACATGTGAAGCTAGTTTTCAGACACTGAAAGAATGCCTAACATCTGCACCAATCCTTACTCTACCCTCCGGGAGTGAAGGGTTTACAGTGTACACTGACGCGTCAAAAGAAGGACTTGGGGCGGTTCTTATGCAACATGGTAAGGTAGTTGCGTATGCATCACGGCAGCTCAGGACACATGAGAAGAACTACCCAACACATGACCTTGAATTAGCTGCCGTAGTGTTCTCTTTAAAGATTTGGAGACACTACATGTATGGTATTACTTTTGAAATCTTCACCGATCATAAAAGCTTGAAATATCTATTTGATCAGAAGGAACTCAATATGAGACAGAGACGGTGGCTAGAGTTGCTGAAAGACTATGATTGCACTATCTCCTACCACCCTGGTAAGGGGAACGTCGTAGCAGATGCCCTTAGCAGAAGAACTTATTCACTCGGGTTAGTGAGTGCTATCCACTTCTGGGGTTTACTATCAACGTTAAGTGAATGGAAACCATTTGATAGTAGTGCTGATACTATAACTATTCCTCATCGATACAAACCAGAAATATGGGATAAAATAAAGAAAGGACAGGAGGATGATCCAGTCCTCAAAGACTTAAAACAACAACTTGAGAAGAATGAGATAGAGGGATTCCAGATACAAGATGGTTTACTGTATAATCATCACAGAGTTTGTGTACCAAACACACTTGAACTAAGGAAAGACATCTTACGAGAAGCTCATTGTTCTAGATTATCTATTCATCCAGGAATTACGAAGATGTATAAGGATCTTCATTCATACTTTTGGTGGCCAGGAATGAAGAAAGATGTTGCTGAGTTTGTGAATTCATGTTTCACTTGCCAGTAGGTAAAGGCTTCACACCAAAAGCCACCGGGATTATTGCAACCCCTCCCTATACCTGAATGGAAATGGGAAAGCATTTCCATGGATTTCGTTACTGGCTTACCTCAGACGACTGGTAGTAAAGATAGTATCTAGGTTATAATAGATCGTCTGACAAAGGTAGCACACTTCATTCCGATAAGCTTATCTTTCACTCCAGACCAGTTGGCTGAGTTATATATTACACATGTGATTCGCCTCCATGGAATCCCGAAGGAAGTAGTTTCTGATCGAGATTCACGATTCACCTCACACTATTGGGAGAACTTCATGAAAGCTTTAGGTACACAACTATGCTTGAGTACAGCATATCATCCACAAACAGATGGGCAGTCAGAACGTACGATTCAAACACTAGAGGATATGCTACGAGCATGTGCCTTAGAATGGAAGGGATCGTGGATTAAACATTTGCCTCTTGTAGAATTCACCTACGATAATAGTTACCATACAAGTATTGGCATGGCACCATTTGAAGCACTATATGGACGAAAGTGTACAACTCCTTTGTGTTGGCAAGAGGTCGGAATAAAGAACCTTTATGATTCAGATAGACTTCAGGAGACACGGGAAGCTGTAGAACTTGCTAGAAAAAGACTACTAACTGCCCAGAGTCGTCAGAAAAGTTATAGTGATACCAGGCGAAGAGACCTTGAATTTGAGGTAGGTGAATTTGTATTTCTCAAAGTATCACCTATGAAGGGTGTTCAGAGGTTTGGCTTGCATGGGAAGTTAGCACCCATGTTCGTGGGTCCCTTTGAAATTATTCAACGGATTGGAAAAGTTGCCTATAGACTTGCACTTCCTCCACATCTTTCGGCAATACATGATGTATTTCATGTATCAAATCTGAGAAAGTACATTAGGGATCCAGAGCATAAGATAAGTTATGATGATTTACATGTTGAGCCAGATTTGACATACCAAGAGATACCTGTGCAAATACTTGAAAGGGATATCAAGAAGTTGAGAAACAAAGAGGTGCCTCTAGTTAAAATATTATGACGGAACCAAGAGTTTGAAGAAGCCACATGGGAACCTGAGGCAGAAATGAGAGAGAAATACCCGTACTTGTTTGAATGATAAAATTATGTATTATGTATATGTTCATTTTAAATGACATGACGTTCATTCTCTTTAAGGTTGTTATGGTTTCAATCCTCTTTAAGGATGTTATGCATGCATTTCTAGTCTCGAGGACGAGACTTACTTTAAGGTTGTTATAATTGTAAAGCCTTGAACTTGGCATATCTCGGATCCTATATAATAAGATCCGGCTCGTAAAGAGGAAACCGACAGAATTTGTTTCGTGTGAATCGGACTTCGTTTCGATTTGTTATGAATTTCGGAAGAAAGAGAAGTAAGGAAGGCTAAGATGTCATTAATCCATAATGACTGTCATTAAGACTAATTAAACATGATTAAAGAAATTAATGACGATTGAAAGCCGCTAATGATCATTAGTAAACACTAATCAATAGTTAACAAAAGATATGCGTAAGCCGCGAAAGTTAAATCGCGATTAGTGAAAGTTAATCACGATTAGTGTTAATTAAGCGTCATTAGCGAATCTAGAATCCTCTAGAATGTTCTAACTTAAGCTCCAAGTTTGGGATAAGTTTTGGCTAAAACCATGGGCCAAAACCATGGGCCGCTAAACCATGGTTAAGGTCTAAACCATGGTTTTCTACCATGGTTAGTGGTTTTCTAGGGCCTATAAATAGACCCCCCTACCCATTCATTCTCTACAACTTACACTACCACCACCACCCCAAGGGCTAGGGTCGAGAGGTTGGGAGGAGGAGTGGGAGGCGAGGGAGGAGCGCTAGCGAAGCGCTGCCGGGAGAACGAGGAGGAGAAAGGTATGATCCTCTCTTAGTTGCTTCGTAAGCTAGGCTTTCATACTCTTGTTCTTCCAAGTTTTGTTTTTGATTTATATTTCTTTCCGATTCGTTTTCCTGTTGTGGTTCGAGGAGAAATCTGTGTAACACCCTACTTAGGTGCGGGCGGCTATGCACGTCAGTGACCCTGTGATTCGTCACACGTTCACTCATCTAAGACGCGTGGTGTCTACCGATTCTCCATCGTTTATGTTTTCATTCTTCGTATTATGCTTTTATAGTTATTTCGATGGAGAAATCTGTGTAATACCCTACCTAGGTGCGGGCGGTTGTGCACGTTAGTGACCCTGTGATTCGTCACACGTTCACTCACCTAAGATGTGTGGTGTCTACCGGTTCTTCATCTCTTGTTGTTGAGTATATTCTTTCAGTTTCATTGTTATTTTCCTCTCGATTGATTTTATAGAGGAAACTCTTTTCGTTTTTATTTTGAAATATGTCCCGATATAAGGGGAAACTCTGCCGAAATTTTCCGAGAAATATGTCCCGATATAAGGGGAAACTCTGCTGAAATTTTCCGAGAAATATATCCCGATATAAGGGAAACTCTGCCGAAATTTTCCGAGAAATATATCCCGATATAAGGGGAAACTCTGCCGAATTTCTAAGAGAAAATATGTTCTTGACGTTCTTCGTGTTCTTCGTGTTCTTAACATGTTCTTAGCATTTTGATACGAAAAATGAAATTCGATCTTTTCAGGAGCCTTAAATTAGCCTTTCTAAAAACGAAACTCGATAAAGCCTTGCATACACGAGAGTGAGCTCGATTAGGTAACGAAATCCTTCTTTTTGCTGTTGGGTTTTCATACGAAATTATTGAAATTCTTGATTTAGTATTCTTTGCTACGAAGAACCCTAATTTTGGCTATTTTTAAAAAAGTCTGAAGAATTGCTTTGTAATTCCCACTAAAATAAGATTTACACATCAAATTGATGCGTTGGCCCTGAAAGTTAGGGTTTGGGAGTTAAAATAGGCATAAATAGGAGTATACATATGGTTATGAATAATATATATGTGAGTCGATACCAAGTATTGCGGTTTATGCAAATCAAAGACTTAACGAAAGAATTACATCATGTGAATTGGTGTGATTTGAGTTGGATCCTGAAAAGGATCATGTGTCACGATAAGGATGACTGGGAGTAGTACTACAGGTCGGGCATGCAACTTGTAGGTTGTCGGAAGGAACCCGTATTGGCATTTCCCTACCTAGGTGGTACACGGTTGCCCTGTTATGATAAGTGCGCACAAATTGAATGTTTTGCAACGCGTGGTACCGGGAGCCAATATATTCGGGTTGGAACGACGGAAGATGTGGTCGTGTCATGTGGAGGCACGAGTGGTTCAATAGCGGCTGGGTCACGATAACATGTATTTAAAGCCGCTAGGTTATATGATTAAATGTTAGCCTGAGGTTTTAAGCAACCGAGTCCTCGAGGACGGTGTCCTCATTTGATTTTCCAGGCTGAGGGTTGAGACCCTGTTTAATAAACGAAAAGGAAATTGTCAGGGTAGTATTGGAGGATTGGTTGAGGCGACGTGCGGCGGCATAAGCTTACCAAGATCAACACAATCTCCAATCCCGAAGCATCCACAGCTTCGGAGTCCAAGAATGGTGGGGTTCCCCTGGACTAATCCCTGATGTGGAATAGAAAGGAATAGGACTTAAATTAATAAAAAGGAATGAAATATTGTGATATCAAGTTTTGAAAAAAAAATTACACAATTTATTTGCTTTTCTCTTCTTCGTTACTTAGCATTCGCTAATTTTTATCCTATGATTTATGGAAAACCCAACAGGTATCGGTGAGCCATAGCAAGGACTTTAAAAATTCATCCGGCTTACATACTAGACATCCAGCCAGCCACAGTAGCTTTACTCTTTAAGGTAGTTAGTAATCTTTTGTATATTTCCCTTTCAAGCTGATGTACATGTAATGGTTATAATGGGACAATGTATCCTCTAAACTTTATTTTGTGAATGGAAAAGTGTTGAAATACTTTCTTCTGAGTATTTTTATTTGCAGTATATTTCTGAATGTTAGTTGTGATTGCTGAATAAATTATTGCTGAGTAACCAGATCCGGATATGGGAGGATCCGACGGCCCAGGAAACGGGGTCGTGACATGGGCTGGTATGACGGTTTTTGCTGCCGTCAGGTCGTCGATCTTCTGGTTCATCTTAGCCATGTTCTTCATCAACTGCTCCAAACAGGCCAGGGCCGGATTGGCCGGCACGATCTCAGAGGTGTCCCCCTGCTGGGGTCTAGAATGCTGGTATGGCGACTGAGATTACGACTGATAACCTTGTGAAAATTGTTGAGGAGGAGGGTTGGAGGAGTACTGTGAGTGGTGCTGATTGTATTGAGCAGCCGGTTGCTGGTGATATCCATGTCCGCGATATCCGGACTGCTGAGGACCGTTCTGGTAGTTCTGCCTCCAAGTGTTCCCGTGTGATGGAGGCTGGTACTGGTAAGACTGCTGGAAGGGTCTCCCACCCTGCTGCTACTGATGATAGGGCATGTTGCCCATGTTCTGACCCTGAGAATGTCCTTGAGGACGGGTCAGCTGCGCGTCATTATCCCAAACACCATTGATTTCCTGAATCACTGGCGGGGGTGGAGAGAATTGCTCAGAGAATGCTGGATGGGGCTCCGGTTGATACACAACCATCTGTGTCTGGAGCTGCTGGGGCTGCTCCAGGGCCTGCACGTAGTACACGTGCTGGACAGGTTGGGGCTGCTGTGGAGACGGCTGAGGGTGTTGCTGCATTGCGGGGTCCTTCTTCTCAGCATTCGGCTCGGCAGAAGTAGACACAACGTTGCACATGTTTGCATTTAAAGCACGGACGAGCTGCTCCAGCAGTTGGGAAATCTGGTCGAGCTTTTCCAGACCCTGGGTCCTCTTCTCAATGACAGCCAATTTTTCGAGGTCTTGTGACCTCTTCTCGATGATATCCACTTTGGACAAGTGGCTCCCAATGATGCTCAGGTTGGAGCTCTCATCCTTGTCCTCGGTGTGAGAAGCCATGTTAACTGGCTTGCTGATGGCGGTTGGTGGCTTCATGTAGATTCTGGACGAGGATTGGGCTGCTTCTCCCTCAACCATTTCTTCGAAGACGTTCCATACTACGTCCTCGTCCTTGTTGAAATGTGAACCGCCGCAAGCTGCATCCACAAGCTTTTGGCTCTCAAATGAAAGCCCCCCAAAGAAGTGTTGTACGAGACTGGTCTTTGGAATATCATGGTGGGGGCACTTCTCCTGAAAATCTTTGAATCTCTCCCACGCTTCATGAATGGTCTCGTGGGGATGCTGGCAGAAATTGGAGATCCGGGCGCGCATCTGATTCAGCCGCCAGAGAGGATAGAATTTGTGGAGAAATGCAGACTTCAGTTCCTCCCAGGTCGTGACGACCTTCCCAACATGGTCAACCCAATAAAGAGCCTTGTCTTGATGGCTGAAGGGAAACGCAGTCATCTTAACTACCCCCAAAGGAATACCAGGGTAGTGTGCAGTGGAACAGATGCGGATGAACTTCTTGAGAAAAATGTACGGTTCTTCAGTAGTGTTCCCATGAAAAGTGGGAAGCAGAGACAGAAATTGCGGCTTCAGCTCGAAGTGGGCATGCATACATGGAACTTGAATCCACTCCGTAATGCGTCCCGCTCCTGGGTTGTATGTTTCCTTCAGCGTAGGCTTCGGCTGCAGAGGATCTCCTTCTGCTGCTTCAAAGTCTGGTCTTCCCACTGAGAACTCATCTCTAACTTCTTCAAAATCATGCTCTTGGTTCGGATCGTGCGCATCGGCCCTCCTCCTCAGATCATTCAGCATGTCTTGGAAAGCGGTCTGGGCCAGGGCCTGATTAGTCAACTGCTGCTGAATGGCTTGAATGGACGCCAGCAGCTGACTGTTAACCTCACCCTGAGTGGTGTACTGCCCTTCCCCCGGATTGCTTTCAGGCTCTAATTGGTGCTGTGGTCCTTTTCCTCTCCCTCCTGCCATCTCAAACTGAACTGGAATTTCTGACTCGTGATCGGGTGGAGAATCTGCATGACGGAGTAAACCCTGATCAGTATCTTCCTGAGCACCAGCTGTTGAGATGATTCTGGGATTAAGGTCAATCCCAAAATGTTGTGAATGGACCATATGATATTGACTGAAATCGATCTCCATCCACAAGGGGTTATTTCGAGGACAAGAGTAATCCCGGTTTAGCTGAAGGGGAAGAGCTACTTCGGGATGCGAGTCCATCCCAAATAGCGGATTTATTGGAGAAAGGCAAGTATTGAAAGCATCGAGAATAGGGGAGTCCAAGGAGACATTCGCAAGATCCGAATTAACTTCTCGGGTATCACCCCTCTTTATTGAAGATGTTGCCGGCACGGAATCGATGTGGGCGTCGACGAGGTCCCGACTAAACCATCCGTGTGACGTCATCTTGAGAAGGCCAAGAGGAGAAGATGTTGGATGAAGAGCACGATGGTAAACAAGAAATAAATGGAATGCAAAACAGTAGAAGGCTCACAATGAGCAAGGGTCAACTGGAGGGAAGACAAAATTTGCCCAAAGGCGCGATATTTTTGATCTTGACCTAAATGTAACAAGCAATCAAACACAAGACAAGGGAGTTCACCAACTCAACGCGTGAAGCTGTGAAGGTTCAGCTTTTATCTTTGTAATTTTTATCTTGAGTTCAGGAAGTTATCTTTTAACGAGTCCTTAGAGCGCTACGCCTATTGGAGCGAGAGTACTGCCGGAAAAGTATTCCCATACTTGTCCTCCCCCTGTGTAACTTGTAGTCTGTGCTTTTTAAGGTCCTTGTAACCCTTCCTGGATCCCTACTCAGCCAAAGAAGTAGAGGAAGGAAGCCAATAGGCGAAACCACTACTTCGGAACTCGCTCGCAACGGAATCACCCGTGAGCGTGCAAGAACCTACTCGGAAGCAAGACGATGAGACAGACACCCCCGTGAAGGCGTGTCCTAGGCTCGATACTTCGGACGAGGTCGATGCTCTACACAATAGAGAGTCACCAATGTTGACCAAGCCCTACTCGTCCACGTACGATAGAAGCGCCAATACTTCGGAAATCCAGGCAATACACAAGGCAGCCACAGACTGGGTTTTGGGCTCTAATCCTTACGAAGCACTCTGCTCACTTGGAAGGAGACCTTCCCATGCAACCTGAATACAAGTGAGGGTGTGACTCTCCCCAATCAATGAGTCCAATTACCAATTTTATTTAGGTCTAAGTTTTCTTAGCAGTCTCTTTTTTAATTTTTTTGTGCTATCGCTTCTTTTGAGTGATTTCAAACAAGCGCCTAACGTTTTTGTATTTTCTTTATCCTACTTTGTCCAAAAACAGAGGGAGAATAGAGTCGGAAAAGCCAATGCAAGTCGGCACTAAGATAGAAATCTCACCTTTGTGCCTAAATGATGGATGCAAAGTAAGAAGACTTACAACGAATCCCAGCTCTCTCCATGCGGGATGCAAAGCAGAATTTGTAAACCTAACTACATGCCGGTATGCAATGCGGAAATAATTCTAAGATAGGCAACTGCTAGCGTGAAGAACCACAAGTTAATCACCACCCCTCGATCCTAAGAGTCCGGTCTAGACCCTCCCCTCCTCTTCTCGACACATCGAGTTCAGGAGTAGCGCTTGATGGGGAGGGCTCGCGGCGCGGCGGATCTAAGAAGGTGAGTTAACTGTTTAATTAAACTAAGTCCAAAAACGATCTACAGGTACATGCAAAGGTTATTAGTGTGTTTGGACCTAATATAATCGATCAAGCAATAGCCTAAATCTAAGGGCTCAATCCACAAAAGAAAGTGAAAATGAAATCAAAACCGGCAAATGACAGTCGAGAAAACACGAAGAAAACAGCGGTGAGCCCCCGGGTGAACAAACACCTGGAAATTAGGCCCGAAGTATTCAAGTGTCCAAGTCCTGTATTATTACAATTAATCAAATCTCTCTCTCACAAAAAGTGAAAAGCCGGCTGTCTCTTTCTCTCTCAAGCTCTCCTGCACTCTCCTGTCGGCTAGGATAGAATAGCCGGCTCCTCCTCCCAAGGATGCATAGGATCCCCTAGGCGATCCTCCTCGGTCAGCGGTCCCTCGCAAGAAAACAAAAGAGATGTCAAACAGTTCAAAACAAATGATGCACAAGAGACAAATAATCAAAAATGGCTAAGTAAATAAAAGACCCAAAGGTACTCTACAAACCGATGCTCCCCGGCAACGGCGCCATTTGAAAAACGATTAGGCGAGAGCCGCTAAATAGTGGTCTGACAACACAAACTCACTGTCGCTGATGCGACTACTCAAGCCTCTTCGTTCGTCAACAATTAACCCACACAATCAATCAAGGAATGAATAGCAAGGATTAAAATTTATTATACCCTACTAAAAATGTACAGTGGCAAGCATGTAGGGGTCGAACACAGGAAACAAGGGTGCAGAGTGTAGATAAAAATCCAAACTTAGGTCTAATAAGCCACTTAGCCAATCTTTTTGTGGGTTTTTAATTTTTAAATTTTTTTATCTCTTTTTTTATTTAATTTTTAATTTTGTATTTTGGTTTTTGATTTTCTGATTTTTATAATTTTATATTTTATATTTTTTTATTTCCTTTTTTGATATTGGAGAATAAAGATAATGTAGTAAAAGAGGTGATAAAATATTTATAAAAATATGCAAAAATAGTCAAAAATTCAGAAATAGAATCTTTTTGGTCTTTTTAGATTTTCTACTGTTTTTGTGATTTTTTGGGTATTTTTCATGGTGTTTTGATATTTTTTAAATACTGAAATAAATAAAAACAGTGAACAGTGTACTGGCTGTGAGCAAAATGAGAATTAAAAATAGACAACAGCAACAAATATTTTCAAGCTATTTTTCAAATAAAGATAGCAAAATATAGAACCAACAGGAACTGAGTTTGTAATTTTTGGAGTTTTCTTTGATATTATATATGTCTTTGAAGTTTTGATGTATTTTTTAATTTTTAAGGTTTTTCTTTTGAGATTTTTAGTGATTTTTGGATTGACACTAGAAAATGGTAAAACACACAAAATATGATTTTTTTTTTAATTTTCCAAAACGTTTTTATAATTTTTATGGGTTTTCTAATGCAAAAAGTGAAATAAATGCATGTTTTTTATTTTTAATAAATATGAAAATGCAATAAAAATGCAATGCAAAAATTTGGCGTGCAAGTATAAGTAAACAGGAGCTTAAGTTCAAATTTTTAGAATTTTTGGCAATTAAACGAGGCGTGAAATCATTAGACTAAGAACACAAAATTACTAAGCATGGCAGGGGTGTAAATGCAATTATCGAAACATCCAGGGGCTCAGGTGCAAAATCCACAAAAAGGCACACACATAACACTTGATATATCATTCACAGGGGCATAATCGTAATTAATGAAAACCGGCTGGGCATACGTGCAGTTTCTCCAAAAAGATATTTAATTAACAACGCACAGGGATGTAATTGCAAATAACTAAAAGTTCAGAGCCAAATATGCAAAATACCCAAAAGTCACGTGCCCCAGTCACGTGAGGTGACGTGGCGTGGACTAAAGTGCAAATAGTGAAACCGTGAGGGCTTGAGTGCAAATATTACAAAACTTTTTAAACTTCAGATGAAAGTTTTTAGACTAAAAAGTAAATGCAAAAAGTCACGGGTTGAAGATGCAAAATACCCACGGGCTCGATCGTGCGGCCGATGGCGTTCCACTAATCCACGTGCGCGCATCTGACGGTGTGTACCGCTTCGTCTGGATGGCTGAGATCAGATCTTCGAAGAACGATCGGACGGCTGGGGACGCTGAGCAATCGGACGGCGTACGTGGCGTCTGGAGATGGCCTCTGATCCAACGGCAGGGGGAGGTTCATGAAGAACACCTCCCCGGCAAGCTTCGATCGGCGATTGCGGCCGACACACGGCCGCTCCGGCCCCCGGATCAAGGGCAAACAGATCCTGGGGCCCTTCCGCGTCTGATGATGGCCTCCGGCGAAGCGGAGGCGGCGTGAAGTGGTTGGACGAGGATGGCGACCTGGGCGGCGGTTCCTGGAGCTTCCGATGGTCGAGGGAGCCTCCTCTTGGCTCGGACCTGCAAAGTTAAGCACACAAAAACCAGACGAGCAAAATGGTGGGTTCTGATGGCTCGATGGTGGCGGAGGGTGGTCGGGCGATGAGCTCCGGCGAACGGCGGAGATGGGAGCTCGGTGGACTCGATCTGAGCGAGATCGAGGTGGAATGAAGGGTGGAGCGGAGCAACGGAGCGACGAGGAAGAGAATGGCGGTGACCGGTGGGCGGATGGGTGTGAAACGTGATCGGAAACGACGGGCGGAGCTCAGCTCCGTCGTGGCTTTAATCAAAGATTCACGATGATCAGCGAAACAAACACAAAACTGATATAAACCTACCTTAATCTACACTAATGCAACAAGAAAATGGAAAGAAAGGGGGAGGAAGCTCACCAGAGGCGACGGCTGGGCGGCGCGGCGGAGCTCCGGCGAGGGGACGAATCACTTCGATTCTACACCAAATGCTTCAAACCCAGACTCGATTCGATGCCTGTTGTCACCAGGAGCACGAAGGGCTAGGGGTTTGAGGGTGAAAATGGCGGAAGAAGGATTAAAATTTGAATCGAAGTCGGGGGGTGTCTTTTAAAAGGTTGACGGGCGAAGAGTTTCGAGGCACGATCACGGGTGCGCCAAGGAGATCTTGGAGGATCCACTAGGTCGGCGAGGATCCTGGTTGTACCAGGTACAACTTTCGTGAAGGAAGCAACCCTCCTCGAGCAACACAGAAGCGGCGAAAAAATCGAGAAATGAGGGGAAGTGGCGACTCTGACAATGTCTACAGGGTAGGACGACCAGTTGACCGAAGTCAACTGGGGCTGAAGCCTGGTTGGTCCACGTGGACCAACCAGGAAAAACCCACGAAAAATGTTTTTTAAATTTAATTAAAAATAGAAAAAGGCCGAGTTAATTAATGATTATAAAATAAAAAATATTCGTTATTTTATGTAGTATTTTATTGTGATTTTTAATTTATTTTATGAGGTATATTTTTACAAGTTTACTTTTTAGCACTATATAGGTATATTATCCATGTATTTTAGTATTTTATTATTATTTTATGTATTTTAATTTTATAATTTTTATTTCTTATTTTGTAAAATTATAAAATACTTTTATACACTTAGAAATATTTTTATTTAATTTTATTGAGGTGTTTTGTGTATTTAATAAAATAGTAGTGTATTTTATATAGGTATGAGCATAGGTCTAATACCTATGTATATGATATATACAAGTATTTTTTTAAGTTTTATTTACATTTTTATTCTGATTTTAACGTTCACAATTATTATAAGTAATATCTACAATATTATAAAAATATAAAAAAATTAATAAATTGAATAATTTAATCTGTACAAGTATACAATGAGGGTCCAAAACTCAACTTTCAAACCGTAGCTCCACCAAATGCGAAACCACTGCCATTAAATAGCTTATTTTATTCTATATACAATTAAAGTGAGTATGCTGCATTTGGAGTTATCAGTTGTGAGATACGGGTCTGGGAAGTTGGGCTTCTGGATTTTTATTCAGACCATAACTTTTTATCTGTACATTATTTTTCTGTGAAATCAATTTTGTATTTTTCCTTGTAAAATTATCTACAACTTTCATGTACAAATTTATTTATTTGATGTATAAAAAGTGGAACCAAAAATAGGTCCCAAAATGAATAAAGAATGAATAAAATAAAAAGGAATTTGTGTTGTATTTTGGCCCTTATCTCCCCCTACTTTATTCCTTGTCGACCTATTCATCAAGATGCCTAGGTCTCGGGGTTTCGGGTCATAAAATATTTACAATATTTTATTCTTTTTCTTTTCTTTATTTATTCTATAATTTTGGCTTTAATTACAGTATTTTATACACTAATATGATGCTCATGCATGAATGCTAAGATGCTCTAATTAAGGCTATTTACAGGTATTTGCTAGGGTTTTTGATGCCAAAATGATAGAATAAAGATGATGAAATGTGGATTCATCAATAGTCGGTCCAGAATTAAATGAGAAGGAGAGGGGAATGAGAAGTGTTTTTGGAAAGTGATCTAGGAAATGACTTAATAGGGTTTATTGCAGTAATATTCTAGTATTTGTCATTTGGCTTGAGATAAGGGAGGGCGTAGACAAGAAGAGGTATATCCACCATTGATAAGAAAAGGAGTATGAACGATTTGGTTATTGCTTTATGTGTAAATAGGATAAGTTGCAAATGGATGTGTTTCTTTGTCTATTTATTTATATATCAACGATTTAACAAACTGGATCGGATTGGACTTTTATGATTATTTGATCCTATCCATACTTTAACGAATTTGAAAAATATCAATTCAACCCAATCATTTGAATGATAAAACCAATCCGATCTAGGGGTGCACATGGATTGGATCAGATCATATTTTAGCCTAATCCATATCCAATCTAACTTTAACAGACTTTAACTTTTCCCATTTCAATCCAATCCATCAAATTTTGAAAACCAAATAAATCGAATTCATCAGATTTTTTATAGTTACGTATTTTTGCTCAATAGTTGATGAATCCATGATTCTCATTCATTATTCTTTTATTTTATCTCTTCTTTTTAGCAAAAGCACCTATAAATATCTATAAATACAATAACTTAGCTTCTTGCATGCCTTCGTTAATATTGCATCATTAACACCTAATTTTTGTAAAATAAAAGATTAAAGATAAAAGAAAAAGAATGAAGAATTTAGAATAATTACAGAGTGACCCAAACCCCAAGAGAAGGTCAGGTCTTGACCTAATAGGAAATAAAAGAAGTAGAGAGAGATGAGGGTTCACAATGTAATGTACATATCACCTACATTTGTAGATAATATTTATATTTATTTTTCCCTAATATAAACATTTTATTATTTTTACACCCTTGTATATAGTCCTATAAATTGTATAAAAATAAAATAAAAATCAAAAAATAAAACAAAAATAAAAATAAATCATCAAACCTTTGTATAAAATACATGTATATACCGCATTCACAATTTATTTTACACCCTTAAGTAATTTATAAAAATAAAATAAAATTATTTTCTTTCCCAAAAATTATGTTGTAAATAAATAAAATAAAATATAAAATAAAAGTATTTTTATAAAAATAATAAAATAAAAATACTTGTACATAATATATAACTGTAATATACATGTATATAATACTATATATTATATATACATTATATAATTTTTCATAAAAATAACTAAAAATCACAGAAAAATAATTTATAAAATAAAAAAAATCATTTTATGCACTTTTGATTTAATTTCATTTACTATTTTTAATTCTATTTTATTTGATTTTTAAAATCTCCGCCTCAGACCGTTGACCCTAGTTAACGGTCTCTTCCAGGTCGGGTCGGGTCGCAGGTGGTTCATCGGAGTGTTTTCTCCACTTTTAAGTGCTCGACCCAGAACTCTTATTATCTCGATTCCTGCACCCAATTGAAGCCTGAACATCCATGATCCTCACGGATCCCTAGGCACAACTGGATCTGCCTAGGGTTCCGCGTAATGCTCTAATCTTCAGGGACCCTCGAGTAACCAATTAGGTTTCTCTTATCGCCCCCACAATGTCTTAGCTCATCTTTCGTGCCACAACAGTCCCCTAGCCACCTCCATAAAAGTGACAGTCATTGGAGGAGTAGCTTAGGACTGTCCGGAGGTGCTTGGAGGCTTGTAGCTCACGACATGGATGGAGCTCTGTCGCATGAAGCCTCCTAGCTAGGTGCAGCTCGGTAAAGGCCAAGGCCTCATCAACCACCTTCGCCTGGATCCTAGGAGCATATATGAATCTTTAGGTATCTGTCCATTACTCTGTATTTCTTTTTTTGATTCCATCATCCGTTCCAGCTTCGTCGCACACCTTCAGCTCCAACCACCAGGTCTGGAGCCCCCGTACCCACTATCTCCATAGCTCCCTCGACTCACCCCACTCCTTCCTTCACACCCTGATCATTCTAAGACTCCACATCAGGGCAAGATTAGGACCCAGATCTCCTTCCCCCCTTTGGTGGATGTCAAACATCATCCACCCCGCTTCCCTTATCTTCTAAAGCAATAAACCGAATCGGAGCATAGCCTCGAGTCCCCTCTACCCCTGGGAGGTACTCACGCATGCTTGGAGACCATCTTGGACCCTTAGATGCTCGGGCGGAGCTACTCCAAGAGAGCCTTTACCTTCATACCCATTTGACCATCACTGCCACCATTTGAGAATCTCATTCAATGCGGAACAACTTCACGCGACTGCAAGAACTCTCTTACCCTTCATCGAAGCATCGGATCTCCGTCAATGCTCGGTTGAAGTTCACTAGGGCATTGTTCTTAAAGACCCTCCTCCCGTCGTTGGATGAGCGTCCCCTTTGTCAGATCTGATACAAGCCACCTGACAAAAGGGGTGCCCAGATCTTTAGATCAGATCTGGCTTATCAAATCTGACCACACGTCTGCGACATACCCTGCACTATCGATTCACCAACGAACGATCTGGATAATACATAAGGGTTGTCCCCAACGTGCGCCACATTCCCCATTGGGTATATCACTATCAACCCTTCTTTTTTTCTATTTAGTTTTAGTCCTTTAAATGAGATATGTAGTTAAAAACATTAACAGTTTCGACCTCGTACTTTTTGTATTCACACTTTAGTCCCTCGGAGTCTGAAGCACATATGTCCTCATGTGGTTTTTGGTATATTTGCATTTTCTAATCTGAACCTTTATGTTATTAATGAATGAATGTTATATTTTAGAAATTGCATTTATAACCCTATGCACTGAATATTGAGCATGTGCATGAATTGATTGGGCTTTTTGCAGATCCAACCCTAGGTTTCTATATTGTGTTATCTATTTGGTCTGTAGAATTAAACTAATTGTCTTTTCGTCCGTGTGAACTGTGATTGATTGCATGCTTTTTATTGGACTTCATAAATATTAAATTTATTCTAAAATTTACCTTAATATTACTATTAGTTCCTTCTAATATGTAGTTTTTATTGTAATTTTCGTGGATTGATTTAATTCCATTTTCTATTTTTAAAAATAAAAAATCCCTAAAAAAGTCCCTATTAAATTCGAAAAATGTATTAAAAATTCTAAAAAATCTCATGCTTGTCGTGTATGTCTTTTAACTACAATATTAATTTTGTTTGAAAATTCACTATGAAACCCCTAAAAATTACAAATCAACCAAAATCTTATCAAAGATCATATAAAATCAAAGGAAATTCGAAAAATTTCATTTCTAGTCCTTGTTTGTAGCTTTTTATCTCTATTTTATCATAAAATTACTATACAGGATTAAGGGCTTTAAATATTTTGAATTTGCAAATTGATCCTGGTTGTGCATTGTTTTGAGTTTTAAGCCTTGTTTGATTTTCATAAAATCTCAAAAGTCTTGGAAAAATCTAGAAAAATTACAAAAATACTCTAAAAAACAAAAAATCCAAAAATATTTTTAGTTTTATTTTCTGAGCATTTTTTATTAACTTTTAAAATCCCAAAATGAGTGGTGTGTGTGTGTTTTAAGTGTTTGTGCTTGCTTTCCTTTATTCAAAAATTAAAAATTTGAAAAATTTAAAAACCAGTAAAAAATATTTTATCTCGAAATTTGACTATTTAGTTTTCAAATCATGCTTTTTGTGCTCGACCCAGGTGACTATATCAGATAAATAAAAATAGAGAACCACTTACATATATTGCTTGCTTGATTGATTAATTGTTGAGTGGTTTTGTCTTTTAGTGGTCCATGTTGACCAATGGGCGCCCAAGGATTGTTGACCGCTAGTAAACTACCCCTCTCTCTCTACTGTGCACGAAACCATCGCATCCCCAATTTTCCTCCATTTTTCATGGGGCCTCCTCATACTTTTTCATCGATTTTTCATGCAAACCTCAACATCTGTCATCGCTCATCCACGCAATTTCTTGGATCCTATGTACATATCCTTTATTCACTCCAAAGTGCCAGACAATAAGGGTCTATCATCGTGTTATAAATAAAAATAACCTCTTCCTTCTTGGGTTTGGTCCCTTTTTCCTATCCTAAAACCCACCATCCTCGGCCACGAGTGCATCCCAGTGACATGGGGAGGTCCCCTGAGGTGTTGGCACGTCGAAAGTTGGAGAGTGGTCTACCCACGACAGAGCTCTTGCATGTCCTGCTTCCTAGACCTCCACTAAGTATGAGATGTGTTTTTTTTATCATTTTTCGATAGATTTAGATCTTAGTTTTCATTTTTTTATATTTAGTTTACATTATGTTCAGTAGTTTTGGCTTAATTTTAGAAATTAGCATTGCCCGAGCTCTAGAACTCCAGCCACTGTGATTCACCTTTGTACCCTATTTCCAACCACCACTACCACCTCATTACTTCCCCTATCCATTTCGCCACATTATCCACTCACCAGCCACCCAGTTCACCCCTTGATCTGGAGATCAAGGTCCTACCTCCACCACTCACCAGACCAATCCAATCATCAACCATTTCGCCTCAAATCTATTTAAATAAAAGATGAGTACATCGACCTTTATTGTGTTGTGTTTATGCACGCTTTTACAGGACTCACAAATCCCATCTGAAGGCTAAAGCTACTTCAAGAAGGCTTCTATGTGCCCACACAGACTAGAACTCCTCCACTGAGCTCTAGACCATTTTTAGGACTCCCTGAGTCACAGATCGTCCCCAGCAGGCTTTTCCCCATCACAACAGTAAAGGAGGAGATTGGAGGTGTGAGATATGAGTGTTCGAAGTGGCCTAGAGACCTATTCTTCATTTGTTCTTCCAAACACCCTTTAAGTCGTCCGATCTAGTCTCGAGTTCCAGATAGTACAATAGACTTCAGATTAGCTTGCACGTGAATTGTTGGATCGCCTCTCGAGATCTAATCCTGGACATCAACCTTCTAAGCATCATCGTGTGGTCTTAGCTCGACACGTGGTAAGTGAATAAACCAACACTGCAAGATCTAGTGCCTATTGGGGTAAATTACAGATCTTTCTCCTGCTTTATTTTCTTTTCTTTAGTCTTGTAAATATAATATGCAGTATAAATAAATGTGCAAAAATAACAAAGAGACCTTTGAAGTTTATAATTGTCACGTCTGGGTCCAGTCTAGGCTAGCTCACAAGTCATCCCACGTGTGCTTGGGCATTTTGTGCATATGTCCTAAAAGTTTTGTAAATTTTCAATTATTAGATAAAATTGAAATATCAATTGTGTATTTTAGGAAATTTATATATAGAGTTCTGACTTTATTTTTAATAGCAAATATTCCCTTACCAGTTCATATATTTTTGTGCTTGTTTTTTATTCATTAAAATAGCATCCATGCTCCAAAAATCATGCAAAATAGGATTAGATGCCTTCTAGCATGTACTTTCACACCACATAATCATTTTTTCATTTCAAGAATTCTAACTGTTTATTAAAAATCAAAAGAGCATGTTTTTGGTCCTATTTGAGTTAAATTCACCAAAAATTATAGAACTTTTTTCAAAAATTACATAGAAATAAATTTGGTCTATTTTATAATTTGTAATTCCAGGTCGAAAATTCTTTAAAAATAAAAGGAAATAGACTAAAAATTAAAAAGCTTTAAAATTCAGTAAAAAATAGGAAAATCCTAAAAATCCAAAAAATAATTGTTTTTGAATTTTCTTTTATATTATTACCTATATATTAAAATTGATTTGGAAAATTTTCAAACTTATTTGCTATTTTTTATTCTCAAATCAATTCAGCTTATCTAACTACTCCCTATTTTGGGTTATTTTTATTTTAAAAATACATAAAAATTTAAAGAATTACTTGAAAAATCACAAAAATAGTATAAAATTACATAAAACACAAAATTTTATTTCACGTATTTTGATTATTTTAATAATATTTATAATTATATAACCATGTAAAATATATATAGTTCTTTATAAGCCTATAATATATATATTTAAAGGAAAAAGGAAAGGAAAAATAAAAATAAAAATAAAAAAATATAATAAGAAAATTAAAAATATGAAAAATAAATTCATTAAAATCCATAAAAATATAAAAAAACTAAACCTCACGCAGAAAGAGAATTAAGACAAGAGAAAAGGACGAATTTTGCATTTGCTTGCACAATCTACTGTTTTCTCCCTGTGTTCGACCTCTACACATGCTTACGCACTATACAAACTTGATTTAGAATTATAATAAATTTTAATTCCACATTTTTCCTTTACATTGCTATATTCATTTGTGGGTTAATTCTTGTTTGACTCGTGGTTCTCTAAGCGGTCGCTTCAGTGACACTATAGTTCTCACCTTGTGTAGATTATATTAAACCCTCGTAAAATCTCAGTCAACAATAGGATAGTTTGATTCCTCAAGAGAGATTCATCGGAAACAGCATCATTTTTTCTTGATTTGCCAGAAGTCCGAACATTGCTAGGAAAATCTTCAACGTAGAGGCCAAGTTTCTAATGGCATCATATTTGAAGAAGAGTAGTAGGTCATCAGAGAACTGTACATTTGTGATCTCCAATTCTATGACGGGGACATGAAAGCCATGAACATGACCCCCGTCAGTAAACTTTTTAAGCATTCCGTCCAACACATTCATTGACTTAATAAAGAGGAGGGGAGATAATAATCTCTTTGCCTTTTTTTGAAGTATGACAACGATCCAGTGGATGAATTTATGACGACATCCTAAGATATCTAAAGCATGGATCATAAGATCCCATTTAAGGTGTGGTGCCACTGGTTTAGAATTTCTGAGGTTAGTAGGAGGCAATCATGTGCTGATAATATGCTTTTGAGAAAAACACTTTGTCTTGGGGATGAGGTCATTTAGTTTATGTAACGTCTCAAATTTAAGTCCTCGGTTCGGTTTTGAGGAAAATTGATCCCGACAACTTGTTGAGCTCGAGCTCAAATGGATCCGTTCACAACCACTCAAAATACTTAAGCTCAAATTGTCAAGTAGTAATTCCCACCACTAATAACTCACTGTCATACTTTGTGAGTTTTAGATGTGGGACTATGTTTAAAGATATGATGTTACAGTTTCAGCAAAGTTCATCAATCTGCAAGTATTGAGTTTTCTACTTTCTGATCGCACTTGCGTGGATCTCATCCCTGTTTTTTCCCATATTTATCTCAAATACTGGTGCTTTGTTGGTTTAGGATTATTATGAATGAATCTAATCTTTTTTTCTAATAAAGAAGAAGTGGTTGGTAACTTGGTGTGCCTTTGTCAGATACCATAATACATGATGAGGCTCTACATAAGGAAACTACCACATGTATTTGCCCTAATCATAGGTTCTGTAGACTTCGGAGTGTACTGTTACCTATGTGCATAATTTGAAAGAGGTCAAATTCATAGGATAAGAGCTCTCTCGGTTGGAGATATTTGTATAGATATGAGTTGCAGTAATTATATTTTATTATTTTTCGTGAGGCTCAACTGGACTACAAAACATGTGAAGTAAATCATGGAAGGAACAAAATGAAATCAACAACAAGGGCACGTTTGGAAACTGGATCGTGTTAGTTTGGAGTAACCTACGGTAACTAGTAGTTGTTTGGATGATTAAGATGGTTGGAGCGCGTTGAAATGATAAATGATGTTTATGTGTTATATTAACTTTTTTATGATTATAATATATTTTTCATCTTAACTTTTTTTTATTTGATCATGATTAAAAAATATTATAACAAAAAAATTATGTGGTCCATAAACTAATTCCAACTCAGTAATGCAGGGATAGAGCATGAGGTATGCCAGCCATGAGATGTACCAGGTTACCACGAAATAACGTGGCAATCAAACAAGCCCTTAACTGTTGTACAATAAATAGTTATTTTTCTAGGGAAACTCGCAAACATGTTTGTAAGATGAGGTGACGGTCAGGGGAGGGGAGGATATGTTGCCATGATGAGAGTTTGTACATTCTTTTGGGATGCACTTAAATGGAATTGATCCAACTATTAAGCTACATAATGGCAACCGTAGTTGTGGACAATACGATTTGAATCATGCATAACATCATAGACACGTGTTATAAGATGTCTAATGTCTATATTAAAAATACATGATTTTTTTGTAAAAATATAATTATAAAAATCAGGAAATACCTAACAAGTTGTATAAAATTCAAATATCCGTAGAAAACATTCAAATGATATTATTATATCTCTAAAAAATCATAAAAGCTTCTATATATTAACGTCAAATTGATAAGTGCTGCTTAACGCAAGGTGATTATAACTACGTTAGTTTTTAAAATTAGTTTTCCATAATCAAATACAGTTTCATTAATTTTCTTGTTTTTTTACATATTTCCAGTGTAATACTGATATAGAAACGATGAATTCATTATAGTGATAATGTCATTATATTCCCTACACTATTTCGATCATCGCTACACCCTATGCAAAACACAAGTAGAGGTGCGCATGAATCCGATTGCACTGTATATTAGCTTAATTCGTGTCCAATCCAACTTTAATGGATAGCAACTTTTCCAATTCAATCCATCAAATATTCAAATTCAATCCATCTCCCTTGGTTACTTTGTAGTATAGATAGGCTATTTTCAACATATCTTCAACCGTCGACATAAGTTATGAGTTACACATAATAATAGTTAAAATATTACACAAAGAGTACACATCAAAATGCTAATATTTTGTATTTATCTACCTATCTTTAAGAACCACAATATGTGTAATCAAATGATTAGAATTTAGAGATGAGATAATAAATCCATTGTAAAAAGTTGAAGGCCAAATGATTAAATTAACATATTATATATAATTTGGAGTATAAATATTTTTAAGATGATTCCTGACTATGTAGTATGATTTAATGATTTTCAATAATGATTCATATAGTTGATTTCAAAGGAATCAAATGATAACAAACACAAGGAGATAGACGCAAGTAATTCAAGATGTGTAATTAATAGAAGAGGGAGGTATTATAAAAATAAATAAATGAAATCCTACAAAAAATATTACAGTTGTACCTTTTTTGAAAGGACATAAATCCAGTAGCATTGCATTACTTGTGAAGGCCTAAAGACCCATCTTCCTCACTCTGAAATAAAAAAGATCATTATCCTTTCTCAAGGAAAAAACATATACTTACAAAGATAAAGATATTTTTCATATAAGAACAAAGTAACTTATTAAATATAGGAGGAAAACTTGCATACCGAGATAAGGGAGAGGCGATGAGGCCCACCAACTGGTGTTGTGCTTACGATAATAACAGACCGAGCAATGCAGGAGGGGAAGAGATCATGATTGGCGGTCATTGGAGACACAATATGTGCAAGGGAGGAGCCATAGTGCTATTCACTAACAAGACTCGCAAGGGAGGAGTGATGGCAATGTGACTTATGCAATGGAGTGCTGATGCACCCTGTCAAGGTAGAAGTGGTGATGCCACAACTTGGTGCAGAGGAGTCGTGGTAGTCCAACTTACATGAAGTAGGTTGGAAGCACCTCAACTCGGGAGATAAGTGTGGGGATATAGTAGTGAGGGGCATGACAAGTTGGGGAACTGAGAAGAATATAGTCGCTCGAGAATGAAATGAGAAGGAGAGGGGAATGAGAAGTTTTTTGGGGGAATGTTCTAGGAAATGACTTAATTGGGTTTACCGCAGTAATATTCTAGGTATTTGTCATTTGGCTTGAGATAAGAGAGGGCGTACACAAGAGGAGGTATATCCACCATTGATAAGAAAGGAAATATGAACGGTTGGTTATTGCCTTATGTACAAATAGGATAAGTTGCAAATGGATGTCTTTATGTACCTGTTTATTTATATATCAACAATTTAATAGATTTCATCGGATCTGACTTTTATGATTATTTGATTCAATACATACTTTAATGGAAATGAAAATATCAATTTAATCCAATCCGTTTGAATGATAGAACCAATCCAGTCTACTGGTGCACAAGTATTGGATCGAATCATATTTTAGCTTAATCCGTGTCCAATCCAACTTTGGCGGACTTTAACTTTTCCCAATGCAATCCAATTCATCAAATTTTGAAAACCAAACCAATCAAATTAATCATATTACGGATTGGGTCAGATTTTTTATAGTTACTTATTTCCGCCCGGTAGTTTACCATGTAATGTTGGTATTTTATAGCACATTGGCCTTCGACGTTTGAATTATGACTTCAAAATTGATGATATGAATAGGTATATACCGAAAAGAATATTTAAAGAGTGCACAATCAAATTAAAGTTGAAGAATTCTATTAATCCATTATAAAAAGTTGAAGACCATATGACGAAGATAAATGATTATATTGAATTTAGCATCTAATGAATATGTGATTCATCATCTTAATATATTAATCTTTAAATCCTTGAAATAACATTAGATAATTACCCCTAAATTTAATAAATTAATAAAATACAACTCTTAATAAAAATGAACTAATAATGTATTTATCTCTTAAATAAGCTCACAAAATAATTCAAAATAAAAATCACAAAATAATAATAAAGTGTTGAATATTGTTTGTAAATAATCCCCTATAAGTAAACAAATTTCCTTGTTTTTTAATAGATCCATAGTAACTCCTTTTTACTTGATTCTTTTTCTAACTTGTATGTGTATATATACATATATATACAAAAATACAAAAGAATTCTCGTCTTGAATAAATATTTACATGTATTGAACCAAAAAAGCTGTAAAGTCCAACTTCTCGACTAAATTTTCACTCCATATAACCTTCAAATTTACCAAACTCACTTTTAAAGTTCAAATTAGAAAATTATCTATATAACAAATTAATTTCATTAAAACCGAAGCTTGTTTGCAAAATGTCAGTTTTTGGACCTAGTTGTATAATGTATATATGTATTACCTTGACATTGATATTTTATATACAAATTTAACCCATTTTGATTTCTTTCTTCTTCTTTTAATTTCTTTATTATATATTATAATAAATACATAATTAGAAAATTCAAAATAAATTATTTGCAATTGAAAATCATGCAAAGTGACTTATATATAATGTAAATATCAATCTTTCCTTCTTTTTATTTTACTTTTTATTATTTATTAGAAGTCTCAAAAAATAAATTTATATTTTACTTTGTTTATAATTTTTTTTTGTAAATATTATTAAATTAAAAATGTAAAAATTATAAAAGTTGTAAATTTGTGTTTTAGTTATTTAAAATGCAATAAAAAATATTGTTTATTTTCTTGTATATATTGTTGGATTTTGATTTCAAGATCTACATTTTCCATGTTGATACTTTTGTAGTTTTCTATTTATTTTTATTTTTTCTTTATTTATTTTAGTATCCTACTTTTTTTCATTTTGTTTTCATTTTTTCCAACATCCATTCTTCCCTCCTCTTCCATTACTTCTCCAACTTCCATTCCACCATGTTTCTCTCCTAACTCCGAGTTCTTCTTTCTTAATCCTCTTCTCCTCCCATTTGCAATCTATCTACCATTTTTCGTAAAGGGATATAGAGAGCTCAGACATGATTCCCTTATGACAATAGTGGTCTCATCCCTTCGAGCATCGACCTCCTCTTTTTAGGTGAGATCTGACGACCCCAATTGTCGTTGTAGCCTCTCCCTGAGCAGCTTCTTAGCTTGTCTCTCGTCGGAGCTTCGAGCGAAGAACGAAGAAGCTTCTGCTTCTCTTCTCAGGCATCCATTCACTAAATCACCTCAGGTAATCTTCTTCCTCTTCCACTTTTCATTCTTATTCAATTTCTTCAACTTCTCTTGTCATTTATTTAATTCACATCTTCTCCACCAAATCAAATCTCCAAATCTATTACACAACAGATCATGATCGTCTCTATCACATCACGACCCCTTTAGATATGCAAGATCTAAGGCAACCTATGAAGTCACCTCAACGTTCTTCCTCGCCTTCCCGTCTATCTCTCCACACCTTCTAGTGACATGAGCACCTTCCCCTACTTGCAACGGAGCTCACCGCCCCACCATCGCTGCTCGAACCTCTTTCGTGCTTTGTTCCATCCACCTGTAGGTCTACGAGAAGGATGTTTGGCCCCACTTTGATGCCTCGAGAAGTTGCAGAACATCTTGTCCACATAGAGTCATAAAATACACCTTAGAGCTGAAGCTTCCACCATACAACCCATCGAGTGACTACCTGAAAGAGAGAAATAGTGCATAGCTAGAGCTGTTGAATGCAAGCTAACAAACCACGAGAAGCATCAAGTCAAAGACGAAGGAGTACCGTCATCATCATCATCATCTCTTGCAAGAGCTTAGAGGAGCTCCATTTTAGGGACTTCCCTTCATCATCAGCACCACGCGTAGCTTGCAGCTGTTCTAGTGACTCGACAGGTCACATCTCCATTGCCACCACCTTGTTCCACGGTCCACTGATGAATAACCATTCATTACTCTTTATTCTTATATTTTAGCTACAAAAACCTTTGCAAATGCATGTATATTCATGTAAATACAAATAATTATCAAAAGCATGCATTGTGTAAAAACCTATAATTAGCATGTTTTTGTGCAAAAATAAAAGAATAAAGATTAAAAAGAAAAAGAGGGAAATATTTAGAATAAATATTGAGCAACCTAACCCAAGGGAGAACTCAGCATGGGCCTGACCGCATAAAAGCCAAAGTAGAGGGAGATAGGGGCTCATGTGTAAATATTTATGTAAATAAATAAAAATATTTTTCCTCACAAAAATAGCCCAAAATATGCTTGTAAATACTTGTACATATTTATAGGTATAAAAACAAAAGAAAAAGGGTAAAAATCAAAAAGAACAAAAACACCACTTTCATCATGTACATAAACCACTCTTATATATTTATTTAACCTTATAAATAAATAAAATTAATTTCCAAAATTTTTGTAAATATTCTATGTTATATAATGTAAATAAATTAAATAAAAACAATTAAAACAAAAACAAAATAAAAATAATAAAATTAAAAATACAAAAACATATTGTAAATATACCATGTATATAAATGTATATATGTATTTATTTTACCTATGTATATAAATAATAAAAATAAAATAAAAATACCTTTTTATTCCTTATTTTATAATGAAAATAAATAAAATATAAAATGGGAATAAAATTGTATAAAAATAACAAATTAAAAATCAAAATTGAAAACCCTATATAGTGTACATATACCTATGTACTACATATCATGTATATACCTTATTTTTATTTCTAAAAATTAATTAAAAATCACAAAAAATAGAAAAAAATAAAATAAAAATATTTCATGTTTTGAGTTTTGTGAAATTCGATCATTTTCTATTTATTATTTAATTTCTAAAATGGGAATAATTGGCGGGCTCTGATTGGTCCACGGGGGATGTTGACCCCCGGTCAACTCTCCCCCCAGGACCACCAGAGCCGGATTCTGCGCCCGACCCGCATGTTCCCCCATTTATTGTGTCCTGATCCGATCGCCAAAACCCAAAACCCCGGGTCCTAATCCATCAATGATCATCCCTGACCCACGCCCGGGGTGGGTTATGGGGATCCGTGCTCCGACAAGCTTGCCCGAACCTCTCTTAGCCGGACCCCTAGCCATATATAGCTGTTGCTCCGCCACCCTAATTCCCTATCTTTGGTCATTCGTATCCACCTCCTGTGAGCTCCAGCGCACTCGCGAGAGTGACAGCTTGCGTCCGGCGCTGTCGAAGCGAGGAGTGGAGGCGTATCCACTGATCCGGCGAGCACAGCCGCCGTTGCTCCGCCACCAGCGTGAGCACCGAGCCTCGGAGGGAGACGCTCCTCGAGGCAACGACCAGGAGCTTCCCCAGCTCCTCCCCAGTCTCTTCGCCCACCCAGGTAACCTTGTAGGCCTTTCTTTTTCGCGGATTTTCATTTACCCCCAAATCGCTCCGCCGCCGTCCATCGTCGATTCCCATCGCCTCCGACCACCATTCGATCATCGGGCATCGCCATAGCCCTCGCCATCTTCCCGCGCACCTTCTTCACCCCTCCATCCAACCCAGCTTGCACAGGAGCTGGGAGTCGAGCTCCTCCGTCCACCCCTTTCGCCGGAGCTCGCCATATCGACCCACAGACCACCGTCACTCCGCCTAACCGGGTCGAGGCAGTTTGCCCTCGACCCGCGAGTCTTCTGGATTGCTTTGCAGGTCGAACAAAGGCCATCTGAGGTCCTTCGTCATTCATCCAGGAGGCACAGCTCCGCCGACCTTGCCCGAGCTCCTCAGAGCTTGGCTGGATCATCGGAGCCCACCACCAGCTGCGGGACACCCTTGCGGAGCTTCTCCGACCTTCAGGTGCAGCAGAGGAGCCCCGGAGCGAAGCCACCGGGCCGACGAACTTCGCCGGTCATCTGTTCTTCGAGGATCCTCCTCCTCCGTTCGATCAGTCCACCCGCTCCAGGTGTCATCTGGGCTGTTCATCCCTGGAGCTGCTTATACCGTCAGATCAGAGGAGAGGTCGTCGGTCCAGTGAGGGGTGTAGCCTCTGAGCGTCCTCGACCGTTTGATCAGACACGTGGCCATCACCCCGCCGTTGGATCACCCCGAGGAGAGCAGCGTTGGACCCCCAGTCGCCCTCGACCGCTTGATCAGACACGTGGCGTTCATCCTGCGATTCGAGTAATAAAGGGTAATTTACCCTTAGGCCCCCTCTGCTATTTTACTTCATAGTTAGTCCTGTAATTAGTTAATTTAGTTGTTTAGTTTTGGGAAAACTTGCATAGAGACCCTTGTGTTTGCCTTTATTTGCTGTTATACCCCTATACATGGTCTGACACGTGCTTCGTCACGTGGTTTCTTTGGGTTAATTGCACTATATGCCCCTGTAGTTCTGGATGTTAATAGTTGAATGGAACTTTTAGTTTATTTGCATTTATACCCCTGTGCGTGATATATTTCAACATGTGTGTGATATTTTGGGTATTTTGCGAATAGGACCCTGGACTTTTGGTACATGTTACTAATAAGCCCTCGGAACTTATTTTTCTTACATTTGGGTCCCTGAGTGCCCCAGACATGCGCATCGCACGTGTTTTGCTGAGTTAATTGCACCAGACCCCCCAGACTCTTGGGGATTTGCACTTTGGTCCCTGTGCATAGTGCCCCCTCTTTATTTTTGAATAAAATAGCAAATCACCTCCAAATTTAATGAAAATTGGACACATTGCTCTTGCCATGATGTAAAATTTTCTGTAAATTTTGGAGACATTTTCGTCACTGTTTGATATTTTTACAAAATCAAAAACATCTATTTTGCTACTGTCTGAGTTTAAAAATCACAAAAAAAATATTAAATAGTGTCCAAAAATTACCAAAAAATTGTCTGTTGTCCATTTTGATGTGTTTGATTTTCTAGCCAATTTTGGCTACTTTTCGTTGCTGAAAATCACTAAAAATTGAAAAACATTCAAACTCTTATAAAAATTCCAGTAAATCAATTAAAAATCCAAAAACAATAAAATAGGTGCCTAAATTTTCCTTATTTTCTTCTCTTCACAGGAAAATTACCTCCCAGCTAATTTGGGGCCTTTAGATATTTTATCTAGGCCCGTTTAGCTCGGCTGGACAGTACCTTTGATTTCAGCTACTGTTTGATTTTTAGAAAATTAAATAAACATCAGAAAATTCTCAAAAATTCACCAAAAACACTAAAAATTATAAAACACATAAAAATATTTTTGTTTGAATTTTTGGTTGATTTTTGTTGCTTTTAATAAATTGTTGAAGTGTGTATTTCTTTACTTTTCTTATTTTCTTAATTCATTAAAAATCCAAAAAAATCTTAAATAATTAAAAACCCACCAAAAATATTTTTCTCCTTTAATTTAATCTCTTCTTTGACTACTTCGTAGGCCGAGAGGCCAACCCGTGCTCCTTGAGTTCGACCCTGGTCGCTATACCAGGTTAATCCAATAGCGAGACCGCTTTCGTGTTTTGATTGATTTTATCTATTATTAGTGGTCTGATTTTTCTTGATTGGGCACATCTGAGTGATTGAGGTCGCAACGACCATTTTTGTACCTTTACCTTAGTCACTCAGACCGCTCATCAGAATGGCGTCGTTGCCGGGGAGCACGGCTTAGTAGTCGCTTTTTGAGTTTTTCCGCGGCTTTTTCTTTGCGCGACGTTTTGTATAGTTTCCTGCACACACACACATAGATATATATATATATATATATATATATTTCTGACATTTTTATAATAATTTGGTTTGTGACACTTGCTCTTTTTCTTGCGAGGGCCCGAGGACCGCGGAGGCGACTTTCGAGGAGCCGGCGCAACCGCAGGATTCGGAGGCGGCTCCCTTCTGCACGGAGCCGCAGGAGAGAGCGAGAGAGAGAGTTGAGTGGGTGAGGTTTAGATTAGACTTTTGATTATTATCGTAATAATACATGGACTCAGACTGGACACTTTGGACTGTGGTTGACTCAGCGGGTCTGTTTCGCCGAGCACCGGTGTGCTCGGGGGACCCTTAGGAGTTTTTCGCGGCTTTTTACGCGGTTTTGTTTTCTTCTCTTTTTACTGCCTTTTCCGATTTCACGCGGATTTCCGAGCCCCTAGCCGTAGGATTTTCTGCTTGATTGTGACGTAACTCATAGGATCCAAACACCCTAATACAATTGCATGTTCCTATAGTGCGGTAATTGGACCTATAATAAGAATAATAATAAAATAGCCGTTCCATCACCTCCGAGCCTACGCGCCGTGAGCCCACCCCGTCAAGCGCTACTCCTGAACTCGACCTGTCGAGAAGAGGAGGGGTGGGTCTAGACCGGACTCTTTGGATTGGAGGCTGGTGGTCGGCTAGCCGTTCTTTCGAGTAGCACTGCTATTTAGGGACTCGGTTTTCCGCCTGCACCATTTAGGCAGTTTATTTCCTGTCTTTAAATTCTGCGCGCATCACTTTGCATGTAGACTGCTGGAGTCAGGTACGCATTTCTGTCTCTGCATGCATCATTGATTTCTCACGCATCGACTTTTTCGTCTTCTCCCCCTGTTTTGGATTAAATAACCAGGAGAACCGAAAAATTCGTTAGGCGTTTGTTTTCTATTGGAAAAATATTAAAAACAAAAATCATAAAATTGGGACTGGATAAAACTATTGACCCTAAAAGACACTTATCCTAAAAATTTGTCTTGGGGAGAGCAACCCCGTCATTGTATGGTTTGGATGCGCGAGAGAGTGACCCGCACCCTAGGTAGAGCCCTCCGGTGCTATTTCTAGCAGACTACCGACTCTTCCGTGCGGGCCAGTCGGTTGGGGTAGCATCGGGTATCCTAACAGGTCACGTAAGCGCTATGATATCTTGTGTGTTCACCTAATAAAAATTTACAAGATAATTTGACCGAGCTTTTACGGTCTTCAGCTCGCGTTGCGTTGGTGAAACGGGGGTTTGCATTCTGATCATAGTTTCTCCAGATCTCATCCGCACTACTCGCCAGATCAAGATGATGGGTAGACACTCTCTTAGGCAGCCTCTAGCTGCACCGCTTTCGGGCACGTCTACCCGATCATCTAGGTTGGCCCGCGAGAGCCGAGACCAGCTCTCCGAGCCCGAGTACGACTCCGCCCTGTTCCCCCTCAACCTCCTTTCTTTCGGATCTGAGCGACATGAGCCCGAGGAAAGATTAGCATATTTGACAGCATCTGAGTTGGGCTCATTTGATTTTGCAGACGATATGACCAGCAGTTCTGAGGATCACCCCGGAGCCACGAGGAGAGCAGCATTTTGTCCTGGACCAGGGTTCGATCAGCTCCACCCTGATTGCCTCCCTCGAGTCAGTGCAGCAGCAGCTGAGGGATCAGGGAGCTTTCATGATGGACATGAGGCGAGAGTTTGAGCAGTTGAGAGCCAACCGCGGAGGAGGAGCAGGAGGAGGCCCCGTCGATCCGGCAGCAGGAGGAGGACCTGATGATCCTGCAGCCGGAGGTGGCGGAGCAGGCGGAGCAGGAGGATCACCACCACCACCACTTAGATCGATGCGGGAGAACCACAATCCCGGGTCGACCTTGACACACCGCTGGGTGGTACTTCCAGCGATCGTGGGGGACTTCAAGTTCCCCCCGAACACCTTGCAGCTTCTTCCCCGATTCCACGGTTTGGCGATAGAGGAGCCTCATCTCCACCTGCAGGAGTTTGAGATGATTTGCAGCACTGTCCACGATCGTCAGGTGGACCAGGATACGATCAGGATGATTGCCTTCCCCTTTTCCTTAGCAGACAGAGCAACCACCTGGCTGAAGCATTTGGGGAAGTTCGTTTACACCTGGGAGCAGCTCCGCACCGAGTACTTGAACAAGTACTATCCACTCGGGCAAACGAATGCAGCGAGGGCCCTGATCAGCAACTTCTCCATGCTCCTCAACGAGCAATTCCATGAGGCATGGGAGAGGTTCCGAGAGCTCACAGACCGATGCCCGCACCACGACATTTCGAAGCCGAACCTTGTGCAGAACTTCTTCAGCGGGTTGACACCAGAGCTCCAGGGCCTGGTGAATGCTTCTTGCGGCGGGTCCTATTTCGCCAAGGATCACAACCAGGTCTGGGCCATCTACGAGGAGATGGCCGAGAACTATATGGTGATGTCCCAGACCCGGTTGTACACTCAGGACAGACTCCAGCAGCCAGGACCTGTGCAGTACCAAAAGATAGCACGGGTCGACGCCGGTCCATCCAGTTCATCCACAGTTGCAGCAGCACAGGCAGAGTCGTCCGATGCGGATATGGGTATTATCAATGAGAAGTTGGATCGGATGGAGCTGATCGAGAAGAAGCAGTGCCAGGGTATCACGCAGATGGAGCAGATGGCACAAACTCTGAGCGACATGAAGACCCAGCTCATGTGTCTCCAGGAGGCACAGATGGCTTCACAGCCCCGTCTTCAGTCGCGAGGCGATACCGGCGGCAGCAGCAGCTCGTCCCAGCGCTCCAGCTCCTTTCAGCAGCCTAGACAGGTTCACCTTGTACAGGCGGAGCCGTACCAGCCGCAGCAGCCCTCCTACCAGTCACCACCCTCTCCAGACATGCAGATGGTGGTATACCAGCCGGATCAGCCTCTGGCAGTACTCCCACCAGCCCCATACGATGCAGAGCCGTTGATGGATGTCAACGGGATTTGGTATGATCGCCCCCAGCCTGGGATCCAACGAGATCATCCCGGATTCAGGTGGGGGAGTGGAGGTACCCAGCCCCAGCAACAGTCATCCGGTCAGGGTGGGCAGTATAGCCAGCAGAGAGATCACCAGCAGCAGCAGCCCCCAGCTTACCAGCCACAGCAGCAGTCATCCTTCGTTCCTCGTCCCTATCAGCAGCAGGGACAGTCTTGGAGACGTGAGCAGTAGGCTCACCAGGCACACCAGCAGCAGCATCCCTCCTCCTACCCCTCTCAGCAGCAGCAGCACTAGTTCCAGCAGCCTCATTACCAGAAAGGCTACCCGTCGGGCCCCCATGAGAGCTCCACCTTAGATGACATAGCCCGCCTCCTCACGGACCAGCAGGCTACATTTAGACGGGAGATGGACGAGTTCCGCCAGGAGATGCGGGACCTGATGAGAGGGAAGGCCGCCATCCCTGCACAGATAGAGCCGAATCCGAATAGCCTGAAGAGGAAGTCTGAGCAGGTAGTTGACACTGACCATACCACTCCTAGTGATCCATTTGATGATATGTCAGCGGATCTATTTGATGCTGATTTTGTTACACTTAGGAGCGGTAGAGCACCAGCAGGCGGCGCCTCATCTGAGCGACGACTCGAGGATCCACCCAGGGCGCCAGATGAGGAGGAGGAGAGCGGTACTGAGGCCGCACATGATGATGACGGTGGTACTGATGCCACCAAGGATGCTGATTCCACCGGCGGTACTGAGGCCGTCGCTTCACCAGTTCGAGGAGGTGGTGCTGAGGCCACCAGAGGAGCCGAGCCAGCCTGCGGTACTGAGGCCGCGAGACGTCCAGTAGCAGAGCCAGCCCGTGGTGGTACTGAGGCCACCGGTGTTTGTGTAGAGAGATCAGAAGTTTTTCCTCATTCTCATGTATCTCAGAACACTGTTGTGAACAAAGGAAAAGGTTTAGTTTCTTCTGGTCCCACTGTGGTGCTTGATGTATGTGTGGATCCGGCCGTCGAGCCGTCTAGGCCTTTTCCTAGTCCTTCATCTGCGAAGGACCCTGTGATCCCCTTCCCTAGAGCCCTTCAGATAGGGAAGGGGAAGAAAAAAGAAAAAGACCCAAAAAAGAGAGAGCAGGAGGAATTCAGCCAGAGCATGATCGACAGATTTCATATCCAGCTGACCCTCCAGGAGGCTTTGCAGCACATCCCCCTTCTTCAGCGATCTTTGAGAGACAGGACCACAGTCAGGAGGAGGAGGAGGAACCACACTTCAGAGATTCATGTGCTGACGAAAGCCACGTGTTTCGCGATCCAGAACCGTCTGCCAACTAAGAGGCCAGATTCAGAGGCCCCGTATGTCAGATGTCAGATTAGTGAGCAGAGGTTCGACCGGACTCTATTGGATAGTGGATCGTCGATCAACCTCCTTCCGGCAGCCCTTCTTGACCGCTTCGACTTGGGCGCTCTTAGACAGAGCAGGACAGTCCTTCAGTTTGCTGATCAATCTGTCAAGAGGCCGAAGGGGTTGTTGCGAGACATTATCATCACGATTCAGGGCCTGAAATTCCCCGTGGACTTCGTAGTGTTGGACATGGAGATCCCTGATTCAGTGGCCGATACCCCCATCATCCTTGGTCGTCCGTTCTTGGCCACAGCCAAGGCGGTGACTAATCATGATAGCGGGAAGGTATACTTTCGTGTCGAGGGCGAGAGTGTACAGATAGAGACGGTCGAGGACTACAGAGCCAGAGAGAGCATGCTCAGAGACTAGCACAGATACAGAGCAGCTGATAGAGGCCGGGCTAGACATCCACCAGGACTGTGATTTTGTGATCACATATGATGAGGCAGCATGGGCAGACCCTTCAGCACAGGCCATCCTCTCATTTCCAGACACCACTGATGCAGAGATGACAGCAGAGGAGAGCTTGGAGAGCACAGCCCTGGTCCAGGATACTACAGAGGCAGCAGAGCCGGTTCTCGACCGCGACACAGTTGTTAGTGATGGTGGTACTGAGGCCACCTTGTGTGACGGTGGTACTGATGCCACCTTGTTTGATGCAGATCCCTCGGATTCAGAGTCTGATTGGGCAGATTGTGATGATCAGATGCCAGACCTGAGTCCATCTGAGCCTACAGATGAGGAGGAGGTAGAGGCAGAGCAGATCAGAGACAGCACAGTTGAGCAACCTCCTCCAGATCCAGTTTGCGAGAGCTCGTATTCTTTCTCCCATGCAGATTTGGCAGATTTAGCAGCATTCACGCACCTTCTTCCGAGGCCAGATTTGCCAGCACCCAGCTGTCCAGAGCTGAAGCCGCTCCCTACTTCGCTGAAGTATCGGTTCCTTGCGGGCGAACCTGAGATGTACCCAGTCATCATATCTGCCAATCTGACTGGAGAGCAAGAATCCCGTTTGATGGGGGTTCTTGAAAAGAACTGCAAGGCAATTGGATGGAGCGTAGCAGATCTCCATGGGATTAGTCCATCAGTGTGCTCCCACCATATTTATCTCGAGGAGGGGGCGAAGCCGTCGCGTGAGTTCCAGCGGCGACTGAACCCCAACCTGAGAGAGGTTGTGATGAAGGAAATATCAAAATGGTGGAGTGCAGATTTCATTTATCCCATTTCCGACTCCAAGTGGGTCAGCCCCTTGCATGTGGTGCCCAAGAAGACGGGCATCACGACTGTGATCAGTGAGTCAGGAGAGGAGATTGCTACACGAGTACCCACCTCTTGGAGGGTCTGTGTTGACTACAGGAGACTCAACCAGGCCACCAAGAAGGACCATTTCCCCCTGCCTTTTATTGACCAGATTATTGAGAGACTGGCAGGGAAGAGCCATTATTGCTTCCTGGATGGGTATTCGGGCTACAAGCAGGTGGCCATCGCTCCTGAGGATCAGGAGAAGACCACCTTTACCTGTCCCTTTGGTACATATGCCTTTCGATGCATGCCATTTGGGCTATGCAATGCCCCTGCGACTTTTCAGAGGTGCATGTTGTCGATCTTTTCGGACATGGTAGGGGAGTGTTTGGAGGTCTTCGTGGACGATTTCTCGGTCTATGGCGACGGATTCGACTCCTGTCTTGACTGCCTGGACCGAGTACTCCAGCGATGTATTGAGTACCATTTGGTTCTATCTTGGGAGAAGAGTCACTTCATGGTGACTCAAGGGACGGTGCTTGGCCACATCATCTCCAACAGGGGCATGGAGGTTGATCCAGCCAAGGTTGATGTCATTAGAAAACTCGCACCGCCGTCCAATTTGAGGCAGCTACGGTCATTCCTGGGGTACGTTGGATTTTATAGGAGATTTATTCAGGATTTCAGCAGGATTGCCCGGCCGTTGACTGATCTCTTGACGAAAGACACCGAGTTCCTTGTCGATGACAAGTGTCTCTCGTCCTTTGCGACTCTCCAGCAGTGTGTGATTGAGGCTCCTGTCCTCCAGCCGCCTGATTGGTCTCTCCCATTCGAGATCATGACGGATGCCTCCGATTTTGCCGTAGGGGCAGTGCTGGGACAAAGGAGGGATGGAGTTCCATTTGCCATTCACTATGCTAGCCACACATTGGATTCCGCCCAGCGGAATTACACGGTTACAGAGAAGGAGATGCTAGTCGTAGTGTTCGCCCTAGATAAGTTTTGATCTTATATCATTGGATCTAGAGTGACTTTGTACACAGATCACACCGCCATCAGGTACCTCATGGCAAAGAAGGATGCCAAGGCCAGACTTACTAGATGGATCCTTCTACTCCAGGAGTTCGACATTGAGATCAAGGATAAGCCTGGAGTCAAGAATGTGGTGGCGGATCATCTCTCCCGTTTAGAGCAGCCTGAGGAGTCTGAGCAGATTGATCCCATTCGAGATACCTTCCCAGATGAGGCGATCCTTGCTATCGCCTCACTCCCGTGGTATGCCGATATTGTGAACTTTATCGTTGCTGGGAAAGTCCCACAAGATTGGCCTAGGCAGAGGCTTGAGACCTTCCTTGCGAAGGCCAAGTCCTACCACTGGGAGGATCCCATCCTTTACCACGAAGGAGGGGATAGCGTCTGGCGTCGGTGTATTCCTCGGGAGGAACACCATAGCGTCCTCACTTACTGCCACAAGCTTGAGGCAGGAGGACATCATTCTGGGAGGAGACGGCACAGAAAGTGCTCCAATCCGGCTTGTGGTGGCCTACCCTCTTCAAGGACTCAGATGAGTTCGTGAAGAGGTGTACTGACTGTCAGAGGATGGCACTTGTGGACAGCGTGATATGATGTCGATGCAGCCCATTCACTTCTGTGAGGTTTTTGACGCATGGGGCATCGATTTCATGGGTCCATTCCCTAAGAGTCAGGGATTTGAGTACATTCTGTTGGCCGTAGATTATGTTAGTCATTGGGTTGAGGCCATCCCCGCCCGAACCGCTGATGCGAGGATAGTTTGCAGATTTTTGAGGAAGCACATCATCACGCGGTTCGGGGTTCCACGAGTTCTGATTTCTGATGGGGGTCTCATTTCATCAATGACCAGGTGAAGGCCCTTGCTAGCGAGTTCAGTATAGACCATCGTGTTGCTACACCTTACCATCCACAGACGAATGGTCTAGCCGAGGTCTCGAACAGGGAGATCAAGACTATTTTGCAGAACGTCGTCCGCCTTGACCGAAAGGATTGGTCACAGCTTTTGGACTCGGTCTTGTGGGCATATAGGACTTCTTTCAAGACACCATTGGGCACATCTCCCTTTCGCCTCGTATATGGCAAGCCGTGCCATTTACCTGTGGAGCTGAGGCACAAGTCACTTTGGGCAGTTACAGATATTCTTATGGATCCAGATGGTGTAGGAGACCAGAGGAGGGCAGAGTTAGCTGCCCTGGAGGAGCTTAGAGATACAGCTTTCTCAAACAGCCTACAGTATAAGGAGAGAGTGAAGGAGTGGCATGATTCTCATATCAGCCACAAGCATTTTGAGATTGGACAGAGAGTATGGATGTTTGATGCGAGGCTTCCTTTATTTCCAGGGAAGCTGCAGAGCAAATGGAAGGGACCCGACTTGGTCAGAAAGGTACACGACAATGGTAGCATTGATATATCCGAGTTGTCTTCTGAGAGTACCTTTCGAGTGAACGGCCAGCGGCTCAAGCCATTTCTAGATCATGAGCCGCGGGTCGTTGATGTTGCCCCTATTCATTTTGCGTGAGATGTGGTCTCTTGACTCACATCTTTTGCATCTCACGCCTGATTATCACTGTTCTTCCGACTTGTATAGATCCAGTTGTCCATATCATTCTATTCTTTAGTCCCACATCCCTTTTCTTATCTTATGATTATGCTAGACTTAGGGTGTACTTTACCCTAAGTATAGGGGGGATGTAGGACCTGCGGGTATTCTTTTCATTCTTTCTGCCCCTGTTTTGCTGCCTATACTTAGGGATATTTTACCCTAAGTATAGGGGGGCAGACTCTGTATCTTCTTCACTCGGATTTCCCTTCATGTACAGCTTGCTATACTTAGGATTAGTTAATCCTAAGTATAGGGGGAAACCACCGAGTTCCTCTCATTCTATTCATTTATTCATTTCTGTACTTAGCCATTCCTTTTCACTTCCCTTTTACTAAGCACGAGTTATGTCTTCTTCATCGCTCTTGATCACTCTGAGGACATCGTTCGAGCTAAGTATGGGGGGGTGTGTATATATTTCATATATACTTTAGCCATAACTCGTACTTTGTGTGAGTGTGTTAATAAATAAAATGGCTAAAAATCACAAAAAGTAAAAATTTTTTCATGTACATAACATTCTTTTATTTACACATAAATAGCTAGTGTACAAAGTATTTTTGTAAAAATGATTTCAAAAATCTTTTGTGTAAAGCTTGTGTAAATATCCTTGTATCAAAATTATGTATATAGTACAAAATTTTTCCAAAATGTTTTGAAAATCAAAAGTTTGCAAAAATCTTGTGTAAATATGTGTAAATATCTTTTTGCAAAACTTGCACCTCATGCATCATTCATCCATGATTTCAAAACATTTTTCAAAAATTTTGCATGATTGTAAAATTTGTGTAAATAAGCATCTTGTGTACATATGTATATAGTTTTTCTGGATGATAGTTGACATTTAAACTAATCCTGGAATTAAATTGAGAAATGGAGCTTGAATAAGATCTTAATCCACCTAACTCTAAGAGGAACCTTATAGGGCTTATGGTTAAGGCTTTTCAGGTCCATAAGGACTTAATTCTTTGAGTCCACTAGGCTATAAGCATATGTCATCTTGATGAGCCTAAGTAGAGCACTTAACAACACACGCATGACTCTTAGAGACAATGGCTTGACTTGCACCAGCACTTTACACATGGCTCTCCACGGATGAGGTGGTGAGGAGGCAGTTTCCTTTGGCTTGGGGTAGCATATAAGGGTAGTACTTCTAGGCGGAACCTCTCTTCTTCTTCTAGTGAAGGAAGTGCGTCTCAACTTGGTCTAGTGGTGATGAAGGCTAAAGACAGAAGCCGTGGGTTGCAATAAAGCTTCAAAAGAGGGATAGTCTACTGGCTCAAGAGGAAAATTTCTTGTATATATGCTGCACCATGTAGATATGTTGTATAGAAGCACTTGAAAAAAAATTGCAAAATGCAAAAAGAACTCCAAAAAAGTGGTGGGTCGGATTGAAAATTTAATAACCCCACCGGAGTGTATATAGTCAAATAAAGAAAAAGCTTATGGTATCCATGTTACATCTCATGAAGCTTGCAGCGGGAGACTTAGCTACACTGGCTGAGCTTCCAAAAGTCTATACTTCTTCCCCCTCTTCTTGAGCCGGTTGCACTTGAACTTAGAAGGGAATACCCCGCTTCTCGAGGAAAGAGTTGCTAGACCGAGGCATTAGAGTTACCAGGTTGAGGGAGGTTGTTTCTTTGTTACTTATGAGGTGGGGAGCTACATATCACTTACACTGCATGGAAAGATTCATAGTCATTAGAGTTTGTGTATGTAGACTTGTTCTGATCTGGTTTATTGAGGAGTCTTGTCCATAGATTGGTGGAACTTAGAGGCTGTTGAGTTTTAAGCTTAAGTCTAAATAAGGTTCCGACACATTAATAATCCAAAGATCTGATCGAGCTCCATAATTCAATTTAATAAAGGAAAGTTTAATATTCAACATTGATCCATGTACATTCCCCTCTTTTTCTTTTTCTTTCTTTCTTTTTCACTTCTTTTTCAAATAAGTGTTTGCTAAGGGACTAGCAAAAGTTAAGTATAGGGGGGTGATGAATACCCATTCATCACTCTTTATTCTTATATTTTAGCTACAAAAACCTTTGCAAATGCATGTATATTCATGTAAATACAAATAATTACCAAAAGCATGCATTGTGTAAAAACCTATAATTGGCATGTTTTTGTGCAAAAATAAAAGAATAAAGATTAAAAAGAAAAAGAGGGAAATATTTAGAATAAATATTGAGCAACCTAACCCAAGGGAGGGCTCAGCATGGGCCTGACCGCATAAAAGCCAAAGTAGAGGGAGATAGGGGCTCATGTGTAAATATTTATGTAAATAAATAAAAATATTTTTCCTCACAAAAATAGCCCAAAATATGCTTGTAAATACTTGTACATATTTATAGGTATAAAAACAAAAGAAAAAGGGTAAAAATCAAAAAGAACAAAAACACCACTTTCATCATGTACATAAACCACTCTTATATATTTATTTAACCTTATAAATAAATAAAATTAATTTCCAAAATTTTTGTAAATATTCTATGTTATATAATGTAAATAAATTAAATAAAAACAATTAAAACAAAAACAAAATAAAAATAATAAAATTAAAAATACAAAAATATATTGTAAATATACCATGTATATAAATGTATATATGTATTTATTTTACCTATGTATATAAATAATAAAAATAAAATAAAAATACCTTTTTATTCCTTATTTTATAATGAAAATAAATAAAATATAAAATGGGAATAAAATTGTATAAAAATAACAAATTAAAAATCAAAATTAAAAACCATATATAGTGTACATATACCTATGTATTACATATCATGTATATACCTTATTTTTATTTCTAAAAATTAGTTAAAAATCACAAAAAATAGAAAAAAATAAAATAAAAATATTTCATGTTTTGAGTTTTGTGAAATTCGATCATTTTCTATTTATTATTTAATTTCTAAAATGGGAATAATTGGCGGGCTCTGATTGGTCCACGGGGGATGTTGACCCCCGGTCAACTCTCCCCCCAGGACCACCAGAGCCGGATTCTGCGCCTGACCCGCATGTTCCCCCATTTATTGCGTCCTGATCCGATCGCCAAAACCCAAAACCCCGGGTCCTAATCCATCAATGATCATCCCTGACCCACGCCCGGGGTGGGTTATGGGGATCCGTGCTCCGACAAGCTTGCCCGAACCTCTCTTAGTCGGACCCCTAGCCATATATAGCAGTTCCTCCGCCACCCTAATTCCCTATCTTTGGTCATTCGTATCCACCTCCTGTGAGCTCCAGCGCACTCGCGAGAGTGACAGCTTGCGTCTGGCGCCGTCGAAGCGAGGAGTGGAGGCGTATCCACTGATCCGGCGAGCACAGCCGCCGTTGCTCCGCCACCAGCGTGAGCACCGAGCCTCGGAGGGAGACGCTCCTCAAGGCAACGACCAGGAGCTTCCCCAGCTCCTCCCCAGTCTCTTCGCCCACCCAGGTAACCTTGTAGGCCTTTCTTTTTCGCGGATTTTGATTTACCCCCAAATCGCTCTGCCGCCGTCCAACGTCGATTCCCATCGCCTCCGACCACCATTCGATCATCGGGCATCTCCATAGCCCTCGCCATCTTCCCGTGCACCTTCTTCACCCCTCCATCCAACCTAGCTCGCACAGGAGCTGGGAGTCGAGCTCCTCCGTCCACCCCCTTCGCCGGAGCTCGCCATATCGACCCATAGACCACCGTCACTCCGCCTAACCGGGTCGAGGAAGTTTGCCCTCGACCCGCGAGTCTTCTGGATTGCTTTGCAGGTCGAACGAAGGCCATCTTAGGTCCTTCGTCATTCAGCTAGGAGGCACAGCTCCGCCGACCTTGCCCGAGCTCCTCAGAGCTCGGCTGGATCATCGGAGCCCACCACCAGCTGCGGGACACCCTTGCGGAGCTTCTCCGACCTTCAGGCGCAACAGAGGAGCCCCGGAGCGAAGCCACCGGGCCGGCGAACTTCGCCGGTCATCTGTTCTTTGAGGATCCTCCTCCTCCGTTCGATCAGTCCTCCCGCTACAGGTGTCATCTGGGTCGTTCATCCCTGGAGCTGCCTATCCCGTCAGATCAGAGGAGAGTCGATCGCAGCCGTCGGTCCAGTGAGGGGTGTAGCCTCTGAGCGTCCTCGACCGTTTAATCAGACACGTGGCCATCACCCCACCGTTGGATCACCCCGAGGAGAGCAGCGTTGGACCCCCAGTCGCCCTCGATCGCTTGATCAGACACGTGGCATTCATCCTGCGATTCGAGCAATAAAGGGTAATTTACCCTTAGGCCCCCTCTGCTATTTTACTTCATAGTTAGTCCTGTAATTAGTTAATTTAGTTGTTTAGTTTTGGGAAAACTTGCATAGAGACCCTTGTGCTTGCCTTTATTTGCTGTTATACCCCTATACATGGTCTGACACGTGCTTCGTCACGTGGTTTCTTTGGGTTAATTGCACTATATGCCCCTGTAGTTCTGGATGTTAACAGTTGAATGGAACATTTAGTTTATTTTCATTTATACCCCTGTGCATGATATATTTCAACATGTGTGTGATATTTTGGGTATTTTGCGAATAGGACCCTAGACTTTTGGTACATGTTACTAATAAGCCCTCGGAACTTATTTTCTTACATTTGGGTCCCTGAGTGCCCCAGACACGCGCATCGCACGTGTTTTGCTGGGTTAATTGCACCAGACCCCCCAGACTCTTGGGTATTTGCACTTTGGTCCCTGTGCATAGTGCCCCCTCTTTATTTTTGAATAAAATAGCAAATCACCTCCAAATTTAATGAAAATTGGATACATGGCTCTTGCCATGATGTAAAATTTTCTATAAATTTTGGAGACATTTTCGTCACTGTTTGATATTTTTAGAAAATCAAAAACATCTATTTTTGCTACTGTCTGACTTTAAAAATCACAAAAAAATATTAAATAGTGTCCAAAAATTACAAAAAAATTGTCTACTGTTCATTTTGATGTGTTTGATTTTCTAGCCAATTTCGGCTATTTTTCATTACTGAAAATCACTAAAAATTGAAAAACATTCACAATCTTATAAAAATTCCAGTAAATCAATGAAAAATCCAAAAACAATAAAATAGGTGCCTAAATTTTCATTATTTTCTTCTCTTCACAGGAAAATTACCTCCCAGCTAATTTGGGGCCTTTAGATATTTTATCTAGGCCCTTTTAGCTCGGCTGGACAGTACCTTTGATTTCAGCTACTGTTTGATTTTTAGAAAATTAAGTAAACATCAGAAAATTCTCAAAAATTCACCAAAAACACTAAAAATTATAAAACATATAAAAATATTTTTGTTTGAATTTTTGGTTGATTTTTGTTGCTTTTAATAAATTGTTGAAGTGTGTGTTTCTTTACTTTTCTTATTTTCTTAATTCATTAAAAATCCAAAAAAATCTTATATAATTAAAAACCCACCAAAAATATTTTTCTCCTTTTATTTTATCTCTTCTTTGACTACTTCGTAGGCTGAGAGGCCAACCCGTGCTCCTTGAGTTCGACCCTGGTCGCTATAACAGGTTAATCCAATAGCGAGACCGCTTTCGTGTTTTGATTGATTTTATCTATTATTAGTGGTCTGATTTTTCTTGATTGAGCACATCTGAGTGATTGAGGTCGCAACGACCATTTTTGTACCTTTACCTTAGTCGCTCAGACCGCTCATCATCCACCTCCTTGCCCTCTCCTTCTTCCACCTCAAGGGGTCATAGAGATCCTTGGTATATCGTTGGTGACAACTTCGATGCAACAGGTTGAGCGACGATGAGGCTCAATTGGAATCTATGATGATGTGGCCATGTAGAAATAACCTTGCAAGTTTGCTATCAAGCTTCGAAGGGTGTCATCATCCTTCTTGAAGCCAAGACCTGCCAAGGTCCTTTGACCTTTAGTCCATCCTCAAGTGAAACCACCTTCCAAGCGAGTCCTACCATCTTCTTCCACAAGTCATTCCTCCATCACTGTAAATCCATAACCTCTTTCTCATCTTCTACCTTCTCTTCCATATATTCCATTCTATCTCTATTCTGCTACTTCTTCATCCTTATGTTCTTCTTCTTGAAATAAAAAAAGCAAATCTACCCATACACTTCACATGCATAACCACACTCTTCATTTCCTCTTCTCCCTTTCATACCTATCCCCTCCGGCCACATGTGGTGGTTGGAGCTGCAAGCTCATGCCTCTCACACATGAAGGAGTGTCTGTACACCTCAAGTCCCAGGCCATCCACCTTGCTCGGTCATAAGCACCTCCATCCACCTTGCTCGGTCGCGAGCAACTCCCTCTTCTGAGCTTCCCGAAACGATGCCATTTTAATGAACCGTGAAAAGCCCTAGCTAATAATGTGGGATTATGTTGTAGTCGTGCAATTACAATTAAACAAAAATAACCACGTGAGGAAGAAATCAATTAAGTGAATTATGTATTGTTTTTATGTATTTTAACCTGGCCAAGCCTTAGGGTTTGACTCAAAGAGGCATAGGAACAACCTAGGTTTTAATTTATCAAACTTAATACACGATTTTCAAAGAATAATTTTTTTATATTTTATATGTGAAAGGATGCAAATGCACAATGCCAATGAATTAAGTTGTTAGGCAAAACATGCAACTTAGCCAAATATTTTTTTTAATTCAAAATCACATCAAATTAGGCAAGTCGTAATTTTCCTGAAAATTTCATTCAATAATGCATGCAAAAAGTGTTTTTGTGGATTTTTCAAGATTAAAATGCGACAATAAAAAATGAACACTTTAGGGGTTCTCATGCAATTTTATGAATAAACGGAATGCTAAATTCGTGATTTTCGGACAAAATATCAAATATGATGAAATGAACTTATAATATTTTTTTTAGAATTTTCTAACAACATTTTTTATGAATTTTATATTAAAATAGAGTGAATCATAGAATTTAAATCCTAATAAATCCACATTGATAACTTATCCTAAACCAAATTATACCAAATAAATATTTTAATGTGGATTTTAAGAGATTTGAACTATTGAAAAAGAGTTGTATGGACCTAATTAAAAATAATAATGTCAAATCACTCTACAATTTATCCAGGAACAAATCAGATCCAATTGTAATGAAATTCAAGCACAAGTTAGGACACATCTAAACACACAGAACTTGAATTTTTGAGATTTTTCTGAGCAAGTTATGCATTGTTGATATTCAAAGTATCAAATGGGCAACATTATATTGATTCTCAAACTCAGAATTTTAATAAATCATCTAAAGCTCGCAAAATTATGAATACATAATCATGAGATGTAGAATTAAGTAAGAAACGACATGCCAATTTTGAAATTAAAAGATGATGTCAAATGAAGGTTCAAACATGCTCTCAAAGACATGGTCATGGATGCAATAATACTTAGAAAATAAAAATTATACAAAAAGGTTTTGCCTAAGGTCACTTCATTAATTACCGAAAGTTGCACGGGTCAGTTTTGAATATTTACAGTCATGCCACGTGTCGAGCTATGAATGCTCCTAGCTGAAGGAATCTTTTTTAAATTTGCAAAGGAATAGAGGGGTTATTCACAATTGACCCAAAAGTCCCATGTAGGTCACGTGATTGGTTGGTCCTTCTCTTCATTGTCGTCACGATTACATCAGGAGGAGATGGGCTCCAACCACCCCTTTGCATTGATGCCAACATCGATCTAGGTCGTGCGTAGTTGCTGAAGCTACGATTGTAATCACTGCTAGCATCCGTGCAGGGAGTGATCAGATCCCATCTCCTCCCCATGTAATTGTGAAGACAAGGAAGAGGAGGATCAGCTCAATCACGTGACGTGCAGGGGACTTTTGGGTCAGTTGTGAATAATGTTAGCAATGTGAGCCCCGGACGAACCATTCCTAAAATAAATGTTATTGTAATAAATAATTTATCAATAAAAGTTATTGATTATTTTTCACTCCCTTTCTGAGATTGAATGAATGAATGTACTATAAGGTCCCTCTGTACAATAAGGGTTATGTACCATGGACAACTTCATGATCATACAACTGTTGATTCATTGAATGAATCATGGAGGCTGATGCTTGGATGAATATCTAAGGAGTTAGACAGAGGACTCATCGAGCATCGTCAAATGATTGTTAAGTGATGATCTCCAGTCTGAGTAGGAGATGTCAATCCTTTCTCATATGGTTGATATCTGACCGACCTCTTGGTGCAGGTCCTCTGCATGGGAATAGTGATTCGGAGGTGTCAGATTAGTTGAGTCAATGGGTTGACTTAACAAGATCGAGATAACCAAAGATCTATGTTGAATACTATCACAGCATAGGAATGCATCTTCTGACCGGAGACGGATGTGTTGCTATATGTCTGAGTATGTACATTTGGCAGACCAATAGGTTGATGACCTAACCAAGATCTATACACCGACGATCTGGTGTGCATGTAAGGACATATGAGCAATACGATCTCTCAAAGGGATCATACAAGTTCACTTATGAATCGGGAGACATGAGCTCACTCATGAGGTATTGGGACTGATCGAATTCCATGCATGGTCATCATGCTTTGGAAGCATGACATGGATTTGAAGGTAACATATATGCTTTGGGAAAGCATATGATCTATACCAATTCCCAGTGACCAAGATTGAGAACTTAATGATCAAACCCTGAAGATGACAGTGTAAAAGTGATCTTTATCTTCAGAATGATCATAAGTCTTCCAGTATGCAGGAGGTATAGGTATTGGAAATACCTGAGGGTGATCTGATCATAAACGATTGTATAACCATGACGCTTCCATTCCGAGGGAGTGATGAAACAGGTTTGGATTTTAGTGACTCCTCTCATTAGAGAAGTGACCTAATCTTAGTCCATGTATTGGACATTGATGTGAATGAGATTCAGATGCAATGAGAAGATTAGGTATGTGGTCTTCATTTGATCAAGCATCTGTGGGAGGTCCATGGGATCTGGATTTGAGATATGATCTCAACATCCAAGTCACTATACATGGAACAATAAAAGCGTCTTGTCCTTATCTCCAAGTATCTGCCGAGAAATCGCATTATTCTTGAAAGGGTTCAAGAATAATTCTATAGATCTAAGCATTGAAGAAATAATGATTAAATGTGATTTAATCATCTTGATGTGTGTAGAAATTATCCAATACAATTAAATGTGATTTAATTATTATGGATAAGAATAATGTGGATAGCAATATCCAATTATTCATAATATATTATAAATGTGATTTATAATGTATTAGAGAGAGCTAATTATAATTTATATTTGTTGATTAATTATTAATGTGTATTGGATACACATTGTGTAATTAATTGAAAATGTAAATTACATTTTGTTTTGGGTTGTGAATATGATTCACAAAATTTCAATGGTAAGATTGCAATATTCTCAAAATTAATTGTGAATTATTTTTAAAGAATAAATATCAACAAAAGTTGTTGGGTTAAATAAAGGAGATTTCCATGAAGATTTGCAATCTCATGAAATCTCATGAGATTGCTCCCACTTGCATTCAAGTGGACGACCACCTTGACCAAATTGGAAATTGGTGGCCATCCACCATGATACATGGGAGGCAATCTCCATGTTGGTAATAGTCCTTTATTTCATTGGTTTAATTTAGGATTGATTTATATTTGATTTGTCAAATATATTTGATCTAAATTAAATTAGTATTTGTTGGTTTTTACCAACAACAATCTTGACCATTGGATTGGACATAAATCAATCTCATCCATTGATTTTATATGTCCCATGGATTGAGATCCATGGATCCCAAAACCCTATAAATAGAGAGGCATGCCATGCTCTCTAGTTCTATGCAATATTGGAGCCAACTCTCTCTCTCTCATTCCTCTAACACGCCAACCCCTCTCCTTTTCTTGGTGGTCGTCCACCAAACCCTAGAGGAGAGACTCGTCATCGCCTTCGCCACCGCACCACGCTTCGACGTTCTTCGGTTCTCCATCTTCTTGGAGTGATACGCTCACTAAGAAGACGTTCGATCTCGTACGACAAGATCAGGAGCTAACCGTGCTTGGATCGACTTGTTGGATTGCAAGACTCACGCGGTTCATCCCCACGATTGCAAGTGATCTCTCCGACGATCGGACTTGAGACAGGAGGTCTCTTTTCTTAGAGACTTAATCAACCACGCTTCAAGAGGTATTCCTTATACTTGTTGTGGTTATAATGAAATGATCCGATAATCGTTCTTGGATCATGTGATTTCATCTAATGAAAAATTTTTAAATTCCGCTGCACAGAACAACTAGTACGACTAGTCATTCTACGTCGTATTCGATATGACGATCACGCTTCCGTGATGCGCTTGAGGATAATCCCATATCCTTCAAGTGGTATCAGAGCCTTAGGTCGAAGGTTTCGAATATGATTCACAAACCTAGGACGACTTGGGTTCGTTAAGGTTGCGAAATGTTTTTGTCGCATTTGATTTTCGCAGATCTGTTTAGTGAATAAATTAGGCCATGTTTAAAATGTTTAAACACGAATTAATCACTTGTATTTTGTTCCCCATTAATTAAGGAAACCATAAGATCTGCGTTTACATAATTCGGATACCGTTTGCTCGAGATATGGTTGTTTTAATGAACATGTATGCACTGTTGCGGCAACTGCGAATCTTTACATGATTAAAGAGTTAATTACTATTTTGATCTGCCGCGAAATGCGTGAAATATCACTTGATTTCTGTCCTAAATCAAGTTAGCAATCTTTAAACATTGAGTTTCTCTAATTTGGATTTAAATTGATTGAGATATGTTAATTTTAGTGAGTATGGATCACTGCTGAAATTACAGGCCTAATCAAGAACCATGTAATTGTCAATTAGTGAAAGTAATTGTTAGTTTTATGAAATAATTATGGAAAATATTTATGAAATATTGGAAGATTATTATTTCCGTAATTGACTTGGCCTCAACCAATTAATTGATTAGATTTGATCTAGATCATAATTGGAAACACAATCATCAAACTTGATGCTTGAATAGTTAGAAATTTGTGTAGCAAATTTCCTTATAATAAAAAATGTTTTGATTATTACTATATGGTATAATTTCGGTTGAAGAACCGATGATCATCTCAAGTACACATTGATATATTTGGCATTATCCTTCCCTGAGGTGGATATGGTGTCTAGTCCGAGAGCATTGGGGTTGCTGGTTGCAACGTTTGTGGTCCATCCCACTCTCGTTGGTACTGGCCATGATAGTGGGTAGGAACTCGATAATGCCAGAGAAAATCAAGGTGTATTTTCTAATTATTAAAATTCGAATTAATACGCACTTTGAGATATTACCATATATATATTCAAGTAAAATAATCAAGTTTGTTGATTGAATTGGACTGATAATTAATTTAATGATTAAATTGATTATGTACAATTTTGACACTCTATTATGAATAGAGTTGTTTTTCCCTTGGAAGAATTAATTATATGAATATGACTCATGATAACTGATTAAAATTTTAATATGAGGTGGAGGATCACATATGTGACATCCTTGGTCTCCCGTCAAGGCGAAGGGTTCCGTAGCCAGGGATTGCATGTGGGAGACGCCTGTCCGAAGTGACAGCTCCTATATGCAAGTGCATCTAGATCGGGCTCTTTACTTCTCGAAAGAGTAAGGCCGTATGCGTAGTGACCCCAATATCGCATCCTCATATTATTGGGCTTATATTGGATTGCGCATAGAAAGTACTATTCCTGTTGAGGTTGGTTCAATTAACAACGGGTCAACATCGCATTAGGGGTGGTGGGCTCGGGTATTAAAGACCAAATTGGGAAATGCAAGTTGAACTTGCAAGGCGGAATGTGTTCCCGCTTCTCTTTATTAGAGTCACAGATTCTCATATTATTGAGATGTAACAAAGATAAAGAGGAGATCCCAATTCTTGTTATAGATATAGCGGTAAGTATATCTCTTACTTTGAAAGTGATTAAGGGAATGAACTTTCAAAGTTGACAATGCAAGAATAATTTGATTTTAAATACCCTAATCAAATATCATAAATTTGAATATATGTTTATATGTTCTAATATAGTGCATTCTTAATTTCAGAAAATGAAGTCCTTGAACCCCCTAAGCAGGCTTCTTGAGGTCAATCAGTTGACCGGTCCAAATTACTCGGATTGAATCCGTAATTTGGAACTTGTTCTCTCTGCTGAGCGCATTAGTTATGTGCTCTTCGAGGACAAGCATGAAAGCCCTAAATCCAAGGAAAAAAAGCATACAATGACAAGTATGATGAAGATCATGTCTTGGCTAGATGCTATATCCTGGATTGTCTCTCCAATATTCTTCACAAACAAAATGCGGAGATGAGCACATGCCAGGAGATAATGCAGAATCTAAAAGTTATGTTTGGTGACATTAACCTCACCAGCGTTACAATATTATGAAAGAGCCTGTTCGTTGCAAGATGCAGGAAGGAACTTCGGTTCGAGAGCACGTACTCAAAATGTTTGGGTACTTGTCTGAACTGGAGACTCTTGGCACAAATATGGATGCAGACATGCAAGCTGACTTCATTCTGTTGTCTTTGCCCAAGTCTTTCAATAATTTGTTGGTTTCATTCCACATGAACATGTTGGACTTGTCGAACGATGGTATTCTTGCTGCATTAAAGTCTGCAGAAGACATAATGAAGAAAGATGGTCCCGCTTGTAGTGCAATGGTTGCACAGGTCAGAGGAAAGCGCGGTCGGAAGCAAGGTTCTCGAAAGGACCCGTCCCAGAAGAGAAAGAAGAAGAGTCAAGGCGTTGGCTCATCTTCTAGTGCATCCACACTGATAGCGTCGAAGAAATCCGACGTCTGTCACCACTGCAAAAAGTCAGGGCACTAGAGGCGTAACTGCACGGAATATCTGAAGTCGTCAGACAAAGGTAAAGCCCCGGTGGGTATGAAATTTACTTTCATCATTGAAACTAGCTTTTTCGTTGGACAAGAAGGAAGTTGGGTTGTAGATTCTGGTGCTTCTGTTCATGTATGCAATTTGTTGCATTTGTTTCAGGAAACTAGAAATATTGATGAAGGAGAGATAGTCATCCAGATGGGTTCTGATGCAAGTGTTGCAGCAGTAGCCGTAGGGACTTGTCGACTATCATTATCTAGTGGTAGAGTCCTTATACTTAAAGAGTGTCTTTATGTACCTGAAGTCAGAAGGAATTTGATATCTATATCTAAGCTTGTTAGAAGCGGATATTCATTCCTTCTCTGTAATAAATTAGTCATAAATCGTTATGATAAATATATTGCGGATGATATTTTAACTTCTGGTGGACTCTACGAGATGTGCATTGATAAATGTATCATGAATGTTACAGCCACTAATAAAAACCCTAAAAGATCCAGGGAGGATAGAAATCTCTCAAATGAGTTTTGGCATCAAAGGCTTGGTCATTTATCTATTGATAGGATCAATGGATTGATAAAGGATGGACCTTTAGATTTTCTACAGGTTCAACCTTTGCCTACTTGCAAAAATTGCATTCAGGGTAAAATGACTAGGATGCCTTTCCGTAACAAGGTTATGAGATGCGAAGGTATTATTGACCTAATACATACCGATGTATGTGGTCCCTTCAATACCGCGGCTCGAAATGGATATCGATATTATTTGACGTTTATTGATGACCATTCGCGATATGGGTTTGTCTTCCTATTACATCATAAATCTAAAACCTTTGAAAAGTTCAAAGAGTTCAAGGCTTTGGTTGAGAACCAAACCAATAGGAAGATTAAACAGATTCGATCTGATCGAGGTGACGAGTACCTCTCAGATGAATTCAAGGAATACCTTAAAGAGAATGGAATTGTTTCCATTCTCACTCCTCCTGTAACTCCTCAACTTAATGGCGTTGCTGAAAGATGCAACAGGACCATCATGGACATGGTCCGTTCAATGATGAGTAAAGCACATTTACCTCTTAGTTTCTGGGGATATGCAGTAGAGACTGCAATATATATCCTGAATAAGATTCCTAGCAAATATGTACCTAAGACTCCTCATGAGCTTTGGTATGGAATCAAACCTATTGTTAATAACTTGAGGGTTTGGGGTTGCTTGGTCCATGCGAAAAACGTGGACGGAAGTAAGCTAGAATCTCGCTCTCGTGAGTGTTACTTCATTGGGTATATTAAAGATGGTATTGGATACCAGCTTTATGACCCTGAGACCCAAAAGGTTTTTGTTTCTAGAGATGTGAAGTTTCTGGAGAATGATTTCCTTTAAGGTCAATACAAGAATGAAGTAGAGGAACTCATTGAATCCCCTGAGGATTCTGAGCTTCCTGGACCAGAAACTGAGGATATAAATAAGAAAGAAACACACATACCTCTTCGAATGAGTTTGAGGGTGGTTGCACCACCTGAAAGGTATGGATTCCATGTGTCAAGTGAGACTGACATTGATCCTACTTCATTTGATGAAGCACTCGCGGATCAAGACATGGAATGATGGATGCTGGCAATGAAGTCAGAAATTGACTCCATGCGTAAGAATGGTGTATGGACCCTAGAGGATCCACCTAAAGGGGTAAAACCCATTGGGTGTAAATGGATCTTCAAGAGAAAGAGGGGACCTTATGGGAAAGTAGAGATTTTCAAGGCACAGCTCGTAGCCAAGGGCTACACATAGAGAGAACGCATCGATACGATGAGACATTCTCTCTTGTGGCTATGCTTAAATCCATGAGAACACTGCTAGCTATAGCTGCATATCTTGACTACGATATCTGACAGATGGACATCAAGATGGATTTCCTCAATGGATACCTCGAGGAGAATATCTACATGGAACAGTCCCTGGGCTTCATAACTGAGGATGGCAAAGTATGCAAGCTGGAGAAATCCATATATGGGCTCAATCAAGCTTCTCGTAGCTGGAACATCAGATTTGACAAAACCATAAAGAGTTATGATTTTGTGCAGAATCCTGATGAACCTTGTGTACAAGAAGCTTAGTGGGAGCGCCATTGTGTTCATCGTGCTTTACGTAGATAACATCCTTATCATTGGGAATGACCCAGGGATGATGACCAGTGTGAAGATTTGGCTATCCTATACCTTTGAAATGAAAGATCTTGGAGAAGCCTATTACATCTTAGGCCTGAAGTTGTTCAGAAAACGAGAAAAGAGGATTTTGGGATTGTCACAACATGGATACATTAAGAAGATCCTTGAACGATTCCCTATGGATAGTTCTAAGAAAGGATTCCTACCCTTAAGACATGGTATCCACCTGTCTAAAGGAATGGCTCCTCAAACTGTTGAGGAAAAGAAAGCCATGGCTGGATGTCCTTATGCATCAGCTGTAGGAAGCTTAATGTATGCCATGATGTGTACTAGGCCAGATATCTCCCATGCAGTAGGACTGGTAAGTCGTTACCAATCCTACTATGGAGAACAACACTAGAATGCATTAAAGAACATATTCAAATATCTGAGACGGACGCAAGATTACATCTTTGTCTATGGAGATGGTGATCTCCAAGTCTTGGGATACACAGATTCGGACTTCCAATCAGATATTGATGATCGAAAGACGACATCAGGGTTTTTGTTCTTGTTGAATGGTGGCGTTGTGAGCTGGAGAAGCAAGAAGCAGGACACTACTGCAAATTCAACAATAGAATCCGAGTACATTGCCGCATCGGATGCTGCAAAGGAGGCGGTGTGGTTGCGCAAGTTCATCCTGGAGTTTGGTGTAGTTTCCTCCGATACTCCCATCCCATTACTCTGCGATAACACGGGAGCCATTTCCCAGGCAAAGGAACCCAGTTGGCATCAGAAGAGCAAGCACGTGGAAAGTAAATACCACATCATTCGGGAGATACAAAAGCGTGGTGACATCATCATCACTAAGGTGGCCTCTGCCGACAACGTTGGTGATCCTCTTACCAAACCTTTGACACAGAAGGTTTTTGACCAGCATGTAATGAGTATGGGTTTAAGGATTGTTCCTGAATGGTTCTGAGGGCTAGTGGGAGATTGTTAGCAATGTGAGCCCCGAGCGAACCATTCCTACAATAAATGTTATTGTAATAAATGATTTATCAATAAAAGCTATCGATCATTTTTCACTCCCTTTCTGATATTGAATGAATGAATGCACTATAAGGTCCTTATGTACAATAAGGGTTATGTACCAAAGCCAACTTGATGATCATACAGTTGTTGATTCATTGAATGGATCATGGAGGTTGATGCTTGGATGAATATCTAAGGAGTTAGATAGAGGACTCGTCGAGCATCGTCAAATGATTGTTAAATGATGATCTCCAGTCTGAGTAGGAGATGGTAGTCCTTTCTCATATGGTTGATATCTGATCGACCTCTTGATGCAGGTCCTCTGCATGGGAATAGTGATTAGGAGGTGTCAGATTAGTTGAGTCAATGGGTTGACTTAACGAGATCGAGATAACCAAAGACCTATGTTGAATACTGTCACAGCATAGGCATGCATCCTCTGACCGGAGACAGATGTGTTGTTACATGTCTGAGTATGTACATTTGGCAGACCAATAGGTTGATGACCTAATCAAGGTCTATAAACCGGCGAGCTGGTGTGCATGTAAGGACATATGAGTAATACGATCTCTCAAAAGGATCATACAGGTTCACTTATGAATCGGGAGACATGTGCTCACTCATGAGGTATTGGGACTGATCAAATTCCATGTATGGTCGTCATGCTTTGGAAGCATGACATGAATTTGAAGGTAAGATATATGCTTTGGGAAAGCATATGATATGTACCAATTCCCAGTGATCAAGATTGAGAAACTTAATGATCAAACCCTGAAGATGATAGTGTAAAAGTGAAATGGCTCCCACTACCCTTGTTAATTCGAGCAAATTAATGTTCAAATTAATTGATATCGTTCATTGCAGTCGGATAATGAGAGCAAATCAAAAACCACTTTGAATTAATGTCAAGTTAATCACACATGGCAAATTTATTTTACTTGGGCAAGCCCAAGGTCGAACTCAGGGAGGCAGCTGTCTCCTTAGGTGAATTTTTAGCAAAGTCCAAGGTTTGATTTTCAGAGGATAGTTTTTTTTGGTCTTTTTAATGTATTTTATGCAAGACACATGCAAAATCAGGACAATTCACAAGTTAAATTAGAAAGATGGTCAAATTAATTCAAAAAATTATGAAACTTAGCCATATGATGAAATATGATGAAGTAAGCTACACTATTTTTTTGGAATTTTCTGACACTAATTAAAATTACTATGAATTAAAAATGAATGCAAGGTGACTTTGACTAAATTAATTTTAATAAATATCAAATCACAATATTTTTGAGAATAAAAATTATCCTAGATAAATATGAAGGTGAGGAATCCAGGAAAATTATCAAACCTTAATTTTGATGTGAAATGAATCTATTAAAAATTAATTAAGAAATTCACCAAATGAATGATTTAGGCATCGGGATGCATGCAATTGAGATGAAATTTTTATGCAAAGTAAAGCTAATTATCCTAGATCTAATGTGATTTTTGGGGCATTTTTGGATTCATAGAAAAATTACCATCAATTAAGAGGTTAAATTGGGCAAAATATAGCAAAAATGAGACGCTTAATTAATAGAAAATTCTACTGATATCACAAAAATATGCCACATGTCACATAATGAAGAGGACAACATAAGCTACACACTGCAATTTTCCAAACTGAAAATGAGTTAATATGAATGCCTAGATATACGTGCAAAGACATAGGTATAAATGCAATTACAAGAATTTAAATTGTTGAAAATAAAACATGTTGACAGGTACCAATATGCAATTACCTATAGTGCAGGGGGGTGGATGCAATTTATCCACGAGACATGTGCTCGTCACGTGGGGGTCGCCTGGCAGGGACTGAAATGTAATATTGGAAACCTTCAGGTGCCTCGATGCAATTTTCCCAGGCCACACGTGCTCCACACATGGGGGTCCTAGGCTCGGAGGACTACGGAGGCTCGGACTAGGGCTCGGGCTGGTCTGGGGGTTCGACTTTGGCTCGGAGAAGCTTCGGGTGATACGAGCCTAGCGGTCGGGGAAGAGGCTCGGATCTAGTGACGTGGGTGGCTCCTGGCCGTGTGATCAGGATGATCGAACTGCTGCTGAAAGGCTGGCGCGTGGTGTGTCTTGTCCTGTTGGATCAAGATCGATCCAATAGTCCTTGCATTCCAATGAAGAGGGCGACGTGGCGTGATCAGGCGCACAGGATGACAGATGATCCAACGGTTGTGGGAGAAGGCGATGTGGATGGCTCCTGGTCGTCCGATCAAGATGATCGGACGGTTGTTGGCTGTCGTCCCCAACGGCCCTCCGCCTCCGCAGAGGAGAAGGCAGGGCTCCGGCGAGGCTGGGCTAGCTCTGCCTCATCCTCCCGTCGTCGGAGACTCTGGCGAAGCTCGGAAGATGCGTGGAAGGCTGGCAAAGCGTCCGGTCGTCTCAAGGGGGACAGAGGTTCTCTGGAGCTCGGTGGCAGAGGAGCTCGCATACAGCTCCGACGAGCCTCCTGCAAATCAAGATGTAAGTACCTGCAAGGGGTTATATCGATAGTCGAGGCATGCAATGTGGATGTGGAGTGAGCGTGAATGAGGTGCGAGGCCTGAGCGGCGATGCAGGTGGTCCAGTGATCAAGCTCCGCCAAGATGGCAGAGCTGGCAGCGGTGGAGAATGGAATGTATCGTCAGGGTGAATAGAGTGTAGCGCGTAGATGCCTACTCTGAGGCGGAGCTCGGAGGATGGTCATAAGGTGGTGAAGATACGTGGAGGAGTCGAATAAATTAGGAGAAAAGTGAGCAAGACAGATAAGAAGATCGGAAGGGGAGATGGAGGTTTCTACCTGGGGAATGGAGCTCAGGTCTGGGCCCATGGTCGTCGCTCGAAGGTCGATAGTAGGCCTGAGCTCGTACAGCTCACTGAGGTAGCTGTAGCACGGTGTGGCAACATCGTGGATCTTGCCGGAGGCGGCTGCCTGTCTTCGCTCGATTTTATGCCCAATTGTTGTCACCAATGTGTGGCTCAGAGCTCTAGGGTACCTCTCGAAATGGCGGATGGGGGTGAAAGGGGCCGAAGGTGGCTGATTTATAGGACGAGGGTCACGGCAGGGCTGGTTAGGAGGTGGTGTTTGTGGAGGTCGTGGAGCGACTCCGAGGTTTGTCATGAGGATCGAGGGTACTCGCGATGATAAGGTATGAGTGGGCTCCATCATGGTGGCGTTAGTGGTCGGAGAAGTTGGTCGTCGTGGAGTCGAAAATAGAAAGGGTGCGTGTGCAGCACGAGATTGAGAACGTGTGAGAGAGACGATCTGGAGGTAGGAGACGAGATCTAGACCGTTGGATCTTGCGATCCAACGGTTCAGATGGAGGCGCAGATCGACGCCTTGGATAAGATCTAAGGCGCGACATCAGAGGGCTTGCACTGCACCACACAGCGTGCAGAGAAAGCGACGCGAAGGGGCGGACGAGATTTAATCTGATCTGCGATCGGATGGTGGAGAGCGGAGGTGTTGATGAACGGTGTAGATCAAGACTCTCAGAGCGAGATCGGAGGGCGCACAAAGTGCCACGTGGTTGACTCAGATCGCAACGACAGCGGACGTTCCAGATTGTATCTAGAAATTGATCGGATGGCTGAGAGAGCGAAGTGTTCGAGCCGTTGGATCTGGAGGGAATCAGATGGTTGAAGGGGTGCCACGTGGCGCGAGCCTGATGAGGCGCTAGCGGGCGGTGAGGATGCGATCCTGGAATTGATCCAACGATATAGGGTTAAAGAGGACGTGGAAATCACTGGGCCGTTGGATCTAGATGAAGATCCAACGGTCTAGGGTGCGGGCGGATAGATCAACGGGAGCGGGCCGCGTGGCGCAATAAGAGGGCACCACGTGGCAAGCTGTGAATGGATGAAAGGAGAAATGAGATTTAGAGGGAGAAGGAGGTCGAATTTGGAAAAACTCAGAACATGAAAGTTGTAGATCTTGAGGGGATTTAAAAGTTTCATGTTGACTAAAAATGGAGATGAGGTCAAATATGATACAAAAATATAAAAATACAAATATACATATGTACAGTATACAAGGAGGCCCAAAACCCAACTTTTGCCTACGAGCTCCGAATTGAGTGAAATTAGTCTCACTTTAAAGGTTTCTGAATGTGTATTCATCTGAAGATAAGTAGACCTAATTCGGAGTTGGTAAGAGAGAGATATGGGCAATCTAAGGTCCAGGGGATTTAGGGCTTTATTGGGTATTTTACAAGAGAGAACTCTGGACTTCTCCTTATATTATTAACTCATAGTGCACATGTTATAAGGAAGGTGTTATTTTATTTTAGAGGAGGTAAAATACAAGTAACTAGGTGGATGTTTAACAAGTGGATTTTACACAAGGATTGGCTTCTTATTTAAATGCAAAGATAAATGCTAAAATGCATGTTTTGTGGATTGATGCATGAATGCTATTTATGCAAGATAAAGGGAAATATGATGCTAAATACCCAGGGACAAAGCTCTATTTTCAACTTTAAGAGTGATGAATGACAGATTCATCAAAAAGTGATCTTTATCTTCAGAATGATCATAGGTCTTCAAGTATGCAAGATGTATAGGTATTGGGAATACCTGAGGGTGATGTGATCATAAACGATTGTATAATCATGACGCTTCCATTACGAGAGAGTGATGAAACGGGTTTGGATTTAGTGACTCCTCTCATAAGAGAAGTGACCTAATCTTAGTCCATGTACTGGACATTGATATGAATGAGATTCAGATGCAATGAGAAGATTAGGTCTACGGTCTAGATTTGATCAAGCATCTGTGGGAGGTCCATGGGATCTGGATTTGAGATATGATCTCAACATCCAAGTCACTATACATAGAACAATACAATCGTCATGTCCTTATCTCCAAGTATCTGCGGAGAAATCGCATTATTCTTGAAAGGGTTCAAGAATAATTCCATAGATCTAAGCATTGAAGAAATAATGATTAAATGAGATTTAATCATCTTGATGTGTGTAGAAATTATCCAATATAATTAAATGTGATTTAATTACTATGGATAAGAATAATGTGGATAGCAATATCCAATTATTCATAATATATTATAAATGTGATTTATAATGTATCAGAGAGAGCTAATTATAATTTATATTTGTTGATTAATTATTAATGTGAATTGGATACACATTGTGTAATTAATTGAAAATGTAAATTACATTTCGTTTTGGGTTGTGAATCAGATTCACAAAATTCTAATGGTAAGATTGCGATATTCTCAAAATTAATTGTGAAATTTTTTGAAGAATAAATCTCAACAAAAGTTGTTGGATTAAATAAACGATATTTCCATGAAGATTTGCAATCTCATGAGATTACTCCCACTTGCATTCAAGTGGACGGCCACCTTGACCAAATTGGAAATTGGTGGTCATCCACCACGATACATGGGAGGCAATCTCCATGTTGGTAATCTTCCTTTATTTCATTGGTTTAATTTAGGATTGATTTATATTTGATTTGTCAAATATATTTGATCTAAATTAAATAGATATTTGTTGGTTTTTACCAACAACAATCTTGACCATTAAATAGGACATAAATCAATCTCATCCATTGATTTTTTATGTCTCATGGATTGAGATCCATGGATCCCAAAACCCTATAAATAGATAGGCATGCCATGCTCTCTAGGGCTATGCAATATAGGAGTCAACTCTCTCTCTCTCTCATTCCTCTCACACTCCAACCCTCTCTCCCTCTTCTTGGTGGTCATCCACCAAACCCTAGAGGAGAGACTCGTCGTCGCCTTCGCCACCGCGCCACCACTTCGACGTTCTTCGGTTATCCGTCTTCTTGGAGTGCTACGCTTACGAAGAAGACGTTCGATCTCGTACAATGAGATCAGGAGCTAACCGTGCTTGGATCGACTTGTTGGATTGCAAGACTCACGCGATTCATCCCCGCGTTTGCAAGTGATCTCTTCGACGATTGGACTTGAGACAGGAGGTCTCTTTTCTTAGAGACTTGATCAACCATGCTTCAAGAGGTATTCCTTATACTTGTTGTGGTTATAAATGAAACGATCCGAGAATCGTTCTCGGATCATGTGGTTTCATCGCATGAAAATGTTTTAAATTCCGTTGCACAGAACAATACAACTAGTCGTTCTGCGTCGTATTCGATACGACGATCACGCTTCCGTGATGCGCTTGAGGATAATCTCATATCCTTCAAATAACCCCTCTGTTCCTCCACAAATTACAAAAAGTTCTGTCGGCTAAAAGCATTCAGAGCTCGACACGTGGCATGCCTGAAAATATTCAAAACTCACCCATGCAGCTTTCGGAAATTAAAGAAGTTCCCTCCGGCACAACTTCTTTTGTAGATTTTTTTATTTTTTTTGCATCTAGGACCCGATCTTTGAGCATTTGTTTGAACCTTCATTTGATATTATCTTTTAATTTAAAAAATTGCTTGTTATTTCTTAATTAATTCTACATCTCTTTATTATTGATTCATAATTTTACGATCTTTGGATGATTTGTTAAATTTCAGAGATTGAGAATCAATGTAATTTTTCCAATTTGAGACTAGATATCATAGTTTTTCGTAGCTTGCTCAAAAAAGTCTAAAAATTCAGGTTATATATGTTTATGTGTCTAACTTGTGTCTGAATTTCATTACAATTGGATGTGATCTGTTGTTGGAATAAATTGTAGAGTTATTTGAGATTGTGATTTTTAATTAGGTCCATACAACTCTTTTTGTCAAATTTTCAAATCTCCTTGATTGCATATTAAAATATCTATTTGACATAATTTTGGTTCTGGATAAATTATTGTTATGGATTTATTAGGAACTAAATGCTATGATTAACTCTGATTTTTCATAAAAAAATCTTATATTGTCAGAAAATTATAAAAAATTAGTGTTAGTTTATCTCATCATATTTGATATTCCTTTCAAATTTCATGATTTTTGCATTATGTTTGTATATAAAATTGCATGAAAATCCCTAAAGGTGTTCATTTTCATTGTTGTATTTTAACCTCGAAAAATCAACAAAAATATTTTTTGCATGTATCATTGAATTAGATTTTCAGGAAAATACGACTTGCCTAATTTGATATGATTTTAATTTAAAAATTAATTGGACTAAGTTGTTTATTTTGCTTAACAACTTAATTCATTAGCATTTTGCATTTGCATCCTTTTGCATAAAAATACCAAAAAGTCCCTCTTTGAAAATCATACATTAAGTTTGATAAATTGAAACCTAAATTGTTCCTTTGCCTCTTTAAATCGACCTTTGGGCTTGCTTAAGTTACATAAAACTGTACATAATTTGCTTGATTGATTTCTTCCTCGTATGGCTTATATTTTTTTATCGCGATTGCCTTACTACAACATAATCCCACATTATTAGCAAGTGTTTTTCATGGTTCATTAAAATATAGGGTTCTTTTTATTAATGATGCATTAATATATTTTTGTGTAAATGATTGTTGACATATTTTTCAAATATAGACCATGCAAGTTACCAAATAAGGATGCAAAAATTAGTTAGATAACAAAAAAATACAATTTCTTTGGATGGATATTGATGAAGTCTATGAAGAATTTAGATTGTTAAGGTATATCAAAATCAAATCACTCCAAAGAGAACCCTTCAAAGCATTATAAAATATCATCAACATACAATAAACATAAAACATTTATACTCGATTGGGTATCCAAGACAAAACCACCAATTAGAGATCATGCCATTCATTTAAAATAGATTTGAAATAGAATTTATTTGTCAGATTACTGCCTATAGTTGCAACATGTAATTTTTTACGAAAAATATGAATCAAATATGTATATAAATTTAAAATGGAAAATAATTCAAGTATTCTTATTTGTTCTTAGATGGGTGGTACATCTCAACATATAGTTGATATACTTTTATACATAGGTATGGTTACAAGCTGGAAAAAACAAAATGGCCAAGAATAAAAAATACATTTATTAAGCTGACATTGTGTGAGATAGGTGGCAACAACAGAAGGGAGGGTAGCATCGATAAAGGGGGGGCAATGTTGTCGAGGAGAGGGGCATCAAAATGGACAGAGAGGGAAAGGGAACTCGTAGTTAGATGTTGGTTGTTGAGAGTGAAAATAGTGGGAGAATGATTGGAGGAGAATGACCAAAGGGGATTTCGAACATTATAAGTTATAACTATATTTTATTATTTTTTAGATTTAGCATTTGACTTTCAAGAGAAAGAGATGAGGGTGGTAAAAGTACATGTATTTTTTACAAATATAATGAATGACATTGATTATGGCTTTATGGGAAATTACAGATGAGTAAAAATATATATTATATATGCACTATATGTATATATATATGTCAATATATAGATATACGATAACATATTAATAGATTGGATCGGATTAGATTTTGATAATGATCTGATCCAATCCACACTTTAACGAATATTAAAAATTCTAATCCAATCAAATACGTTAAAATGATAAAACTAAGACAATCCAATCCAATAGCATCAGATTATATCAGAATATGGATTTTATTCAACCCTTGCGCACCCGTAATCCGATCCAATCCAATAACGTCAGATTGGATGGGATTACATATAACTATTTGCATACAATGTTATCTACGTCATTACTTGATTTCGTTTTAGGACAAGTTACGATAAAATATTGAAAAAAATGAATCAGAGATACTTATAAATTGTTGAGTTTGTTGGATAAGAATGGAAAAAATAATGTAATTACTGATTTGCCCAACCATGCTTGAGCAGAAAGCTTTTAAGCTCGGGCATGGGCCTATATTTAGGCCCATTTGCATTTTCGGGTCGGCTTTGGTCAAGGTAGGCCCAAGCCCCGTAACGGATCTAAATATAGGCCCAATAACCCTGAATTATATACAGGTTTGCCTTAATAATTGACGATTTAGTTTTGCGTTCCACAACATTTCATAGCGTTCTCGCTTAGATCTCTATAACATTTTATCTCCGGCAATCTGTCCACTGCCATAGCTCTGACTAGTTGTTGTTTGCAAATATTACTCAGTTCCTCGTATTGAGGTACCCTAAAATTCTCTTCTTCTTCTCCTTTTCAATCAAGACTGGAAAAACACTCTTTATTCGTTTTTATAAGTACAGTATTTAGGGATGCAAATGGAATGCCACCAATATCGGTTTTATAGTATCCTTACACGGATACTGATATAGTTGTTACAATATCTTTATCTATTTTAAAGTACGAATATGGATGCAAATACAGATATATCTTTAAAAAACCAAATACATATATAAAATAGACACCGATGAAATAAGAGTAATATTAGAAATACCCGATAGATCATCTTAAGTATATGTATATATGTATTGGATGGAATACATGTGATATTTATATCATAATCATTATACCAACTATAGTTGAAAGAAAGTATTAAACTATGTTAAATATGGCTAAAAATAAATTTACAACCATATTTATATATGAAAACGGATATAAGGATACGAATATTTGCGGATATTAAAGTGATATCTATATTCTTCTCTATTTTATAACGGAAAGAGATCTGGATGTCAGACTATGTATAAAACTGATATGATGGCGGATCGTTTATATATCCCAATCCGTTTGCATCCTTAGTAGGAATCGATTTCTATAAGCTATTGTCTTCTGAGTACGTACCTTGTTCCGGTTTAAACGTTGCGATTTCAGTTTTTGATAGGGTTCGTCGAGATGTGGCCCATTTATTTTGGACCGGGTCGAAACATTTGAATTCTTTCAGGCCTTATTAGCATGGCGTACGTGTAGACTTATTTGCAATTGGAAAAGTGTTTACACTATTCCATTATTTGGTTTTTTGAAAAGTAAGATGATTAGTCATCACTAATAGTGTAAATATTTAAAAATAGATAAGAACGGTAATTGAAAAAGAGCATGTTGATGATTTTCATATGCTTCAATGAAGACAAAAAAACAAGAGTAAATTACGTAAAAGTCTCTGAATTATACACTCGATTTCAATGCCGTACTTGAACTTTAAAAGGTAACAATGTGATACTCAATCTTTAAGATTTGTCTCAATGTAATTTTGAGCTGTTGTGATTTAAGTTCAGGAAGATTAGATGGTCAACTAAATTTCAATAGAAGGATCACATTGCGAGAAATCTTAAAAATTGTGTATCACACTATTATCTTCTAAAGTTCGGATACGGTATTGAAATCAGGTGTATAGTTCGGGAACTTTTGTGTAATTACTCAAAAAAATAGCCATTTTGATGTTACTAAGAAAGTTGATGCAATTTAAGGATGGGGTTCTTCTCCTAGTCATTCAAATGAATTTCAAGAATTTATCAAGCAGCTATTTCTTATCAAATTTGAAAATAAGGCTTGGGTTTTTCACATCCTTGCCATTCTTCCAAAAGATGGCAGACCTTCTCGATACATTTTGTATACTCCTCATGCATGTAGTCGTTTTCCTGAAAGCTGCCAATGCTGATGTGATGTCCAAATATTCGACTTCTCCCAAAATTTCAAATCATATTCAACATGTGGTCAAAAGAACATAGTCGTCACTAACTTAACAACGAGCTTAAGTACGTGCAAATTGCTGTTAATGGTTGAAAGTTACGAGTATTTCAGTGAAGTGATGTTTATTAAAATTGGGAATTAGTTGATTTTTGGTGTGGGATAAATCCTAATCGAGATTGGATCATTTGAGTCTGGACAGTCTAATCTCACTTACCAACTACCCAATCTTTTGTTGTTTTAACAGTATGATTGGTCATTTTCCTTTCATTAACCAAACTCCGGCGAAGATCCCTTCATCATCTTCTTCCTCTAAGCAACCATGACTCCATTTTCTGATTTCTATAGAAATCTTGTAAACTCCAAAAGTTGATGAAGAAAATAAGGATAGGAGGGATGATGCAAGGTGATGTATCCTTTTGTAATGCCTGAACTTAAACATAATTCCACATCGAAAATCCACAAAGCGTCAAAGTGGGTTATACTAGTGGGACACTACTACTAGACAACTTGAACTTATGCTTTTGGATAGTTAAAAAAGAGAAGACGACTATAAATCTTGATGACAAATGTACGCAACTGTTGCTAGTGATATATCAACTAGATATATCATTCATTGATATTTGAAAAGAAAAAGGTTATTTAGTAACAGACATACTTATTATTGTATATTTAACAACAAGTCGTACAGTGATGGACTCCAAAATATTTCCACATGTTAGAAACTTTTTATAGTAGGATAGTTGAATCATTTACTAACTAATGAACGTGCATTCATCATTTTTGTTCAATTATTTAGCTTAAAATCCCTTTAAAAATACCTGTAAATATCACCAAATTCTATTCTTTTACTAACTCTAATTATTGTATAAATATTGTATATTTATCACTCTTTAACATAAAATAAATAATAAGAAATAAAGGAAAAAAATAAAGAAAATAAAGAACTGTATATATGTAATAGATACGGGCTGAATCAGACCTCGAGAGAAGGTCAGGTCTTGACCTGACCGACAAGGAAGAGAGTAGGATAAGGCTTAATTACAAGAAAATCCATAAAATTTGCCTAACACTTATATATTCATAGCTTGTACGATAATACACAATTCTTTCATTATTCAATGCCAATTCTTTGTAAACAAAACTATTTCTTCTTAAAGATTGTACATAAAATTCTTTTATAAAATAATAAAAACAATTGTAATAAAAATCTATATATTGTGTAAGTAACATCATTCTCCAAAAGCCTAAAAAATACAAACTTTCAAGATCAATATTTCCTCCATCTGAAATCCAAATTAAGCAAATTCACTTTCATTGTACTCCAAATTTAATTGTTCTTAAAATCGAGGTGATTTTGAAGAAATCTGAATTAAGTAGTGAAATGTGGCCAATTAGGGTATTATTGTATAATATACCTATTTATACTATGTATATTATTTAATATAATATTTTTCTTGTGCATATTTGTGAATATTGTATTTTTCATTACTTGCAAATATTGTATTTAACTCATATGAAATACAAATAAAAATCACAAAATCAAAAATCAACAAAAATAAAATCATGCATATATTGTATATGTATCACCTTGTATATATTGTACTTAGACCTATTTAATTAACCTCAGTAATTAACACTTAAAAATCAATTAAAAATATCATTAAAATCTTTGTAAAATATTGTAAATAAAGAAAATATTAAATTATGTATACTTTTATATAAATAATTAATTAAAAATCAGAATATTATATATATAGGTCTACATACATGTAAATAACACTCTATATTTATTTTACCCTTGTAATTATATTATTCAATTAATTAAAATCCACCAAAATTAACTTTAAATTATTCCTAACATTTTTTTATTTACATTACTTATTTAAATTGATTCATTTTCGATTTTTAACTTACACGCTATATTCACACAGTTTTTTCGTGTAGCCTAATTTGGTAGCTTTCACTGCGTGCTCTGATTGATTGGCCTAAGTCTGTTGACTCGGGTCAACTCTCCAATCCATGCCTCCCCTTCTACTTATCTTGCTCCGTCGTTTCTTCGCCCTATTTTCCCATGATCCTTGATTCATAACGCCTCTCGCATCCTTCGTCAACATTCAAGCTTATTTAATCTCCTTCCACGCCACCATCTCAGATCCATCCATCACTCCATGATTGGCGCTCCTCTTCAATATCAAATATCGCCAGACTTCATCTATTAATACCCTCCTCCCACCTCCGATGAGTTTTGATCCGTATTTGGCCATTGTTCTTCCCCAATACCGAGCTCCGATGAGGGGCAAAGGTGACAACTCTCTTCCCCCACAATATGGAGAGAGAGGAATGTAGCTGTATGCATGATATTTGTTGGCGAAAACCTCCCAGCGGATCACCACCATGCTTAGCTTCCAAGTCAATCAGTGACCCATCGAGGCTTAACTGTAGTTGATTTCATTTTGCATGTTTTGCCTTCTCGTGCCGCATGATTTCACTTCGTTTGTTTAATTTTCCAATAATAGTGTAGATCGAAGCATTAGGCTATCATCATTGTTCTGATCTGGTCCTTCATCAAATTGACTTGACTTTCACTTCAATCGACTCGCCTCCCACTATTGACATACTCACTGACACTCCAAAGAACTTCAATGTGCATTGTATTGTATTTTCAATGTCCTCAGTGACTAGTCCCTTGCTTCGATTGCTTCCAGTTGGGCGGCTTCGATCAGTTGCGTCATGAAACTTGTAATTAGCGATGGTACCTGGAGATTCTAAAGAATGCCCATTCGAAGAGTCTTCTACCCTCAGATTTCTTTAGACTTCTTCATAATCCCTCGCAACCTATCCTCAATCGAACATCAAATTGGATCAAGTTCAGATCCAACACCATCGCATTTCATAGGATCTGATCCATCCCCTAAGTTCCCCTTTACTTTGGTGAGTTTCATCAAATAACTTGTCACCGGAGCACAATCTCATAGCATAGGAAATTTTGCAGGTGACATGAGCGTTTAATTTAGGAGTGTGTTGTTCTGAAGATCATTTGAAGTTTCTGAAAGCTCCAGGTCCACAACAATTTAGATCCAAATCTGGCCGACCACTTAAAGATATGATGACTCCCGATGGTGAGAATCGCTTGGGCTACCTTCTGAGAGTGATATGAAGCAGATCGGACGAGAGATGGGGAGATCTAGGGATTCGATGTTCATCAGGTCGGAGACACTTCCTAGTTCGTCCATCACCATTTTTACCACACGATCAAGGGAGGGGCCCCAGTTTGAATCTCAGTCATTCATTCTACCCCAAATTTTGACCGTAGATTAACATCCAGATCTGATCGTGACCATGCAAGCATGTTTCATCAGAAAGTCGTCCGATAGACCTACACCGCATCTGAGCCACCCGATCTGCCACATCACTTAAAGGGTGTATTTGCAACCACACCCGTTGTCTTTATTTTATTTGCAAATAAGTCCATGTGCGGGCATGTGTCGTTCTCTTATAAATTTGAACATTTGTATTTTATACCCTGCACTTTATTTTGATTACGAATGAGGCCTGCTTGAACCGCTTGCGTGCTCAGCACATGTTTTCTATGGGTAAATTGCAATAAAAGGTTTAAGTTTCTTTGTTACTCTTTAGATCTTAGAATTATTTTATTTACATAATGTTCCAGTCTAGTGGGGCACACATGTCCGGTTGTGTGAGTTTTTGGGAAGTTTACATCATTTGCACCGTAGTTTTCTTGTTTGTTATTATCTAGTCCGTAAATATTATTTATTTTCATATTAGTCCCTGTGAGTCTACATATTTATTTTACATCATTAAAATTAAATAAAAATTAGCAAAATGCATTTAAAAATTCTGTAAAAATTTGCGTAGTCTCTTGTGGAACTCATCTTGCATCCCTAATTTCCATATTGCATTTTCAGATTTTTCATTATTTATTAAAATCCAAAAACCCCATAAAATATCTTGCTTGCATTTAAATATCATAAAAAATTATAAAAACTCCTAAAAATTCTACAAAAATTCATGAGTCTTATTTTAAATTATTTTAATTATTGTTTCATTTTTTCATATTTGTCATCTATAAAATCCATAAAAAATGCAAAATAAAAACATTAAAAATTCATATATAAAAAATGATAAAATTAATATTTGAAAATATAAAAATATATTTTATTATGTGTATTTTTCATCCATTTTTTCTTTATTTTTTATTTTAAAAATTCAAAAAAAACTACATTGCATTTTGTTTATAATATTTACTGTTTCTCAATTATTTAAAATCTAAAAAATGTGAAAAGTTTTCGAAAATTCATAAAACATCAGAAAAAATAATGAAATTTAAAAATAATTTTAGTCTATTTTTCTATGTACATTTGCTATGGTTAAAAATTCCAAAAAAGTGTATTATTTTATGAGTTTATTTTTCTTTTAATAGTCCTTTATTTAAAAATAAAAATATCTTTTTTTGCAAAAATAAATAGTAAAAAAAATAGAAACATAAAATCAAATAAAAAATATAAATTAAAATTCATAAAAAATCCTTAAAAATACAAAAACCAAGCGTAGTGGACATAAAAGTACATTCATTCTTTCATTGATTTTTCATTACATAAAATAACCCTCAGGATTTTTGTAGCCTCCTAAGTTCTGTCATATTAGCTATATAGGTAAATTACTGGCAAATTCTTTGGGTTGCGACGACATTAGTGAATAATTCATTGAAATAAAAACCCTAAGTTTAGGGAGTCAACAAAATGGTGACGTTGCAGGGGAGGCATGGCGAGGGTAGTTAGGTTTTTCTTTTGACTTACTATTTTTGGGTTGTATATACTTGTTTCTCTTCATTTATTTTTTGTCTATAATTTTATTCATTAATCCATTATATTTATTATCTTTGGATCATATTCAAACATATGTGTCTCTTAGACATTGTTTATTTCCCCTTTCTTGCGAGGGCATGATGAGTGAGGGTGATATTTTTAGGAGAGCCAGTGCACCCAAGCGAAGTGGAGGCAGCTTGATTCTTCACTGAGATGTGGGAGAGCGTAGAAGGAGGAAAAGAAGATTTAGATTAGACCATCATTTGGAGTGTAGATAGTTTTTATTTATTTTAGCATTTTAGTTATTCAAAAACTCTTGTAAAAGGACATTATATATCTTGTGTTCGGGGTATGTTTCACCAAGGGCCGGTGCACTTGTGGGGCATCATCAGTTTTTTTAATCGCCTTATTTTTCTTTGTTTTCACATGGTTTTATGTGCTTGAGACACTAGTGATTGCATTAATAAACTTGCTTGAGTCAGGTAAACGATTAGGTCCAAAACCTTAAATAAGAATTTCTGCACCTATATAGTAGAGCGTAATTAGACTTAGTCATATTTAACTGGTTCTTGCCCGCTAATAGAAGTTATTGCTAGGATGGTTCACATGCATCATTTAGATTAGTTTTATTTTATGTATTTAAATTCTACACAGAACACCCTACATGTAGAGTGTTGGCGATAAGGTACGCATCTCTAATCACTGCATGCGTCATTGTATTTAATCGTACATTGGTATATCCGACTTACTTCCTTGTTTTCACTTATAATTTAAAAAAGAAAATTGGACATTGAGTTGGCGATTCATTGCAAAATATTCAAAAAGAGTGATAATTTGATAAAACCGAGACTGCTAAAAAAACTCAACTCTAAAAATAAACGTAAGGGGAGAGTAATCCCTTCATTGTTTGAATTTTCTTGCAAGTGAGAGAGAGAGAGAGACGAACACTAGGATAGAGCCAAGCCTGATATAGACTACTAATTATATAAAAACGATTCTCTACTTCTCAGTGAAGACATGTGGGTAGTCGGTAAACGGTATGTATTTCCTTGGTAGATTGGATGGCTTAAAGGACATTGCGTAAGGCTCGGTCCTTAAGTAACGGGTAGCTATTTCGACGATATGTACTTACATCTGTACATGCTAAAAGTAGGTACAACTAGTAAGAATTTGGGCTAGTCTTTAGGGAAACACATGATCCTAATAGTTCGTTAACTCTTTCAAAGATTGTATTTATCACCAAATAAAATTGACAAGATAATATACTGAACTCTTATGGTCTTCACTTGTATTGAGTTGGTGAATAAAGGGTTTGTTTTATGTTTGATGGCTAGTGCTAGAGATCCTTCCGCACACTTCACTTCTTTTATGGATTCTTTTCATGTTTAACTTTCGTGTTCTCAAATCTCGCCTCTTCATATCAAAGTTGTCGGATTGGAGTATCTTTCATTCGAACTTTGCAGATTCACTTCACACTCTAATTCGATCATCTTCTACTCAGGAAGACTCACATCTCGAGTACATTTCTTTCTCCACTTCACCCTTCACTACTTCCATCAATATGTTGTTCAAGATTGACTCTAATCTTGAACTGTCATTTGGGACTTCAGCACTCCTAAAGACTAATCCAGTGTGGTTTACACTTGCAGAAACCGAAACATTGCACTTTATGCCACCTAAAGGAAAGGGATCTATGGCTGAACAGTCCGAGATCAACACTATTATGTTAGCCTCCATTCAGTCCATTCAAGCTTAGTTAACAGAACCAGTTGACTTTCAAACTGCATTGAGGGATATGATTCTCTAACTGAAGCAAGACAAATAAGAGAGGAGGGAGAATGATAGAAACAATGGAGGAGGCAGGAATGGGGGAGATGAATCTGTTGAGCAAGTGGCTAAGCTCTCTTTGAGGAAATCCTATAATCCTAGAGCAAGATAGATGAATACATGCATTCAAATTCTTGTGATTCATGGGCATTTCGAGCTCAAGCTAACTATCTATGTTACCAATGCTCCCCATATTCCACGGTCGCATTAATGAAGAACCTTATGTACACCTCCAGCAATTCGATCACATATGCAGCACAATCCATTACCGAACATACCATTAAAGGTAGTGAAGATAATGACTTTTCCCTTCAGCTTGATGGACAAGGCCCTTTATTGGGTAAATCATCTAGGAAAAGTAGTCACTACATGGGAAGAGTTGAGTTATACTTTTCTAAGCAAATATTATCCACTTGGACGCCTCAACCAAATGCGATACCCAGATGTCCCATGAGACTATTCACGAGGTGTGGGAAAGATCTAAAGATTTAATGGAGAAGTGTCCACATCATGATATTATGAAGATGAGGCTAGTGCAAAATTTCTTTGAGGGTTTGAGTCATGAGAATCAGAAGTTGGTAGATGTCTCTTGTGGGGTAGTCACTTCAATAAGGATGAGAATGTCATATATCAGATTTTTGAGGAGATGGCAGATAGCTTTGCAGCTCTTTCGTCTTCACGTGCATTCCAGAAACATCTTGTGCCTTCTTCTACCACTGTAGCACCCCACAAGGTTGTCAATATGACGACATCTCATGAACTGGATTGGGTGGACAGTTCTGATCTGACCATCATTGGAAATCACCTATCATTGAACAGAGGATGAAGAACCTGGACAAGCTAGATGAAATAATGAAGCATCCAGAGCTTCTTGTGAGTACGATCAGTGCATGTTAGATCACGAGTGCAGCAGCCGACACTTCTGCCTGAGGGCAGGCTTCTTCCAACTAGTAGAGTACCGGAGGACCATCGATAGTTCAGCATGTTTATTACATGCAGACCCCTGACTGTGTCTCGTAGCATTCACAAAATATTGTCCCATACCAATAAGAAGGTCCATACATTCCTGAGCAGTAGGCTTCACCTCCCCCTATCACTTAGGAGATGAATAGTATTTGGTTCGACTGAGAGCACAACCAACCCCGTCTATCCATGCAAGACTAGTTGGGTTCCCAGCAGGGTCAGAGACCTGCCCACCAATTTCAGGGAGGCAGATGATGGAACGCAGATGACCTACCCTTTTAATGTTGTCTAATAGACTAGTGCGTTGCAGTCGGATAGGTCCGCGTAGACCAAAAATAACTGCACAAATCGATGAATTGTCGAATTAAATTAGTATGTGGTTATATATTTATTTAGTCTGGGCAAGCCCCAGAGTCGACTCAAGGAGGCAAAGGAACAACTCGGGATCAAGTTAGATGTATTAGTTTGCGGTTTTTCAAGTGGTTTTTTTATGATTTTTTATGCAATAAAAAATGCTAAATGCAGAATATGAATTGGATTAACTTATTAAGAAAATAATCGACTTAGCCAATTTTAATTTTAATGTGAAATTAATCCAAATCAACCAAATGATAATTTTTCTAAGAACCTAATCCAATAATGAATGCAAATGTATTTTTTTGGAATTTTTGGATTTAAAATGCACACACGAAAAATGCAAACTTTATTTGGGTTTTTATGCAATTTTTCGTGCAAATGATATGCAAAAATTATGAAATATTTACTGAAAGTTAAATATGAGGAAATGAAGCTACACTAATTTTTTTATAATTTTCTTACACTTTATGATTTTTTTATGAATTTTTTACTGAAAACAGAGTAACTGTGGGTATTTAATTTCTAATAAATCCACGAAATTAAATTATCCAAAGATTGATTTATCTCAAATAGATATTTCAGTAAGGAATCTAAAATATTGAAATTTCTCAAAAATGTTATTCGTGGGATAAACTAAAAATCATTTACAGAAATCACCCTATAATTTATTTTATGCAAAGGACAACTCCTAATTGGACGAAATTTAGACTGTAAGTAAAGCACACTTATAGGCATCATTCACAATTTTTTCGCAATTTTTGGAGTAATAAATTATATGTGTGAATTTCAGAGTATAATTGGGCAAAATATATGTGATTTACAATCTCTGAATTTTAATAAATAAATCGATGCTCACAAAAATATAAATAAATAGTCCAAAGATAAAGAATTAAACGCTCTACAACATGATATTTTTCATTGAATAAAATGATGCTATTTTGATGTCCAAATCATCATGCAAAGTAAGGGGTGTCTTCGCAATACTGAAAATGAAAATGTTAAGCTAAAATCTGCCTCAGGGCACTTTTGAAATTAAGAAAACTTGCAGGAGAACAAATGCAATTTTTACAATACAAAAATAAGAAGAAAGAGGACCTTCTTTAGCTAGGGCACACAACAGTGGAAATGGGGAGGGGCTAGGGCGGCGGCGCACGGGCATGGAGCTGGATGGAGGACGGCGAGCGGCGCGGGTGGCGGCCACGCGCGGAGGGAGCTCGAGGGGCGATGAGGCGGCGCGGGGCGGCGTTCAGCCGCGCGCGATGGAGGGAAGCGCGCGTCGAAGACGATCGGCGTTGGCGAGGCGGTCGCACCGCGCGAAGGGCGCCGCGGGGCTGCGCGCCCGTGCCCCGCGGCGGTCGATGGGGCGGGCGGCGCTGTGACGGAGGAGGGAGGAGCGGCCGGGGATGAGGCACCGCTCGGTGGTCAGTGTTGGCAGCTAGAGCGCGAGGGGCGGCGCGCGCAGCAGCGTGAGGGTAGCCGAGGTCGGGCGCGCGGGCTGGGCGATGGCCAGGGGCTGATGACGGAGCGTTGGGCGCACGCGGGACCTGGTCGGTGCAAGGGGAGCTCGCGGGCAGCGCCGCCGCACGCGGCGGTGGTGTGGCCTGGCGTACGTCAGCGAGGAGCTCGCGGTGGCCGCAGGCTGGATGGAGGCTGGCAGCCTTGAGGGTGCGGCCACGACTTGGAGGTGCACGGCCAACGGTGGTTGTCGTCGGCGAAGGCGGTGGTCCGACGGTTGTGCGGTGAAGGGATCGTGAAGAAGCTCCTGCTTTATGTTTTTTTTATTTTGTTTTTGTAATTTTTTGTTATATATTTTTTTAATGCAACCAGGAAATAAAATTTGTAGAGATGAATTGATAGTGTGATGAGGATAGATGATGATGGTGGTGTAAAAATGCAATGAAGATGTATGTAAAAAAATGAATGAAGGGATGTTGGTGAATGAAAATGGTTTGGTGGTGATAAAAATGAGGTGATTGTGATGTGGTGAATGAAATGATGTGAAAATGTGGTTGTTTATGGATTGTTTTGGTGACAAACAAGATAAATAATGTGAGATAAAAAATTGACAAAGATAAGTTGAGGAATTCCTTACCTGTGATTCGCCGAAGATGGAGCCACGGAGTGCGGCTTCCGTCGTCGTGGCCTCGGGGAGATGGCGGTCTCCGAAGCTTGACAGCGGATTTGGAAGCTGCTGCTACGTGGGCGGTGCTCCACGGATCTCACCTAAGCCTTGTCGTCTCTTGACCTGCTGTGCCAAAGCTGTCACCAATGACACATCAAAGGGGGCTCGGGGCTCTCTTTCTCTCAAGAACGGTGGATGAGTGTGAATGGAGGAGTGGAGGAGATTATAAAGAGGATGGATGGAGTTAGAGAAGAGATGGAGAGAGTGGAGAAAATGGTGGAGGAAGTGGAGAAGATGTGGCTTGGAGTGGGGGAAAAGAAAGGAGAAGAGGTAAAAGGGGAATAAATAATAATATAATAATAATATAAAATAAGTAGGCTACTAAAAATAACAATAATTAAAATAATAATAAAATAATAAAATCCGAAAATAATAAAAAATAAATCCGAAAATAATAAAATAAATTCGAAAATAAAGAAAATGGGGTGACATGTGGCGGCTCCAGGAGCTGCCACATGTCGCTCCCATAAAATTCAAAGATTTAATGTAAAAAAAATCAAAAAGAAATAACAAAAGGGATTAAATCATAAAGTGGTAAACACAAAAGTTGCTCGTCTCAACGAGATCTACAACTTTTGTGGAGGGCCGAAAATCGAATGAAATCATCTGTACAAAAATGTATTTTTGAGTGGTACCTTATAGATATAAAATACCGCATTTTATCTTTTGCAATTTTTTTGTCATTTTTAAAAGAGAAAAAAATTAAAATAAAAGTAGAGAAAAATATGACAAGAATATTTACAATTTAATCTAATTTTTTTGGATTTTTAATAATGAAGAAAATAAAATGAGAAAATACATGGGTAAAACGGTCATTATGTACAATGTACAAAAGGGGCCCAAAATCCAAGTTTTGCATACGATCTCCGATTTTGATGAAATTGGTCTTGTTTCGAAGGTCTCTGAATGTATATTACTAGACCTAATTGGAGGTTGTATGAGAGAGATATGCACGTTTTAAGGTCTAAGGTCTTCAACTTGGATTGGGATTTTATTGGTCAATTTTGCAAGTTAGTATTTTTTTGATATTTTTCTTTACTTAGTGTTAGTAATATATACAGAATATAGTTGGTTTTATTGGATTTGGAGTTAGTGTAAAATATATACAAATAAGGTATTTTAGCTAATATACAGGTGAATATTTACAAGTGAGATTGGCTTCTTATTTAATGCAATATGAATACTAAAATGCAGATATTATCAATGCATGCATGAATGCTAATTATACAATATAAGTAGAAATATGCCTCTAATTACTCGGGAACAAAGCTCTATTTTCAACTTTTAGAGTGATGAATCGCAGATTCATCAACCCCCTATACTTAAACCTTGCTCGTCCCCGAGCAACTAAAATGAAATGCAAGAGTGAAATGAGATTGAGTTCCATACCAAGGTCATGAACAAAAGTAAAAAATGGAGCTTGACTCGACCTTTGGATTAATTGTGTGGCGGAACCTTATTGGGATCTGAACTTATGACCTAACAGACTTCAAGTTCCACGAGTCTTCTATTCAAGACGTCTCAATAGTGAGGTCAGAACAAATCCTCAAACGCAAATTTCTGATGACTATGATTCTTACTTGTACTGTGTAAGTGATATGTAACTCTCCACATCAGAAATGGCTCAGAAACAGCCTCCTCTAACAAGGTAACTCAATAACCTGGTCCAGCAACTCTTTCCTTGAGGAGCGGGGTATTCCCTTCTAAGTTCAAGTGCGACCAGCTCAAGAGGAGGGGGTGGAGAAAAGAATGGACGGTAGCCAGTGTAGCTACCTATCCCGGGATGCCTGACCAGTGTAGGCAAGTCATCTAGCTGCAGACTTCTTGCTAATATACATACTCCGACAGGCAATTTTTTTGTCTATTTTCTTGGAGTTCTTGCATTTTTCTTTTTTTTTCTTTTTTTGGAACTATATACAAGGTGCAGCATGCACATCAGGAGTTTTTCCTCTTGAGCCAGTAGACTATCCCTCTTTTGAAGCATTATTGCAACCCACAACGTCCTATCCTTAGACTTCAACACCACCAGACTAGGTTGAGATGCACTACCCTCCCTAGAGGAGGACGGATGTTTCCACCCGTGTGCTACTCCAAGCTAAAGGATTCTACTTCCTCAACACCTCATCAATGAAGAGCTACGTGCATTGTGCTTTGTCCAAGTTAGGTTACTGTCTAAAAGAATCATGCGTGTGCACGAGATATTCTACTTAGACTAATCAAGATGACATGTGAACATAGACTTGCGGACTCAACTTGACCTGAAAAATCTTAACTCCAGTTCCTATAAGGTTCCTCTGAAATTAGGTGGATTAAGGTCAAATCAAGCCCATCCTCAATATCTACTCATAACTCAGTTCAGAACCCACTAGCTTTTCACCTTGCATATGCAAGATATGCAGATGAGGTGTAGATGACATGCTATGAATGAAATGCAAGACTCTCTTTCTCTTTTTTCTTTTCTTTTTTTTTGAAATGCAAGGATGATATGCAAGAGTAAATAAGAAGCCTTTATTTTCTGTTATACAACAATTTTTATTATTTACAATAATTTTTGGTTGATACAATTTGTACATAATATACATAGTATACAAGTTTTTTTATATACATCCTATTTTACAACAAATTTACAAGAATTTTACAACTTTTTATACAAGTATTATACATATAGTACAAAATTTTTTTTCAATTTTTACCCCCCTGTAATTATTGCATAATATATACAAAAATACGCGAAAGTACGAGCTATGGGTAAAGTATATATGTAATATATACACGCCCCCTATACTTAGCGTGTGCTATGTCCTCAGAGCACGAAAAGCGAGGAAAAAGACATAGCTCGTGCTAAGCCTAGGAAAGCTAAAATTACAGAATGTATAGAAGTCGCTCCGCCCCCCTATACTTAGGCTTTGGCAGCCTAAGTGTAGAAGAAGATCAAAAATGGGTCGAACGAGGACAAGAGGGGAAATGGATGGGTATATACAAGGCGGGCATCGGTTCCCCCTATACTTAGGCTCTGGTCAGCCTAAGTATAAGACAGGAGTGAGTATGAGAACCGATGTGATCTGGAGGATGTACAGTGAATGGATGTGGGTCACTCTCCCCCCTATACTTAGGATCTGGTTATCCTAAGTATAGTCATGAAATGATATGGAACGGGGCGATTGATTCGAATCACTGGGAAGGGAGGGAGAGAAAATATATACAAGGAAGAATGGGAATATATAAGGATTAAGAAGGTTTGTGACGAACCTTCTTGCGGACGCGAGGGGGTGGATAATATACATATGTGTCGCTGTCGGAATCGTCCTCAGATGAATAATAGTGAGGTGTAGGGATCGTCCAACGAGGGTCGACACATGGCTGCTTGCTTAGATACGGCTTAAGAACAGCCGAACTGAGCTCACTCATATAAATCACCTTGTCCGGGCCAGATGAGGACTCCTCAGAAAATTCCTTCTCCGATGTGTTGAAGGAAACTTTCTTAGTCGGTTTTCCAGAACCTGAATCATTGAGAGGGAGATGAGAGATACGCGCCTTGAGAGGTTCGGGGGAACTCCTCGAGGAATCAATTCTCGACTTCCTCTCACTAAATAGCCGACTAGAAGAGGGAGCAATCGTGTTTTTATGTGGAGTCAATTTAATCTTGGTTGCTTCCTTTGAAGGTCCGGGACATGGTGTGGTGCTGACCATGGGTTCCTCATCAGACGAGTCACCATATAGATTATAATATTCCTGAAGGGTCGGCACATGTCTCGGGAAGGTGCTAGTGGTCTCAGTTGGCTTGGCATTATTGGCCTCTTGTGTTGGATCATTGAAATGGTCAAGGCAATCAACAAAGGTCATGTCCGACTTAATGGTAGCCTCTGGTCGTGAGTCCTTCTTAGAAGCTGTCATGGTGGCGGTGCAAGCAGTTGATGAAGTGGAGGTGTGGGGAGTCTCAGAACCAACGGTCGTCCGGGCAGTCGGTCTCTGAGGTGTAGTAGAGAGGTGGAACTCATCTACCTCTCGATGGTCACGACTGTCAGCGGATGTGCGGGCTACCTTAGAGTAAAGTGTATCAAAGAATGGGTGAGGTCGGAGTGCTCCCAATGCTAAGAAATCGATCCCTTGAGTCTCGCAATCTATAGACGCTTTAGCTGAGGCTAAGAACGGCTTCCCGAGAATAATCGGAGACTGGGTAAACTCTCCTCGGTGCTCGATGTAAATGATCGTGAAGTTCACCTGGAGAGAGCAGCTTGGAAAGTAACGATGACCGAAATATTCCTCTATATCGTTTGATGGATCGATCAACCAGCTGAACGATCTCTCTTGACTTTTTGATGGGCCTGAATTTGAGCTTGTCAAACACAGAGGTCGGGAGGATATTTATCGGTGAGTCATCATCGATTCTTGCATGGGTGAAAATGGTGTCTTTGATTTCACACTCAACTCGGGGCAACCGCTTCACTCTGCGGCTCTTGGTCTTTCTACCCATCACCAAGGATGTGGCCATAGACACTATGTGTCTTTCAGTCCTTGTTCTCTTAATACCCGACCTCTTGGACATCAATTTACTCTTTACAAATCTCTTGAGGTCGGGGAAGTGATCTATGGCCTTTATTAAGGGAAGTTTAAAAATCAATTCCTCATCAAGTGCTTCCCTTAGGGTGGAATTCAATTTTTTTAAATCATTTTCAATTTTTATGTGAATTTTTTATTTTTCAATTTTTTTTGGTGTTTTTGATGGATGAATGATCAGACTCTGGATTGGAGGGCAAGTGGTTAGTAGAAGAGGGAGATAGAATGGACTCCAGCTGTACAGACGGTGTGGGTTCCCTAATGTTTGCTTTATTTTTAACCTCAAAAATACCCATGTCTTTTCTCACTTTTATACCCAGGCTGGCAGAAATTGAGTGTAATATTCCCATGACATCTCTCAACTCGTTACCAAATGATTCATTTTCTTAATAAGTCTAGAGATGTCATCCTCCACAAAATTCTCATGACAAGTCATGGGAGAGTTATGCTCAAGTGGAGGGTACTGTTGAGACTTTGGGTGCTCATACTCAACATACCTAGAATCTGACATGTAATGCTGGGTCGAGTATGGACCATCTAGATGGCAAATATTGGTCGAAGCCTCATATGATGAAACGGGGACTGATAAGTCTAGCTCATGAGTCCAATCTTGTGAATGTATAGGCTCTCCAAATGAAGGCTGGTTAATGGAGGCTTGATCACTAAAGTCAATCAAGTCTGGGAAATCAGGATGTGCAGGCCTCTCCATTCGGGTTGTTTGATCGACTATGTTATGCCATAAGTTCAAGTCGGGATGTGTATATGTGAGTTGTGGTATGGTCCCTACTTGGGGTGAAGTATGTGGGGGCATATAATTTTGCCAATCATCTGTCTCAGCAGTGGCTTGCTCTTTATTCGAGTCTTTGATTCCTGCAAGCTCTCGAGAGTAAGGACAGTCTACCCAAGGTGGGAGTGGATCCGAAGTGTTAGAATATGGAGTAGGTGAGAAATGCAAAGAAGTGGAGAAATCAGTCGAAGTTCTGACTTCATAATCGGGTTGAGGTGGGACCAACCATGGGTAAGGGTCTCCCGTGGATGGCAGAGGATACATGGAAGAAGGAGAAGGTGAAGATGAACGGTATATGGTCAAGGAGGAATGACCAGAGGTCACATGGTATGGGTACCAATATCCCGACATCTTGAAAAGGATATGTAAGTAGAATGAGGCAGAAAATGTGCAATTCCGCAGGATAACACACACGGACACACATAAAGACAAACGCAAGAGCAAACCCTGAGTTCACACTCAACACAGTGAAGGACCCGAAACCGAGTCCGATTAGTCTTGTTGATTTTAAGTGTGAATTTTTTTCAGACAAGATAGCAAGGAGTTATGCGGCCTATAAGGAAGTCATCTCAGAGCCGGATGTGTCTTCCATGTTTAACCTGTCGCCTAAGACATTGCCGGTCCTTCCTTTCTTCGCTCCTATCCGGAGTTGGGGACTCAAAGATCGTGCCCCTATCTACCTGCAAGCAGGCGGAGGCTGACAAAGCTAGGCCTTGTCACGAACTACTGCTGGTTTGCCCCCGATTACCCGCGAACAGGAGGAGGCTACTTGGTATTGGTCAATGAATCTAAAAGTATCCAACTCGTGATATTTGCTAGGATCAGTTGGCCCGTGATTTGGAAGGCGGGGATTTAGGTTCTGCCTTAAGGTGTTCACACACACTCAAGTACCCTCACTCAGCCTGAAAACAAGGTCGGGGTTACTCTCCTGCAGACAAGGGTTAATTTTAGTCAAATTTTTTGGTCCAATTCAATTAGCAGTCTCGATTTTAAAGATTAGTTGTCACTGATATTAATCCACACAAGCAATCACGCCTACCGTCCAGTCCCAATTCCTTTATCCTAGGTTAGAAAACCGAGAGAGAGAGAGAGAATCGAAAAAAGCCGATGCAATCGAGAAACGATGATGAATGCTTGAGTAAGAAAACTTACAGTGCCTCCAGCTCTCTACAATGCAGGATGCAGTACTGAATTGAAATTTTTACACTAAATGAATGCAATCGATGAAAAGCTGCTCCTAGACAGGCAGTTCTATTAGCGAGTGAAGCACAGGTTGATATGACTAGATCTGCGGTCTAAGTGCATCTTTTAAGTGATGTGTGGTCCTAGAAAATTACGAGCACAAGTAAATCCTAGAGTGGCTCGAGGAGCCGCTAGTGCAAGCCTAGTCTAAAATTCAAACCACACAGCAGACGGGGACACAGTTTCACTATGCTTACACACGCGAGAACCCAAACGGGAACCGCTATAAATGCAGACACTTTTTCTACAAAAATCTTTTTGACGTCCAACAGCCGACTTGATCCACGAATCGTCGGCCTCCGATGCACTTCGAGATGCGTCGACTTCAAGAAAGCCGCTCCAAGTCCACCGGGCCCTCGCACAAAAAGATAATAATTATGTCAGAGAGATATACATACAAAAATGATCAGAAAAATAATTAAAGAAAAAATGAATAATTACAATGCGGCTCGGGGGTCAGACTACCCGAGTGAATGGAAAACGTAAATCTAATTTACTAAAATGATCCTAAGCCGTTTGCTTCCCCGACAACGGCGCCATTTGATGGACCGCAGATGACCTACCCATTTAATGTTGTCTAATAGACTAGTGTGTTGCAGTCGGATAGGTCCGCGTCGATCAAAAATAACCGATAAATCGATGAATTGTCGAATTAAATTAGTATGCGGTTGTATGTTAATTTAGCCTGGGCAAGCCCCAGGGTCGACTCAAGGAGGCAAAAGAACAACTCGGGATCAAGTTAGATGTATTATATTGCGGTTTTTCAAGTGGTTTTTTTATGATTTTTTATGCAATAAAAAATGCTAAATGCAGAATATGAATTGGATTAAGTTATTAAGAAAATAATCGACTTAGCCAATTTTAATTTTAATGTGAAATTAATCCAAATCAGCCAAATGGTAATTTTTCTAAGAACCTAATCCAACAGTGAATGCAAATGTATTTTTTTTGGAATTTTTGGATTTAAAATGCACACACGAAAAATGCAAACTTTTTTTGGGTTTTTATGCAATTTTTCATGCAAATGATATGCAAAAATTATGAAAAATTTACTGAAAATTAAATATGATGAAAAGAAGTTACACTAACTTTTAATAATTTTCTGACACTTTATGATTTTTTATAAATTTTTTACTGAAAACAGACTGACTGTGGGTATTTAATTTCTAATAAATCCACGAAATTAAATTATCCAAAGATTGATTTATCACAAATAGATATTTCAATAAGGAATCTAAGAGAGATGAAATTTCTCAAAAATGTTATTAGTGGGATTAAATAAAAATCATTTACAGAAATCACCCTACAATTTATTTTGTGCAAACGACAACTCCTAATTAGACGAAATTTGGACTGTAATTAAAGCACACTTAGAGGCATCATTCACAATTTTTTCGCAATTTTTGGAGTAATAAATAACTATGTGCGAATTTCAGAGTATAATTGGGCAAAATATCTGTGATTTAGAATCTCTGAATTTTAATAAATAAACCGATGCTCACAAAAATGTAAATAAATAGTCCAAAGATAAAGAATTAAACGCTCTACAACATGATATTTTTCATTGAATAAAATGATGCTATTTTGATGTCCAAATCATCATGCAAAGTAAGGGGTGTCTTCGCAATACTGAAAATGAAAATGTTAAGCTAAAATCTGCCTCAGGACACTTTTGAAATTAAGAAAACTTGCAGGAGAACAAATACAATTTTTACAATATAAAAATAAGAAGAAAGAGGACCTTCTTTAGCTAGGGCACACAACGGCGGAAATGGGGAGGGGCTAGGGCGGCGGCGCACGGGTATGGAGCTGGATTGAGGACGACGAGCGGCGCGGGCGGCGGCCACGCGCGGAGGGAGCTCGAGGGGCGATGAGGCGGCGCGGGGCGGCATTCAGCCGCGCGCGATGGAGGGCAGCGCGCGTCGAAGACGATCGGCATTGGCGAGGCGGTCGCACCGCGCGAAGGGCGGCGCGGGGCTGCGCGCCCGTGCCCCGCGGCGGTCGATGGGGCGGGCGGCGCTGTGACGGAGGAGGGAGGAGCGGCCGGGGATGAGGCGCCGCTCGGTGGTCGGTGTTGGCAGCTAGAGCGCAAGGGGCGACGCGCGCAGCAGCGTGAGGATAGCCGAGGTCGGGCGCGCGGGCTGGGCGACGGCCAAGGGCTGATGGCGGAGTGCTGGGCGCATGCGGGACCTGGTCGGTGCAAGGGGAGCTCGTGGGCAGCGCCGCCGCACGCGGCGGTGGTGTGGCCTGGCGTACGGCAGCGAGGAGCTTGCAGTGGTCGCAGGCTGGATGGAGGCTAGCGGCCTTGAGGGTGCGGCCGCGACTTGGAGGTGCACGGCCAGCGGTGGTTGTCGTCGGCGGAGGCGGTGGTCCGGCAGCCGTGCGGTGAAGGGATCGTGAAGAAACTCCTGCTTTATGTTTTTTTATTTTGTTTTTGTAATTTTTTTGTTATTTATTTTTTTAATGCAACCAGGAAATAAAATTTGTAGAGATGAATTGATAGTGTGATGAGGATAGATGATGATGGTGGTGTAAAAATGCAATGAAGATGTATGTAAAAAAATGAATGAAGGGATGTTGGTGAATGAAAATGTTTTGGTGGTGATAAAAATGAGGTGATTGTGATGTGGTGAATGAAATGATGTGAAAATATGGTTGTTTATGGATTGTTTTGGTGACAAACAAGATAAATAATGTAAGATAAAAAATTGACAAAGATAAGTTGAGGAATTCCTTACCTGTGATTCGCCGAAGATGGAGCCACGGAGTGCGGCTTCCGTCGTCGTGGCCTCGAGGAGATGGCGGTCTCTGAAGCTTGGCAGCGGATTTGGAAGCTGCTGCTACGTGGGTGGTGCTCCACGTATCTCACCTAAGCCTTGTCGTCGCTCGACCTGCTGCGCCAAAGCTGTCACCAATGACACATCAAAGGGGGCTCGGGGCTCTCTTTCTCTCAAGAACAGTGGATGAGTGTGAATGGAGGAGTGGAGGAGATTATAAAGAGGATGGATGGAGTTAGAGAAGATATGGAGAGAGTGGAGAAAATGGTGGAGGAAGTGGAGAAGATGTGGCTTGAGTGGGGGAAAAGAAAGGAGAAGAGGTAAAAGGGGAATAAATAATAATATAATAATAATATAAAATAAGTAGGCTACTAAAAACAACAATAATTAAAATAATAATAATAAAATAATAATATTCGAAAATAATAAAAAATAAATCCGAAAAAAAAATAAATTCGAAAATAAAGAAAATGGGGTGACATGTGGCGGCTCCAGGAGCTGCCACATGTCGCTCCCAGAAAATTCAAAGATTAAATGTAAAAAAAATCAAAAAGAAATAACAAAAAGGATTAAATCAAAAAGTGGTCAACACAAAAGTTGCTCGTCTCAACGAGATCTACAACTTTCGTGAAGGGCCGAAAATCAAATGAAACCATCTGTACAAAAACGTATTTTTAGGTGGTACCTTATAGATATAAAATACCGCATTTTATCTTTTGCAATTTTTTTGTCATTTTTAAAAGAGATAAAAATTAAAATAAAAGTAGAGGAAAATATGACAAGAATATTTACAATTTAATCTATTTTTTTTGGATTTTTAATAATGAAGAAAACAAAATGAGAAAATACAAGGGTAAAACGGTCATTATGTACAATGTACAAAAGGGGCCCAAAACCCAAGTTTTGCATATGAGCTCCGATTTTGATGAAATTGGTCTTGTTTCGAAGGTCTCTAAATGTATATTACTTTAAAAGCGAGTAGACCTAATTCGGAGGTTGTATGAGAGAGATATGCACGTTTTAAGGTCTAAGGTCTTCAACTTGGATTGGGATTTTATTGGTCAATTTTGCAAGTTAGTATTTTTTTGATATTTTTCTTTACTTAGTGTTAGTAATATATACAGAATATAGTGGGTTTTATTGGATTTGGAGTTAGTGTAAAATATATACAAATAAGGTATTTTAGCTAATATACAGGTGAATATTTACAAGTGAGATTGGCTTCTTATTTAATGCAATATGAATACTAAAATGCAGATATTATCAATGCATGCATGAATGCTAATTATACAATATAAGTAGAAATATGCCTCTAATTACTCGGGAACAAAGCTCTATTTTCAACTTTTAGAGTGATGAATCGCAGATTCATCAACCCCCTATACTTAAACCTTGCTCGTCCCCGAGCAACTAAAATGAAATGCAAGAGTGAAATGAGATTGAGTTCCATACCAAGGTCATGAACAAAAGTAAAAAATGGAGCTTGACTCGACCTTTGGATTAATTGTGTGGCGGAACCTTATTGGGATCTGAACTTATGACCTAACAGACTTCAAGTTCCACAAGTCTTCTATTCAAGACGTCTCAATAGTGAGGTCAGAACAAATCCTCAAACGCAAATTTCTGATGACTATGATTCTTACTTGTACTGTGTAAGTGATATGTAACTCTCCACATCAGAAATGGCTCAGAAACAGCCTCCTCTAACAAGGTAACTCAATAACCTGGTCCAGCAACTCTTTCCTTGAGGAGCGGGGTATTCCCTTCTAAGTTCAAGTGCGACCAGCTCAAGAGGAGGGGGTGGAGAAAAGAATGGACTGTAGCCAGTGTAGCTACCTATCCCGGGATGCCTGACCAGTGTAGGCAAGTCATCTAGCTGCAGACTTCTTGCTAATATACATACTCCGACAGGCAATTTTTTTGTCTATTTTTTTGGAGTTCTTGCATTTTTCTTTTTTTTTTCTTTTTTTTGGAACTATATACAAGGTGCAGCATGCACATCAGGAGTTTTTCCTCTTGAGCCAGTAGACTATCCCTCTTTTGAAGTATTATTGCAACCCACAACGTCCTATCCTTAGACTTCAACACCACCAGACTAGGTTGAGATGCACTACCCTCCCTAGAGGAGGACGGATGTTTCCACCCGTGTGCTACTCCAAGCTAAAGGATTCTACTTCCTCAACACCTCATCAATGAAGAGCTACGTGCATTGTGCTTTGTCCAAGTTAGGTCACTGTCTAAAAGAATCATGCGTGTGCACGAGATATTCTACTTAGACTAATCAAGATGACATGTGAACATAGACTTGCGGACTCAACTTGACCTGAAAAATCTTAACTCCAGTTCCTATAAGGCTCCTCTGAAATTAGGTGGATTAAGGTCAAATCAAGCCCATCCTCAATATCTACTCATAACTCAGTTCAGAACCCACTAGCTTTTCACCTTGCATATGCAAGATATGCAGATGAGGTGTAGATGACATGCTATGAATGAAATGCAAGACTCTCTTTCTCTTTTTCCTTTTCTTTTTTTTTGAAATGCAAGGATGATATGCAAGAGTAAATAAGAAGCCTTTATTTTCTGTTATACAACAATTTTTATTATTTACAATAATTTTTGGTTGATACAATTTGTACATAATATACATAGTATACAAGTTTTTTTATATACATCCTATTTTACAACAAATTTACAAGAATTTTACAACTTTTTATACAAGTATTATACATATAGTACAAAATTTTTTTTCAATTTTTACCCCCCCGTAATTATTGCATAATATATACAAAAATACGTGAAAGTACGAGCTATGGGTAAAGTATATATGTAATATATACACGCCCCCTATACTTAGCGTGTGCTATGTCCTCAGAGCACGAAAAGCGAGGAAAAAGACATAGCTCGTGCTAAGCCTAGGAAAGCTAAAATTACAGAATGTATAGAAGTCGCTCCGCCCCCCTATACTTAGGCTTTGGCAGCCTAAGTGTAGAAGAAGATCAAAAATGGGTCGAACGAGGACAAGAGGGGAAATGGATGGGTATATACAAGGCGGGCATCGGTTCCCCCTATACTTAGGCTCTGGTCAGCCTAAGTATAAGACAGGAGTGAGTATGAGAACCGATGTGATCTGGAGGATGTACAGTGAATGGATGCGGGTCACTCTCCCCCCTATACTTAGGATCTGGTTATCCTAAGTATAGTCATGAAATGATATGGAACCGGAGCGAGTGATTCGAATCACTGGGAAGGGAGGGAGAGAAAATATATACAAGGAAGAATGGGAATATACAAGGATTAAGAAGGTTTGTGACGAACCTTCTTGCGGACGCGAGGGGGTGGATAATATACATATGTGTCGCTGTCGGAATCGTCCTCAGATGAATAATAGTGAGGTGTAGGGATCGTCCAACGAGGGTCGACACATGGCTGCTTGCTTAGATACGGCTTAAGAACAGCCGAACTGAGCTCACTCATATAAATCACCTTGTCCGGGCCAGATGAGGACTCCTCAGAAAATTCCTTCTCCGATGTGTTGAAGGAAACTTTCTTAGTCGGTTTTCCAGAACCTGAATCATTGAGAGGGAGATGAGAGATACGCGCCTTGAGAGGTTCGGGGGAACTCCTCGAGGAATCAATTCTCGACTTCCTCTCACTAAATAGCCGACTAGAAGAGGGAGCAATCGTGTTTTTATGTGGAGTCAATTTAATCTTGGTTGCTTCCTTTGAAGGTCCGGGACATGGTGTGGTGCTGACCATGGGTTCCTCATCAGACGAGTCACCATATAGATTATAATATTCCTGAAGGGTCGGCACATGTCTCGGGAAGGTGCTAGTGGTCTCAGTTGGCTTGGCATTATTGGCCTCTTGTGTTGGATCATCGAAATGGTCAAGGCAATCAACAAAGGTCATGTCCGACTTAATGGTAGCCTCTGGTCGTGAGTCCTTCTTAGAAGCTGTCATGGTGGCGGTGCAAGCAGTTGATGAAGTGGAGGTGTGGGGAGTCTCAGAACCAACGGTCGTCCGGGCAATCGGTCTCTCAGGTGTAGTAGAGAGGTGGAACTCATCTACCTCTCGATGGTCACGACTGTCAGCGGATGTGCGGGCTACCTTAGAGTAAAGTGTATCAAAGAATGGGTGAGGTCGGAGTGCTCCCAATGCTAAGAAATCGATCCCTTGAGTCTCGCAATCTATAGACGCTTTAGCTGAGGCTAAGAACGGCTTCCCGAGAATAATTGGAGACTGGGTAAACTCTCCTCGGTGCTCGATGTAAATGATCGTGAAGTTCACCTGGAGAGAGCAGCTTGGAAAGTAACGATGATCGAAATATTCCTCTATATCGTTTGATGGGTCGATCAACCAGCTGAACGATCTCTCTTGACTTTTTGATTGGCCTGAATTTGAGCTTGTCAAACACAGAGGTCGGGAGGATATTTATCGGTGAGTCATCATCGATTCTTGCATGGGTGAAAATGGTGTCTTTGATTTCACACTCAACTCGGGGCAACCGCTTCACTCTGCGGCTCTTTGTCTTTCTACCCATCACCAAGGATGTGGCCATAGACACTATGTGTCTTTCAGTCCTTGTTCTCTTAATACCCGACCTCTTGGACATCAATTTACTCTTTACAAATCTCTTGAGGTCGGGGAAGTGATCTATGGCCTTTATTAAGGGAAGTTTAAAAATCAATTCCTCATCAAGTGCTTCCCTTAGGGTGGAATTCAATTTTTTTAAATCATTTTCATTTTCAATTTTTATGTGAATTTTTTATTTTTCAATTTTTTTGGTGTTTTTGATGGATGAATGATCAGACTCTGGATTGGAGGGCAAGTGGTTAGTAGAAGAGGGAGATAGAATGGACTCCAGTTGTACAGACGGTGTGGGTTCCCTAATGTTTGCTTTATTTTTAACCTCAAAAATACTCATGTCTTTTCTCACTTTTATACCCAGGCTGGCAGAAATTGAGTGTAATATTCCCATGACATCTCTCAACTCGTTACCAAATGATTCATTTTCTTAATAAGTCTAGAGATGTCATCCTCCACAAAATTCTCATGACAAGTCATGGGAGAGTTCTGCTCAAGTGGAGGGTACTGTTGAGACTTTGGGTGCTCATACTCAACATACCTAGAATCTGGCATGTAATGCTGGGTCGAGTATGGACCATCTAGATGGCAAATATTGGTCGAAGCCTCATATGATGAAACGGGGACTGATAAGTCTAGCTCATGAGTCCAATCTTGTGAATGTATAGGCTCTCCAAATGAAGGCAGGTTAATGGAGGCTTGATCACTAAAGTCAATCAAGTCTGGGAAATCAGGATGTGCAGGCCTCTCCATTCGGGTTGTTTGATCGACTATGTTATGCCATAAGTTCAAGTCGGGATGTGTATATGTGAGTTGTGGTATGGTCCCTACTTGGGGTGAAGTATGTGGGGGCATATAATTTTGCCAATCATCTGTCTCAGCAGTGGCTTGCTCTTTATTCGAGTCTTTGATTCCTGCAAGCTCTCGAGAGTAAGGACAGTCAACCCAAGGTGGGAGTGGATCCGAAGTGTTAGAATATGGAGTAGGTGAGAAATGCAAAGAAGTGGAGAAATCAGTCGAAGTTCTGACTTCATAATCGGGTTGAGGTGGGACCAACCATGGGTAAGGGTCTCCCTTGGATGGCAGAGGATACATGGAAGAAGGAGAAGGTGAAGATGAACGGTATATGGTCAAGGAGGAATGACCAGAGGTCACATGGTATGGGCACCAATATCCCGACATCTTGAAAAGGATATGTAAGTAGAATGAGGCAGAAAATGCGCAATTCCGCAGGATAACACACACGGACACACATAAAGACAAACGCAAGAGCAAACCCTGAGTTCACACTCAACACAGTGAAGGACCCGAAACCGAGTCCAATTAGTCTTGTTGATTTTAAGTGTGAATTTTTTTCAGACAAGATAGCAAGGAGTTATGCGGCCTATAAGGAAGTCAGCTCAGAGCCGGATGTGTCTTCCATGTTTAACCTGTCGCCTAAGACATTGCCGGTCCTTCCTTTCTTCGCTCCTATCCGGAGTTGGGGACTCAAAGACCGTGCCCCTATCTACCTGCAAGCAGGCGGAGGCTGACAAAGCTAGGCCTTGTCGCGAACTACTGCTGGTTCGCCCCCGACTACCCGCGAACAGGAGGAGGCTACTTGGTACTGGTCAATGAATCTAAAAGTATCCAACTCGTGATATTTGCTAGGATCAGTTGGCCCGTGATTTGGAAGGCGGGGATTTAGGTTCTTCCTTAAGGTGTTCATACACACTCAAGTACCCTCACTCAGCCTGAAAACAAGGTCGGGGTTACTCTCCTGCAGACAAGGGTTAATTTTAGTCAAATTTTTTGGTCCAATTCAATTAGCAGTCTCGATTTTAAAGATTAGTTGTCACTGATATTAATCCACACAAGCAATCACGCCTACCGTCCAGTCCCAATTCCTTTATCCTAGGTTAGAAAACCGAGAGAGAGAGAGAGAATCGAAAAAAGCCGATGCAATCGAGAAACGATGATGAATGCTTGAGTAAGAAAACTTACAGTGCCTCCAGCTCTCTAAAATGCAGGATGCAGTACTGAATTGAAATTTTTACACTAAATGAATGCAATCGATGAAAAGCCGCTCTTAGACAGGCAGTTCTATTAGCGAGTGAAGCACAGGTTGATTTGACTAGATCTGCGGTGTAAGTGCATCTTTTAAGTGATGTGTGGTCCTAGAAAATTACGAGCACAAGTAAATCCTAGAGTGGCTCGAGGAGCCGCTAGTGCAAGCCTAGTCTAAAATTCAAACCACACAGCAGACGGGGACACAGTTTCACTATGCTTACACACGCGAGAACCCAAACGGGAACCGCTATAAATGCAGACACTTTTTCTACAAAAATCTTTTTGACGTCCAACAGCCGACTTGATCCACGAATCGTCGGCCTCCGATGCACTTCGAGATGCGTCGACTTCAAGAAAGCCGCTCCAAGTCCACCGGGCCCTCGCACAAAAAGATAATAATTATGTCAGAGAGAGATATATACAAAAATGATCAGAAAAATAATTAAAGAAAAAATGAATAATTACAATGCGGCTCGGGGGTCAGACTACCCGAGTGAATGGAAAACGTAAATCTAATTTACTAAAATGATCCTAAGCCGTTTGCTTCCCCGACAACGGCGCCATTTGATGGACCGCGGATGACCTACCCTTTTAATGTTGTCTAATAGACTAGTGTGTTGCAGTCGGATAGGTCCGCGTCGATCAAAAATAACCGATAAATCGATGAATTGTCGAATTAAATTAGTATGCGGTTGTATGTTAATTTAGCCTGGGCAAGCCCCAGGGTCGACTCAAGGAGGCAAAAGAACAACTCGGGATCAAGTTAGATGTATTATATTGCGGTTTTTCAAGTGGTTTTTTTTATGATTTTTTATGCAATAAAAAATGCTAAATGCAGAATATGAATTGGATTAAGTTATTAAGAAAATAATCGACTTAGCCAATTTTAATTTTAATGTGAAATTAATCCAAATCAGCCAAATGGTAATTTTTCTAAGAACCTAATCCAACAGTGAATGCAAATTTATTTTTTTTGGAATTTTTGGATTTAAAATGCACACATGAAAAATGCAAACTTTTTTTGGGTTTTTATGCAATTTTTCATGCAAATGATACGCAAAAATTATGAAAATTTACTGAAAATTAAATATGATGAAAAGAAGTTACACTAACTTTTAATAATTTTCTGACACTTTATGATTTTTTTATGAATTTTTTACTGAAAACAGAGTGACTGTGGGTATTTAATTTCTAATAAATCCACGAAATTAAATTATCCAAAGATTGATTTATCACAAATAGATATTTCAATAAGGAATCTAAGAGAGTTGAAATTTCTCAAAAATGTTATTAGTGGGATTAAATAAAAATCATTTACAGAAATCACCCTACAATTTATTTTGTGAAAACGACAACTCCTAATTAGACGAAATTTGGACTGTAATTAAAGCACACATAGAGGCATCATTCACAATTTTTTCGCAATTTTTGGAGTAATAAATAACTATGTGCGAATTTCAGAGTATAATTGGGCAAAATATCTGTGATTTACAATCTCTGAGTTTTAATAAATAAACCGATGCTCACAAAAATGTAAATAAATAGTCCAAAGATAAAGAATTAAACGCTCTACAACATGATATTTTTCATTGAATAAAATGATGCTATTTTGATGTCCAAATCATCATGCAAAGTAAGGGGTGTCTTCGCAATACTGAAAATGAAAATGTTAAGCTAAAATCTGCCTCAGGGCACTTTTGAAATTAAGAAAACTTGCAGGAGAACAAATACAATTTTTACAATATAAAAATAAGAAGAAAGAGGACCTTCTTTAGCTAGGGCACACAACGGCGGAAATGGGGAGGGGCTAGGGCGGCGGCGCACGGGTATGGAGCTGGATTGAGGACGGCGAGCGGCGCGGGCGGCGGCCACGCGTGGAGGGAGCTCGAGGGGCGATGAGGCGGCGCGGGGCGGCATTCAGCCGCGCGCGATGGAGGGCAGCGCGCGTCGAAGACGATCGGCATTGGCGAGGCGGTCGCACCGCGCGAAGGGCGGCGCGGGGCTGCGCGCCCGTGCCCCGCGGCGGTCGATGGGGCGGGCGACGCTGTGACGGAGGAGGGAGGAGCGGTCAGGGATGAGGCGCCGCTCGGTGGTCGGTGTTGGTAGCTAGAGCGCAAGGGGCGACGCGCGCAGCAGCGTGAGGATAGCCGAGGTCGGGCGCGCGGGCTGGGCGACGGCCAAGGGCTGATGGCGGAGCGCTGGGCGCATGCGGGACCTGGTCGGTGCAAGGGGAGCTCGTGGGCAGCGCCGCCGCACGCGGCGGTGGTGTGGCCTGGCGTACGGCAGCGAGGAGCTTGCGGTGGTCGCAGGCTGGATGGAGGCTAGCGGCCTTGAGGGTGCGGCCGCGACTTGGAGGTGCACGGCCAGCGGTGGTTGTCGTCGGCGGAGGCGGTGGTCCGGCGGCCGTGCGGTGAAGGGATCGTGAAGAAACTCCTGCTTTATGTTTTTTTATTTTGTTTTTGTAATTTTTTTGTTATTTATTTTTTTAATGCAACCAGGAAATAAAATTTGTAGAGATGAATTGATAGTGTGATGAGGATAGATGATGATGGTGGTGTAAAAATGCAATGAAGACGTATGTAAAAAAATGAATGAAGGGATGTTGGTGAATGAAAATGTTTTGGTGGTGATAAAAATGAGGTGATTGTGATGTGGTGAATGAAATGATGTGAAAATATGGTTGTTTATGGATTGTTTTGGTGACAAACAAGATAAATAATGTAAGATAAAAAATTGACAAAGATAAGTTGAGGAATTCCTTACCTGTGATTCGCCGAAGATGGAGCCACGGAGTGCGGCTTCCGTCGTCGTGGCCTCGAGGAGATGGCGGTCTCTGAAGCTTGGCAGCGGATTTGGAAGCTGCTGCTACGTGGGTGGTGCTCCACGTATCTCACCTAAGCCTTGTCGTCGCTCGACCTGCTGCGCCAAAGCTGTCACCAATGACACATCAAAGGGGGCTCGGGGCTCTCTTTCTCTCAAGAACAGTGGATGAGTGTGAATGGAGGAGTGGAGGAGATTATAAAGAGGATGGATGGAGTTAGAGAAGAGATGGAGAGAGTGGAGAAAATGATGGAGGAAGTGGAGAAGATGTGGCTTGAGTGGGGGAAAAGAAAGGAGAAGAGGTAAAAGGGGAATAAATAATAATATAATAATAATATAAAATAAGTAGGCTACTAAAAACAACAATAATTAAAATAATAATAATAAAATAATAATATTCGAAAATAATAAAAAATAAATCCGAAAAAAATAAAATAAATTCGAAAATAAAGAAAATGGGGTGACATGTGGCGGCTCCAGGAGCTGCCACATGTCGCTCCCAGAAAATTCAAAGATTAAATGTAAAAAAAATCAAAAAGAAATAACAAAAGGGATTAAATCAAAAAGTGGTCAACACAAAAGTTGCTCGTCTCAACGAGATCTACAACTTTTGTGAAGGGCCGAAAATCAAATGAAATCATCTGTACAAAAACGTATTTTTAGGTGGTACCTTATAGATATAAAATACCGCATTTTATCTTTTGCAATTTTTTTGTCATTTTTAAAAGAGATAAAAATTAAAATAAAAGTAGAGGAAAATATGACAAGAATATTTACAATTTAATCTATTTTTTTTGGATTTTTAATAATGAAGAAAACAAAATGAGAAAATACAAGGGTAAAACGGTCATTATGTACAATGTACAAAAGGGGCCCAAAACCCAAGTTTTGCATATGAGCTCCGATTTTGATGAAATTGGTCTTGTTTCGAAGGTCTCTGAATGTATATTACTTTAAAAGCGAGTAGACCTAATTCGGAGGTTGTATGAGAGAGATATGCACGTTTTAAGGTCTAAGGTCTTCAACTTGGATTGGGATTTTATTGGTCAATTTTGCAAGTTAGTATTTTTTTGATATTTTTCTTTACTTAGTGTTAGTAATATATACAGAATAGAGTTGGTTTTATTGGATTTGGAGTTAGTGTAAAATATATACAAATAAGGTATTTTAGCTAATATACAGGTGAATATTTACAAGTGAGATTGGCTTCTTATTTAATGCAATATGAATACTAAAATGCAGATATTATCAATGCATGCATGAATGCTAATTATACAATATAAGTAGAAATATGCCTCTAATTACTCGGGAACAAAGCTCTATTTTCAACTTTTAGAGTGATGAATCGCAGATTCATCAGCAGACCGCAGTAGTTCCAGCACAAACAGTTCTAGCCTTAGTATTATCCTTCACATCATTTCCAAAAATGGAGACATGGCCAGCAGCAGATACAGTTTGCATATTTTCCATAGCCTTACCACCAACAACAGAATGCATCATATGGACGGTATCCACATCCCCAGCTTCCCCATTACCAGTAGTATGGATACTAGCAGCCTCTGCATTATCAATCTCAGCAACAACCCATCATTGAGCACCCCGAGGCACCTTCGGTGAATCCAACACTTGATCAGTTGGCCTTATTGATGAAGACATGAACGATCTCACTTAGAAACTTGACTACCTTACCACCACAAAGACATTGATCCTAGCACCGATCGAGGCCAATCCCAACAATTTCAGACGCAAGGAGCAGATAGCCCAACATCCATCCATACTCGAGACACGTATGGCCCTTGGTTTGACATGTTTATCTAATATCATTCATCTCAGGAGAGGTAGCAGATTGCAGCCGCCAATGCAATTGTTGATCGGGCTTTTCAGGTTTTTGATTTAGATGAATTGAATAAATGTGTAATGGTTGTTGACCCAAATGATCCCACAAAAAAATTTATTTATTTATTTTATTCTCAAGCTGAAATAATTATAACTAGAATAAAAAGTCTTTGGGACAAAATGAAATACGATAGCTCCCAAGTGTCCGCCTGTAAAATGCCCACCTCACGTGGGCGGTCACGTGAGATGAGCCGGTGTGGACTAGAGCATAAATAACAAAAGCTTAGGGGGATTTTTTGCAAAACACACAAAAATTATATAACGATCGAGGAATTTTTATAGACTAAATATTAAATACATAAATTGTGTTGGGTTTAAGGTGCAAAGTATCCCAAGCAAGGTGCGGATGGACGATCTGATGGCGCTCACTAAGACACGTGGCATCCTCCCATGTGATGATACCGATTCTACTCCAACGTCCTGGATTAGATCCTGGTGAAGGATATAATGGTTATGCTATGATCAATCGGACAGTGGTTGGAGCACGGGAAGAACAATGACGAGATCGACGGCTCTCAAGCATGGAGGAAGAACGACCGAAGAACAAGGCCTTGATGACTTTGGATTCTCAAAATCTCGATGCTCTGAACTCTAAAATTCCTTACAATGATACCAAAAGCTTCCCAGAATCCTTCCTCATCGATTGATGCTTCAAAATGCCCCAACGGGCTCTGGTGATGGCCAGCAGTAGAGGGAACCTGGGAGGTGCACCTACAGCTTTGACAAGCCTCGATGAGGTTCCTTTCTTGTTCTATCCTGCAGAGGCATGTTAGGCGTGAAAATAAAGAGCCAAGGAAGGCTCCAATGATGAAACGGGTGGAGGGTGCATGTTCTGGTGATCCTCCAACAAGCGGTGGAGGTGGAAGATCGAATCTCTCGTGCAGTGCGTGCACGAAGGGTATGAGGATGCGTCGGGCGATAAGCAGACAAAGGGGGAGATGATGACGGTGAAGGATGGGGCAAAGCAGCTCTGGAGTGGTCAGTATGCTGTGGCGGAGCTAGAGCTTCGACGAGGATGAAATGTAGAAAATACGATGAAGCATCCAGATGCAAACAAAACTGACATCAACCCTATACTAATTCTAACCTAAGGATTACATATAATGAAAGAAATAGGAGCTTACCAATGCGCCGAGCCCCAAGTGAAGCTACGACGGAGCACAACGGTGAGTAATGGATCAAGCCTCGATTCAATGCTAATCTCCACGCCAAGAGCTTAGACAAACTCTTGATGTCACCAGGAAATTATTTTACCGCTCGAATTTAGGGTTAGGAGGTGCAAGAGGGATCAAATCAAAAAGTTGGACAGAGATAGAATTTTATGCAGGTGGTGGAACGAGGTCAAAGAATGAGGTGGTGGTGGTGATTCAACGATACATTCCATGAGGAATCACATTCGCATGAATAAACAAAGATCAAAGCTCAAAAGTGCAAAAGAATTCAAACCAAATCGATGCTTGTATCGACTTGGAATAATGAGAGAAGATGCGGTCAAATCGACATTTTCAGAGCCCAGTGCCTCAGTCAGAGAGTTGGCCGAGGTCAACTGGTAGAGGGACCTAGTTGGTCCACATGGACCAACCAGAAAAACCCAACCAAAAAATATTTACAAAATCGATAATAAATAAAAAATGATTTTATTAATTTTTAGTTATAAAGTAAAAAATGTTTATTATTTCATATATTATTTTATTATGATATTTATTTATTTTTTAAAGCCTTTATTTACAAGTTAGTTTTAGGGTTTTATTTATAGGTATATTTACCTAGGTTTTAGGTATTTTTATTTTGTATTTTTTATTTTATTATTTTATTTTACAATTAATAAATTATAACCTATTTTATTATTTTATTTTGATATGATATATAGACTTAGATAAATAAGAAGTATATTATATAGGTATAGTTATTGTATATTGATCTATGTATTTTATGTTCTTATTTTATTTTAGTATTTTATTGAAGGATTTATCCTAATTTTAATACGTATAAATATTATAATTAATATTTAAAAAATATAAAATTATAAAATTATAAAAAATATAAAAATAATAAAGAATAACTAAAATGAATATTTTATTTGGGTATACTGTATTATAGGGGTCCAAAACCTAACTTTCGCATACTATCTTCAAAAATATGAAACTACCTTCATTAAATAGCTTATAAAAGTTATATACAATTAAAGATGATTTTGATACATTTTGAGTTCTTATTTGGGAGATATGGGTCTAAGAAGTTGGGATTTTGGAATCTTATTTAGAGTATAACTTGTACAATGTATATTACGTTTGTAAGAAATCAATTTTTTATTTTTCTATGTATTATTATCTACAACTTTCATATAAAAAGTTTCTTTATTTGAGGTATAAATAATAAAGAATAATAGGGTCCTAAAAAGGAATAAAAATGAAATAATGAATAAGAACTTTATTGGATTTATTGGCCCTTATCTCCCTTACTTTATTCCTTGTCGACCTAGTCATCAAAATGCCTAGGTCTCAGGGTTTAGGATCATAAAATACATTTGACATTTTATTCTTTTTCTTTTCTTTTCTTTATTCTATAATTTTGGCATCAAAAATAATATTTTATACATTCTGTATGTAACTAAGAATGGATGTTAATTTGAGCAATTTAGAGGTATTTACATGTAGTATCTAGGATTTTTAAAGCCAAAATGATAAAATAAAGGTGATGAAATAGAGATTCATCATCGTTCCAATCAAGAATCATGGGTAACATAAGTTAGTGACCCTACTATAGCAGTAAGCATGGCGCCTTCAATCAAGCTAAAGGACATGGAAAAACACTATGCAAGATCATGTATTCATCTACTGACAAAGAAAACTAGAATAAATAAAATACAATTGTATGTAAAGAAAGAGAAAAATTAGCAGCTGCAAATCTATGACATGAAATTCTGGAAGAGCACCGTAATAAGGATGAAAAGTAGCTCCCAACTTTGCATAATCAAAGACAGCTGGATATGAGGAAGTAAGAGTCAAACACAAGATCCAAATGCAGCAAAGTTATGTCCATGGTAAGCGGCTACATATCTGATTGAGAGAAGTGGAAGTACCATAATGTGGAACTCAAACACATGATCTTAAGCAATACCTTAATTGACAGGACACAAATAAAGCCCAAATCAAAAGTCATGTAATCCAGTTGCATCTAATATTATTGTGTAAACATTATGAGCAGTTGTATGAATTTTATGAGTAAACATATCGTCATAGCATTATGAGCAGTTTTATAGCAGTTTACACAACTGTTATAACATTCTTGTGCAAACATTATGAGCAGCTGTATACCAGCTTTATCAGTTGTGTAATTTTTATAACAATTGTTTAAACTTTGTAGAAGATATGTAAACTTTATAGCGGTTATAGCAGTTGTGTAAACTTTATAACAGTTGTAAACATTGTGCAAATTGTATAGTAGTTGTGTAGTAGCTATAGCAGTTGTGTACCAACACTTACACACAATGGTATAGCATTTAAACAAAACAGAGCAACATCATCGAAACAACATTAGAGAATTAGATCAACTGTGCAATAACATTTAAATAAGAGCAGCATCATTAGATGCAAACAAAGCATATGGCAGCAACATTAGATCAGCATTAGAACAGTAACCAAATCCACTAGCATCTGAATGTAAAGCAACAAAGGGAATATCAAGAGCATCTCCAAGTAGTATAGTCGATCAAAAGGGCCATAGCAAGAGCAAATCGATCAAAAGGGGGCAGGAAAACCATAACAACTCTTATAGTAGTAGCATGAGAGCATCAGTTAAACAAAGCATAATGGCACTTAGAGCAGCATTAGAGCAACATAATACAAACAACATTAGAGCAGCATAATCCAAACAAAGCATAATGTCATCCAAATAAAGAATAATGGCACGAAAACAAAGAATATAGCAACAACTTATAGCATCATAATCCAAACAACATTAGAGCATTAGATCAACTGTGCAATAACACTTAAACAAGAGCAGCATCATTAGATCCAAACAAAGCATATATTATCAATATTAGATCAGCATTAAAATAGTAACTGAAACCACTAGCATATGAATGTAAATAGCAAACAGAATAGCAAGAGCATCGCCCAGCAGTAAAATCGATCAAAAGATCCATAGCAAGAGAAAATCGATCAAAAGGGAGCACGAAAATAGAGCAACTCTTACAGCAACAGCATGAGAGCAACAGTTAAAAAAATCACAATGGCGCAAAAACAATGCATAGTGGCACTTAGAGAAACGTTAGAGCAGAATAATCCAAATAAACATAATGGCATCCAAACAAAGCATAATGGCACTATAAAGCATATAGCATCATCATTAGATGAACATAATCTAAACATCATTAGAGCATTAGATCAACTATGAAATATCACTTAAAAAGAGAAGCATCATTAGATCCAAACAAAGTATATAGTAGTATCATTAGATCATCATTAGAACGGTAATCAAAACCACCAACATCCGAATGTAAAGCAACAAATAGTATAGCAAGAGAATCTCCAAACAGTAAAATCAATCAAAAGGGCCATATCAAGAGCGAAATCGATCAAAGAAGGGTAGGAAAGGAAGAGAAGTCAAGAAAATAAAATGGAGTGAGCATGTAAGACATATATGAAATCGAAAGCAAAAACAGAAGATCGAGAGAACCTCGTTCACCACGAAACCCACAAAAACCCTAATGGCTTACTTTGGCTGGATTCAGAAACCATAGAACCCTCATCTTATGACATGGCCGAGTTGTTGATGACCAGAATAATCACCAAGACTCGGGTGAATATAATAGAACAAGGGTCGTTGCGACCCGGATCTCGGAAATAAATCGGTCAATCAAGAAAAATGAGGAACATACCACCAATCAGAGATATAAATCAAACAATACAAAAATAGTGGCCCTGGATATGAGATTAGCCTGGTGTAGCACCCAGGGTTGGAATCAGGGAGCATGAATTGGCCTCACGGCCTACGAAGTAGTCATCAATGAATATAAAGCAAAAACAAATATTTTTGATGGTTTTTAATGATTTTTATATTTTTTTTGAATTTTTAATAAATGAGGAAAATGATAAAAAGGCAAGACAAGGCAACTTCAACTAATTATTTACACATTCTAAAAAGCTCCAAAAATTCAAACAAATATATTTTTAGATTTTTAGATTTTTTTACTATTTTTGGTTAATTTTTGAGGTTTTTCAAATTTTCATATATTTTTCTAAAAATCAAACAAGGCAAAAACACTGAGCTACTGTCCAGCCAGGCATCAAAGACCAATTTAAAATATAAAATGGTCCTGAAAAATCTTGAGGTATTTTTTATGATAAATAGAAATAATGAAGAAAAATCAGCAAAAGAAATTGTGATTTTTTGGATTTTTTATAATTTTCTAGAATTTTTATGAGTTTTTAAGTGTTTTTTTAAATTTTTATGACTTTTATAAGTCCAAAAATAGCCAAATTCACAAAGAAAATAAAATACACAAAAATTAACAAATACTATTTTTTTTAGAATTTTTGAAAGAGTTTTTATATTTTTTATGGTTTTCTAATCTGGACAGTAAGAAAAATCAAGGTTTTTGAATTTTTAAAAATAATAAAAAGCCTAAAAATGTACCAAATTTTTAGTGAAAATTCTACACAGTGGCAGGAGCCACGTGTCCAATTTTCACGAAATTTGGACCTTATTTGATATTTTATTAAAATCAAAAATAGGCTCACAGTGCACAGGGACCTAAATGCAAGAGAAATAAGTTCCAAAAGCTTAAATGTAATAAATCCAGAAAGTTTAATGTCCTTCGTGCAAAAATTCCAATATCTCACGCACAAGGCACGTGTACTGGGCACTGAAGGACCTATATGTAATAAAACTTACTTCCAGGGACTTATTAGCAACACGTGCTAAAAGTCTAGTGAAGAAAGTGCAAAATTCCCAAAGAATTTCAGCACATGTTGAATAAAACGTTCACAGGGGCATGGATGCAAATATCAAAATATATATTTCATTCAGTAACACATAAAAACACAAGCCCGGACTATGCAAATTTTCCAAATATTCATGTGACGAAGCACGTGGCACACGTGGACAAGGACTAAATTGCAAATACAAAAAAGATTCAGGTCCTAAGTGCAATTGTTCCAAAATAAAAACAACGGCTACAAATATTTACAGGACTAAGAAGTAAATGTGAAAACTGAAGGGGCCTAAGAGTAATTTACCCCACTTATTATCCGAGGGTTGAAGGGTTGCCACGTGGATGATCGAACGGTGCTGGAGCGGTGGCGCCTCTTCTAAGAACTCCCGCTCGGATCGGACGGCTGAGGGCCTCCCATGTGGAGGATCTGACAGCTAAGGTGCGCTGTGGGTAAACCCTCCCTGGATCAACGACTCAGAAGAGGGCACGTGGAGATCGGACGGTGATGGCTCAAGGGCACCTCTTCATCTGATCGTGTGGTCCTGATCAAGCCTCCAAAGGATCGGACGGTGGCTGAGCTGCTCAAATGGATGGATCGGATCGATTCTGGAGCATCGGGGCTGAACGGACGGCTCCGGAGGCTCCTAGAAGAACACGACTCTGGCGAACTTCGCCGGAGCACCATGGATGCGCTGGACCTCCGCTGTTGCTGCTGGGATGTGGAATGGCTCCGCCTCGATGCTCCGCAGCTGGTGGGCTCCTCCGATGACGCCGGGAAGCTCCGAGGAGCTCCGACGATGAAGGCAGAGTTGGGCTCCTGTGATTGGATGCGTAGACCCTCAGATGGGTCTCCTTTGACCTGAAAAATAGCACAGCAAGCACGCGGGGTCGAGGGCAAAGTGCCTCGACCCTGTGAGGGGTGAAGTGGGTGCGTGGGTGAGTCGCGGCGAAGACCTCCGGCGAAGTGACGACGAGGGAGATCGGGCTACCTTCTCCGGGGCGAGACAGGGGGTGTGAGTGGGTGTAGAACGTGAAGAGGAGTCTCACGAAGATGTGGGTGTTGTCCGATGATCGAATCGAAGGGCGAGGTGACGTGAATTGATCGGAGACGACGATGGGTCGATTTGGGGATAATCGGAAATTAGCGAAAACTAGGAAGAATTAGGTTTATCGGATGGGTGGAGTCGACTGTGGATGAGCTGAGGTAGCTTTGGTCGTCGCCTCGAGGGTCGTCGGAGGCCCGAGGCTCGGGCGCTGCTCTGGACGGCGCACGGCGGCGAGAAGATGCCGGATCAGTGGCGGAGGGGTCCTCACCTCTCTTCGACACTCGCCTCGCTCAGCTGTCACTCTAGGGAGTCTAGTTGAGGTCACGGGAAGAAGGGGCAACGCCAAAGATGGCGTGAATTGTGCGTCGTAGGTCGGACTTTATACGGCTAGGGGTCCGGTTAGAGGAGGATCGGGCGAGCGAATCGGAGCACGGATCCCTATGCAAAATGTCGGGCATGGGTCTCGGATGCAAGAGGAAGAATTAGGACCCGTGGTTTAAGAGTTTGATGATCGGATCACGCAGGAAAAATGGTGAGAAGTCGGGTCGGGTGCAAGATCCGCGGGGGAAATGGTCCAGGTGGGGGGGGGGGTTGACCGGGGGGTCAACATCCCCTGTGGACTAATCAGAGCCCGCCAATTATTAAATATTTGATAATTCATTTAAAAATACTAATTGACTTATTTTCGAAAAACTTAAAACATAAAAAATGTTTATTTATTTTAAAACTATTTTTTAGTGATTTTTATTTATTTTTTTGAAATATAATTTAGGTATTAACAAAATATTATTATTATATACAGGTATATACATATGTATTTTTTTATTTTTGATTTTTAATTATTCATTTTTATACAAATTATTCTAATTTTAAATTTTATTTATTTTCAAGATAAAATTTGGAATAAAGGGGTATTTTTTATTTTATTTTTATTAATTATTTACAAGGGTGAAATAAATAGTTTTATATATGTACATACATGGTATATATACAATGTTGATTTTGATTTTGATTTTTATTTTTATTTCTTTTTATTTTTATTTTATTTTTATGGTTTTTATTTTATTTATCTACATTATGTAATATGGAATATGTACATATTTTTGTGGGATTTTATTTATTTATTTATAGGGAGAAATAAATAGATATGTTAGTTTTATGTACATGGCATATATACAATGATGAATGGCATTTTTATTTTTGTTTTCTTTTTCCCAATTTTATTTTAATTTTATATTTACAAATATATACAAATAATTATACACCCATTTTTATTTTTATTAAGAGGAAAATACTTTTTATTTATTTACATGTATATGTACAAACACATGAGTTTCCCTATCTCCCTCTACTTTGGTTCTTTTGCGGTCAGGCCCATGCTGAGCCCTCCCTTGGGATTAGGTCGCTCAATATTTATTCTAAATATCTTCCTCTTTTTCTTTTATTTCTTTATTCTTTTATTTATGCACAAAAACATGCTAATTATTCATTTTTACACAATACATGTTGAATGATAATTATTGCTATTTACAAGAATATACATGTATTTTGCATAGGTTTTGTAGCTAAAATAAAAGAATAAAGAGTGATGAATGGGTATTCATTAGTTGTCACCTCAAGAAAGCCAAGGACGACAAGCCTCAACGACGAGTATTTAGTAGAGAGGAGGAGTAAATCCATACCTTTCCCAATAACCCCATTTAAAGCACAATCGATCTATTCAAGCCACGTATGCCAGAGGTTCCTAGCAAGGACGCTCAAAGAACGAAGCACCTGCAACCATCGACAGGGAAGGGACAAAAGAAGTGGAGGGGTCCGAGCATCTTTCGCGGGAGATGCAGTTGATGAGAAAGGTCATGGGACGGGAGGGAGAGGACTCCTGGGTGGAATAGCAACGACATGGAAGGTGAGGGGTGAGAATGTCAAGGGAGAATTGTCGTACCCTTTTCTCTCTACCAATTCCACCCTATTCTAGGTGCTTCACCGAATAGGGCCATAGAGTATTTCTGGTACCATCCATATCGGCTCAATACCCAGTGTCTGAGACAAGAGGGACGGGAGGGGCTTGTCCCCCCGTGTCTCCCAATAACTATCTCATATTATCTAATTACAATGATCATGACCTGCTTAATTCAATAATTAACTAGAAATATTTACAAATGTATAATATAACCACGATCTCCATCTTCCATTTACAAGTTATATATGACCCTTCTTCCTTCGAACAAATTCAATATATATGATTTAACTATAATAATTAACATCTGAAATTTATATATTGTAGATAATGATCTTTACAATTACATTCACGTGTAATACGTAGCCGAATTTGATAATTATATTTACATGTTGTACATGATTGCTACAATAAAATGAGCCTATAGTAGTATTTTTTTAATCAGTCATATCATTGTATGCTTTTATATATATATATATAGTTATGAATACTATTCATTTTGAAATGATTTTGTAGGCTTGAGACTAGTAACATATCTAATATCTATTGATATATCAATTATGATGGTCTATATGACATGCTTATCCATTGCGTTATTTCAATAGCAATGACTAGTTCAAATTTTAAGAAATAACAATAAATGATATATGGATCATCACTAATAACATCAATAGATAAGACAGTCATTGCTAGTCAATATTTTCAAAATCGTATCGTAATGAATAATGTCTGTCATTATGTATTTATGAATATATGATATTTTATTAATTAAAAACTTGTCTCAATAGACTCATTTTGACATAATGAACTAACAACTATAAAATATAATAACCATTAACATTTACATATGGTACAGACACTAACCTTTATAATTGTTCACATCGAAAATAATTAAATCCACACTCTGAAAATACAAAAATAAGAATGTAAACGACCAATTATGAAGAAGGATATAGGTATTTATCATAGCTATATATGTTTTAAAATATGATTATGAATGTCAATATAAATTGGTATATGAATATTTTGTTACCATATCTTTAAATTGGATGCAGCTATAATACGATGCGGATTAAATATGAATATTATCACAAAAACTTTATAAGTTGGCTTAAATATATGTTAACCAAATGGCTTATTATGGTACAAGTTTAGTATATGTATTTATTTCATAAAAGTTATATAAAATATATAAGAAAAGTAATAAAATCCTTTTATATGTAGTTGCAAAAATAAATCTACAATTATATATAAAATAAATATACAAATACAAACACAAACACAAATATATGCGGGTACCAAAGTGACATTTGTAAATGTATCCATTTTAAATAAATACATATATGCATGACAATATATGTATCATATATAATAAGGGATTAATACGGATGCATCCAATACACTTAAAGCATTATATGATTTTGTTTATTTAAAAATATTATATTTAATGGTATTAATTAAATATCATAGTATTTTCGCATTGGATGTATTTTATAAGTGTATATTTGTCAAATCATTGTTTATGGTGAAATTAATATGAAACTTTAACGTTATAGTGTTTTTTTTTTGTAAAAGAAACTTTTATAAATGCTAATGTAAACTAATTACACAACAACGAATGAAAACGTCTCAATAATTTAGCCCCTCCAAATAGAAAATTCTGGCTTCGTCCCTGTCAATATGCATTTTATTGTGTGTGTTTTTCAAGGATATGGTATCATGTTTTTCATATTTGTCATTATTTGTATCTGCATTCATATTCATGCTATATAAAAACAGTGGTACATGTATCTGTATCTATATCTGACTATTTAATCCTTAATATTCATGCATGGAAAAAGAGAATATATAGTTGAAATTTCAGTTATTGTATATTCAATATATTCCACCGACCATCAAAACCTCCCTCTCCTCAACACAAGCAAGTTTGTTTCCGGAGGCAAATGAATGGATGTGAGGCGATGACCACTAAACGTGGAACCAACTCATTTTGCTGGTCAGCACGATTTATTATATTGTCATTCGTTAATTTTTATGCTCCCCAAGGCCTTATCCGGTACATTTTAAGGCATCGATAAAATAAACGATGCCAAGAACGGTTCACAAATTAATAACTCGTTGAACCTTATTAAAACAATAACTGCAATTGGCAACTGCACGAGATCAGATCCAATCGTCCATCCCGATCTGGATCTATCTAGAACGTGGGAGATTAAAATAGGGGGTATGTGAATGTGACCAAGCGATATCTAGAAGATGGCACGATCGTATAATTAACAAATCAACTAGTGGACGTTAATATGTAGAAGATAAGAAACCTGATAAACACGGATTGGACTTCATCGATGTTGAAGTCGACTTTAATTGATTGATTAATTGAAAAATAGCAACTTGTAATGGTTCAACTGCTTTTTTATACTATCAGATGCACCATGTTCTCTACAATTTTCTTCTAGACCAGTTTTTTTATTGCTTTCACGTTGTAGCCGAATCGTGATAGTTTTATTATATTCGTGCCAACTTATACTCTCATGGTCGTTCTTTAGTTGCTAAAGATATCAGAAATCAACTGAAAGATTTGCATTAATGTACACTTAGATCCTCTAAGGATTGTTGTTGTCCGATCCTTAACATGTTGTAGAATTGTAATATGATTCTCTCTTATTGATCCCGATACTGATAGGCTGGATATACAAATCATTTATTACCTATGATCTAAAATCATGGATAGATTTTAGATGGGAATATTTTTCAAATTTATATACACTACAACAGAATCTAATTTGGGCGACTGACTTGTAGTGACAGAAAAGCGGTTTGTGGCGACGGAAAATACTATGGTGACAGCTCATTCATCGCCCTTAATCCGTCTCCAAAACTCGCGTCGCCACAGACTGTAGTGACGACGATTCTATCGTAAAATAATTTTGTGACGGGTATTCCGACGCCAAAGTTCTTATAAAAACAGGCTCTGTGGCGACTGATTATTCTGTCGCCACAACCTAATATACCGAAATTACCTACCATATTCTTGCATATTATTCTGATATTATTGCCCAATGCTACATACGATAAAGCTCATAAACAATGAATTCAAGCCAACTATAGCGATTGCTAAAACTAATGTATTACTATATACACAAACAATCAACTGTTGAATGATATTATCCTTTTACATGCTATACATATGGTTACAAGAGATGACTACTGGATATTTCATCTAAAACATTGTTACTAAATTTCCTCTCCATAAACATTCTGTGTGGGCAGTTTCTTTGATGCAAGTCTATTGCTGCACTTGGAATCTTCTGAGCAGATCACAAGATCATCATTCTTTTCTCCTTGATTTTGGACCTAGAGAAAACAACCAAGAGCTGGCGATTATTGTTGGGACTATTTTATTTAAAAGATTATAAATGCAATTAAGAAAATCAATAAGGGAATTTACCTTCTCCAAAGTAATCACACGACCTTGCAGTATTGAGATATCTATATACTTTCTCCCCTTCAAAATGCCGCATGGACAAACTTTCAGCTTTAAATATTTAAGCCTTATTGGAAGAATCTTGTATACTCTGGCATTCATTCTGTTTCCTCTAACCTGTACAAGACAAATCAAATTAAAGTTTAGATACGTATCGGAAATCCAATCAAAATGGACTAGCAACTCAGCAAATTTAAATGATAATGAAATGAAGGTGAAAGAAAAACTACCCATCAACGTCTTCAACAACTTAAACCCATAGAGTTCAAGATTTCCATCATAAATTTCACAATCCGATGGAAGGACCCATTTAGCGACACTATATCAACCATGAGGACATAAAAATTCATACTACGTGAATTTTTCCATCAACATCTGAGACCTCTAAATAACATTCAAGTATCTTCACCAGCCATTTAACAATCCCTTCCAATCATAAAGTCTGGATAGAGAAATTGGTTGATTTGTGCATGCACAAAATACTGGAGCTTATCAGCCTTAGGTTAAGATTATAAAAATGGTTTAGAAGTATACCTTGAAGGAGCTTTTGATGATTTTGAGTATCAATATACAAGCAACTTCGTCATTCGGTGGACATTAGCAATAAATCAGCAATCTACAATGTTATTTAAAAGAGTATATATGAAATTAAGAAAATTAACAATGGGAATTTACCTTCTCAATAATAATCACAAAATTTGTCGGTACAGAGCGATCTAAATAGTAAATACTTGAGGCAGCACTCAAAACATCTTCCTCAGATGCCAAGCTCACAAAGCCAAAATCTCGTGATTCCCTTATCCATTCGATAAGATTACATAAGATGATAAAAAGTCTCCTACTTCACTCAATGATCCACACTCTTTAGGGCTAGCTCCAAGCACATTCTATACTCGGACACTGAATAATCGGAAAAAATACTCAGATTCAGATAAGAAAATCGAATACTTACGGCAACGTTGAATTCCAAAGAGATCATCAATGCAAGAGTTGATAGTTCATACTGCACAATTAGACCATATATAACGATAAAGCAATGTTAACCAACAAACAAGCAGCTAACATAACAAAATGCTTAAAATTGCAATGCTGAAAAGGAGTATACGGTATCTTATCTGCAACAAAATTGTCACTTAAAGATTCACCATTATCCAACATAATGGATTTTTTGGCATGAGAGATAATAAGTGCTCATGATGTTTCTGGGAAATCTAAAAGAATGAGACAATACCTCCTTTGTCCGGTTGGTTTACAATGTCAGCACTATCAAGAGAACACTTTGCAGGATGCATCCACCTAAAATTCCAGTCCAAATCCCCTGAATTTAAGCAAGCCATCAAGATTTATATCCATTCACTTCCAATAAAACTTGAACACTATGTTTACAATCTTACCGAAGCATCCAATTTCTATACGAAACTAAGTATTGCACCGATTGGTTGACCTACGAAGTAATAACACCCTATTTTGATATAAGCTACCAATGCTTGCCATTTTGCGCTCACTGCAATCCCTGCAAAATACCATGAAACTGCTGCTCAATCTTCCTACGCAAATCAACCTCGTCAATTCAATCAATTTCCTAAGACATACTCACCTGAAAGATAATAACATCTTCATGCCATCGCTGCAGTACTTTGTATAATCTTCCAACACTGCTAACTACCCATCTTTTTTCATGATCAACATCATACAATGCCACGACTAGGTTTGAATGATCTTGTTGATAAAGTAGTTGATCAGAAGCCGTTTTATCTTTCGAGACACCTCAATTTATGGCAAAACTAGACCCTGTAAGTAAATTTACAGAACATGTTAGTATTATATATTTATTTGATAATGTAATGAAATATCCAGACATGCTGGAGTGTTTACATATTGGCGATCCATGAAAGCAAGGGATGTTGTTCTGTACTTTTACCAAACCTAGTGTAGGAACGCTAATTCCAAACATAAGAGTTGATGATAAGAATTTAGTTATTTCTAAAAAAGTGGCATGCTCACCTGTTATTGGTTGTACTAATATGAAAATATATTAATGTTGAGTATTTAACTTAATATGCACGAGCAAACATTGTTCATGTCAGATAAAAAGCTAATCTATTCTAACTTTCATTAGTTAAACATCCTTGGTTAAAAATGAAGACCTATGTATAGAACATACAAAATAAGATGTGAATTCACTCATGATTGTGTTTTCACAGAGTGTGGATTTTGGGATTTACCCATAAACTTCAAGTTCAAAGATTTGCACAGGATTTGTTTTTTTACATCTTTGAAGGAATTGTGAGAGCATAATAACATAGATGGGGGAGATGATTTGACAAGTGGACTTTTGGATGCATTTAACATTTCCGTTGATATGAAAGTTTTCACAACACACCAAAGATCATTAATCTTGATGCATATCCATGGTTGTTCGGGATGCAAAAGAAATCATTAATGGATCTCCAAGGTAGACACCTTGTCAATGGAGGTGAAGCGGTTCATGACAAATCTGCTATATTACAAACCCCAAACAACGTAATGATTTGTTGAAGGCTTGATGATCGGTATTGTGGAGCCATTGATAGAACTGCAACTATACAATCAACTATAACGAGTCCTGTTTCGAAGCTACCTCCATGAGTAACAATTTGTTTACCGCCTTAACAAAAGCAACATGCCTAAACAAGCACTGAAAGTAGCTCCTTGAGTAAAGATGTGATTCTGACAAGTGAGGTCCTGAAAGATAATTTATCCCATTATTCAACTTATAAAAATCATAAATAGATATATGGATGAGCATAGTACACTATTACCCACTTGGTCAACAATGGCATAGTGTATTGTTACCTTTGATCATAAGAGTTCGATATATTGAAACATGTGAACATATGATCTGATCCATGATAGTTCCGGTTTGATATTACTAGATCAAATTAGATTGAGTTAAAATTCTTGATGAATTAGGTAAAATAAGGATTTCGAAGAATCATTGAAAACTAATGACCATTTATATGGAAAATTTAAACCTGATATCTCTAGTCTTTGTCGTCAAATTGAACTTAATTATATATTGACATTTTCTATATTTTCTTAACTTCATTGGAAATGGCTCCTTCAAATTTTGATTAAGTTCTATCAATAAAATGAGAAGTGCATATGGTGTTGGAGTGCTTGTCAAAATAGCTAGTACTACATTAATGTAATTGTTGAAATAAGATCCAATGAAACCACATAGGTCACCTTAAACATATGTTAAGCCATGCTTACATATTTATAAAGTTATTTACGATTTGTAACGATTAGAACATGTTCAATCCTAAATGTAATTCATGAGTTTTTAAAAGACACATCAGGAATAGCTGAAACAAAGGGCATGTATGTTGTTGGAGCAAGGATCCTAAACCAACGATCATATATCAATGAAAATATATTAAGAGAAATAAGGACGGTAATGAAATTGAAATAGATGATGCCAATGTTTAATATGAGATCAAATGGAGGAATATGAAATGGTTAAATATATAGAAGTTTATCAAAGGTCATCATATTCAAGATAGAGATATGGAATAAAAAGCATCTACAAAGGAAAGGAGTACCTTATTTGAGAGTTAACCTCCCTTCCAATCCTGTTCTGTACCAAAGTAGCCTTCACTTTGAATAATTCCTTAAAATCCCCCCCCCCCCCCATGCCTTTGACGTCAACGCTAGTGATGGCCAGCAAGCATCATGACAATCGTCATCAGCCACGTAAGTAGCCACCGTGTTTCTGACACCTTCAATTTTTCCGTATAGCTATACCAGCAAAATAGGTCAAAATGGATTAAAACAAAGAACAAATTCGAAAACTTATAAGATAGATCAGAGTCGAATCAGGAAACGAAGGTAGAGAGGAAGATTGTTCTCTTCCGATCATTAGAGATGACCTATAGTTCTCCCTCCCTCCCTCGATCACCAGAGATGATCTGTAGTTCTCTCTCTCTCTCTTCCAATCACCAGAGATGATATCTCTCTCTCGAACCCTAAATGGCGACGTAAAAAGGCAGAGGCGGAAGACGGAGGTTGGAAAAAAAAGGCAATGATTTGAAATCGTGATGGTGAAGGGAAGATGGATATATATACCTGGAGAAGTAGTTGAGGACGAAGCCTGTGACGATGAAGGTTGAATTATCTCCTGTGGAGGTAGAGAACAATCGAGGAAGATCATCGGTGAGGACATTACCGATGAAGGTTGAAATCGCACAAGGGTTTTGACGGCAGATTTCGGGAGAGAGGAAGGGGTAGGGTTTTGACGAGGGAACTAGGGCTACGTGTTAGGTTATCTAATAATATTAGAACTCTCCGTTTGGATGAAGGGATTTTTTATTGAAATACTGTTAAAGATGGGGATGGCCATGATATTTTCTTTTCTTACGATGAACTATCCGTCGTCACAAAATGCCGTCGTCAAATATCTGTCGCTGCAAACCATTTTTCTTGTAGTGATAGGTTTTTAAATTATCAGTAAAATTAAAGACATGATTAGTACGACATGGATGAGCGAGTTCTGAATAGTCGTTATTTTTTAATTTAATGAAATAATAAATTCGAGTAGTTTATAATATTATGGAAACAAGACATTTTTATAAAACATTGAATGGAGAGTCTATGTCAATTATTTGTGTTGGATATATGGATGTAAATAAAAAATTCGTGGAGGATTATGGACAGAAATTCAAGGACAATTAAGTATGATACACACACAACACACACGAACTTTTGCCCATGCACACACAAACAAACAGAGGACCCTTCAAGTGAGGTAGTACTTTTCTGTAATGAACGAAAGGTCGATAGATCTTAATTTAATCGTTTCATCCACCTCCCTTGCAAGAATTAGTCTCACTCTCTGCCCTTTTTGTGTTTTGATCCTCAGCCAATCATTTTTCAAGTTAGCCTTATGAGCACAAATAAAGAATTTTTTTCATTGTTTTTCTCAAAATGATTTTTCTTTTCTATAAAGAATCGTATATAATTTTATACCTTTAATGCCATCTTCTAAACACGAAATCCTATTCTTAATTTCTAAAAGATCCTTTTTAAAGACTCATTTTCTTTCATAAAAAATCAAAGTTAATTGGGCATGCACCCAACGTTGCCTCCGCTCGAGTATCGAATGGTGGGGATGAAACACTGGATACTGATGAGGATGCGTAAGAAAAGCATGCGAAGAAGAAGAGAACCACGATATACGATGGTCGGTCACTTCTCGAGATCACCAAAGAAGAAAATCGCTAAGTATAACGAGTACAACACTATATGTTCCCTTGCTCTCTCCTTTCTCATCCCTCCACTCTCTTTTTCTCTTATGGTATTCCCCTCTTGTTGTGATGTGGAGGCAATGCCCCCATCCCCCTTTATATATAGCCCAATTACAAACTTTACAGTGTAGAAAATGATGAATGCGGAAGAGTATTAGAGATAAAATATAAATAGTAGAATGAACATCGAGATTTTACGGGGAGTTCTACTCCATGAGGAGTGAGATGAATTCATAAGAGAACCGTCTCAAAGGGTTGATATCTTCATTAACTTTTCTCAAGTTACACAATGGGTGTGGGGCTTCTCATATAACCTCCATTGAATCTTCAAGTTCCAGGAATAATCGATATAGGACTAACATAAGAAGGTGTGGTAGTTGAACCATGGAAGGATCCAATTACCCACCTTTAGATGCATAATCTAACACTCACATTCAAGATGGAGCATGCAATGCTCAACTTATACAAGAATAAAGAAAATCCTCACTCACATAATACAAGACACTACAAACTGTGCCAGTTCATTTCAAACTCTGATGGCTGCATGTTGAGGATATTGCTTCTCATATCTTGCTGGTGAGGAGGAACTGATGAGCGTGAACTAAATCTCTTTGTCGAAGAACTTGTGCTTTGTACTACTTAGAGTCATTAAACTGAATTGAGTCTCTGTATGGAGAACTCTTGCCTGTAACTGCTCCATCTCTCTAAAGGTCCAAATTGGAGAAAATCGTAGAAACATCATCGTCAAAGTCCACAAACGCGGAAGAATGGAGTCTGAAACTAAGTCTCTCTCTAGAGAACTCAAAAAAATGGTTAATTGAACATGGAGTGCCCTGGGTCACACTCGTATTGTCTTAGAGAATGTGATCTCTACTTTGGGTTCTCTTGAATCCACATGAAAATCCTATGATCGCACTAGCTTAGAGAATGGGATCTCTACTCCTGGAGTATCGATGATCTACATGAAAACCTTGAGTCGAAAACATGATGGGTATGGAGGCCTCTCAAACAGTGATCGCATACATGTGCCATAAATTGTAGACTCTAAAATAATATGAATAGAGAGTCTGAATCTAATTTGTATGTATAGTCAAAAATCTGACATGTAAAACTCTACATAATGCTCCCCCTTTCTCACAAGCTTGTTGTAAAATGACGTCAACATAATTGGAAGAAATCATGAAGATGGGGAAAATAAAATACGATAAACCAATCTTTTTTCATGGATTTTCTTATTTTTAAGCTGTTTTACCTTTTTCGTTTTCTCTTTCTTTAGTTTTAAATCACCTTTTTTTCATGTATGACTCTCCCTTTTTTTGTACGCTTGCCTCTTTTTCTGATGTTGCATCCTGATATGGGCCCAAAACATTTGCTCCTCTTTTTTTCCTTCAAACTTCAGCCTCTTTCTTTCTTCTCTTCCCTTTTTTAAAGTTGCCAACTTTATACCATAAACTTCTAACTCTCCTTTTTTCTAATACGACCCAAGTGGACCTAGGCTTCTTTTTAGCCCCTTATTTAGGAAAGGGGGTATTTATCCCTTATTTCCTAGAAATCAAGCATGCTAGGGATCCTCAACAGAACCCCATCACCATCGTCGGGTAGAAGAAGTTCTAGAGCCGCTACTTGGAGACTTGGAGGTGGAGATCATGTCTTCTTCGAGCTTTTTCTTTTGTTAGGAGCGAGGTGGGTAAGGGCTGGCAAATGAGCACAAGGCTGGGATCACAACATGGCTGGAGATCACCTATGAGGTGTTCCTGTGCATCGAGATAGAATGGGGGTATTGCTGGGAGGTCTGGACTTGCATTGTGGGATGGAAGAGCCCCTCGTTAGAGTTTTTTATCTCACCGCTCATAGAAGATTTCCATATGAGGAAAGCCACAATCATTCTTATTCGATACAAAATATCGTGAAGATTAGAGGCCAAATCGGATGTCGCTATCGCATGAGAGCAATTGAGGTCAGAATTGGTGGCACCGCCAATGTCTGGAGTCAGCTTCGAGAGGGGCGGTGATGATTTGGAGCATTGGGATCCCTCATGCATAGGTAGTGTTTAGAGATGCATTGTTGATGGGGCTCCTTTGGGTGGTGCTCACAGATGGGTGTCACCTCCATGATGGGTGTTGTTCCTGGAACTTTGAGGGATGCTTGTTGTTTTTCCTAGAGTGAGGGATGATCCATCTGGAGATGATGCACATCGCGTGTGTATATTTGGTTATTGTGTTGTGTGGATTTAATGTTCTGACAGGGAAACCCTAGTTATGACATGTTGGATACAATGCCTGGTTGGAGATATTGTCGTCGTACAGAATTGTGAATTGCATGGATGAAGAAGAAAATGATGAACACTTGCAGAATTAAGGTTTCTAATAAAACCCTAGAACTCCCAAATAAATCACAAAAGATAAAACTGATGAATGATCCCAAGAATGACATTCTCCGATACCATGTAGAAAATAATGAATGCAGAAGTGTATTAGAGATATGTAACATTTCTTGATGTTAACGGATAAATCATACTTAGATCATTCGAATTTGACTATTATAAGAACTGTTTTTTATTAAGGAAAGACTAATACATTTTGTATATTTTCTATTTATCTAAAGTTAAGTATTATATTAATACAACTGATTGTCAATTATTGGAGATAAAGGGATTGTTGGTCTTCAAATGGGATTGAAAATATTGAATTTTGGTATGGAGGTATTTTAGATGGGATTAAATTTAGGAGATGATTAGGTTTACTTTTTATATTTTTTAAGGAGGAGACTTATCCTTTCATATCTTTGAATTTTCGTCACTCCCTGTTACACCCATACAATCCCTTGTCTCACATCTCTAGATTGAAGGTCTAAGGCGTGGGAAAAGGCTAAAGGATTGATAAATCCATTGGAATACTCAAAATCAATGTGAATGTCCATTATTCCTCCTTCTAATCCTTATATTTTAACATGTCTCAAGCTTTATAATTCTTATTAGATACAACCTCTTTTTTTATCAAGTTATTATATGGCTTTTATTTGATGCAACTCGGATTTTGATTGCATAGATTAAATTAATTGGTTGCTAAATTATTATTGGATTGTTATACCCTTAGTATGATTTTTATATTTAGATCTATCTTAGTGGATGAATTTTGGAGGGAGAAAAGTAGATCATAAGTGGATCAATACATATAGAATCTCAAATATTGTAAGATGATTGATTATATGTAGATCAGATTCAGAATGACTTGGATCATGTTATTGTAAAGAGATGGGAATCGGATTTTAAGCTTGATGATTTTGAGTATCGAATCCATATTCAAGTATTGATAATATTAGATCTATAAATTTACGAACTACATTTAAAATTTGAGATGAATCGTATATGATTTGATCAAATCGAGATGAGAAAGAAAATTGCATCGGATCAGGTGTTTTAATGGTTGAAAATTTATTCCGCAAAATTTAACCATTGGAATAAAATACGAGATTATTATTTTGTAGATAAGTGATTCAGTAAGTTACAACCCAAACTTTTTGTCAATCTGATGTCATCTGATAGGTCAAATTAGTTTTCTCGTAAAACTACCCAAAATCGAACATCGCAGGAGACCATGCTCTTGGTTTCAGCCATTCACACACGTGAACGACCCAACTAGGGTGTTCCATGTGGCACTCACCCGCACAAAGTATGGAGAGATAGTTTGGACGGTGGGGAACCTTTTCTATTGGATATTTTATGGTAATATCCCTCTCCTTCTTCCTTTTTATACTTAGATTGATATCTTTTTGACACTAAATAAAAAGTATGATTAAATGGAGAAATTTTAGGCATTTCCAGGAGAAAACGAGATCTGGAAAAATGTGCAAGGGTGCTCAGATGGCTATTACAAAGCGGTTTGGCAGTAGTTAGTTAGATTGATATCTTTGTAAAATTATACATGCCCTAGAATTGTACTTTTGGTTAAATGAGTGTTTTAAGGTCTTATAAACTTCAGAAAAAGCCTATAAAATCTAAAAAATATACATATTTTGACTTTTTCGAACTTTACATAATTTCTGAAAGTTGTGAAAAAATAGGAAAATAATCACATGCTCTGAATGTGTTATTTATGCTTGTAATGAGTGATTTTCTATGAAATATAGCATGCATTGAGTCATAAATTATATCTTAAATCATATTTTTTGTATGTCTATATTGTTGAGATGTAACTATTGCAATGTGGTATTTGAACCTCAAAATTATTATTTTTATTATAATTATTGTACATTGATTTCATTTTTGAATGTTACGCAATGCTCAAACTTTGTGATTATGGTTACACCATTAATGACCGATAAAAACTAGCATGTTTTTGATAACCGATATTTATGATAAAATTAGTAAATATAAAATAACTTAAAGTGATTTATGATCCTCTTAGTGCCATGAATTATCTAATTAGTTTGCTAAGTATTTGAGATGCTTTGTGATCGTCCTTTCTATCATCATCGGATTACTACATGAACAACGTGTGCTTAGTTAATTCTTTCAACTTTAATACAGTCACTCTAAGTGTAGGAAACTTAGATGTGTTGGGTTACCAATGCACGGAATACCCCATTAAATCTCTTGATTTTTGAGAAAGTTTAAATATAAGATCGGTTTGAGACCATATTGACAGTGAGTTGATTTGGATGTAATTTCTATCTTCATGTAACTCTTTATTGAATTATTGCAATCAAGTATTGCTGGTTAAATGTCGAAAACATATTCAAATAGTACCGATGAAGAATAAACTTGAATTGCCACTTAGAATTAACCCAATCTGTCTTTTTCTATTTCTAGGATGATTGATCAATGAGAGCTCCCGCTCTATTTCTATGTTACAATACTTACAACTATAAAGACTTGGATCAATTTCTGCAAATAAAAACTCCAAGATGGCCACGAGGATAATCTTGGTAGTAGGTGACCTACCATGGTTCCAACCCATGACGGATTTGCGGTAGATGGCATTGGTTGTAGCAGGTGATGCACATCAGTTGGCATACTATGACACTCATGCCATAGCAAATGGGGCTGACAGTGGCGTTATAGCTAGTCAAGCTGAGAGAAGCAGCAACGCGATAGGTGCACACTAGGAGCTGCAATCGGTGACCTGCTACGGTGTTTAGGCTATAACAAGTGCATCTCTGAATGTACATTAGGTGACATGTTTTGACGTTTGTGTCATAGCAAGCGGCGGATTGCATGTGCAAAAATTGACTCCCATCGCTTATGGAGGGCTCCATTTGTCTTGGTGACCTCTCATTCTTATATTTTGCTATCCATATAGTACAACCAACAAATTCGAGAGGAAAAAATATAAGAGAGAAAGCTAGAACATCATCTTCGTATAACTTAACTCCACTCCAAACATCCATGTACGGGTCTGGTGAAGTTTCTGGTGGTTTCCCTCCTCCTTCAGTGATGCTTACTCGTGCTAAAGCGAAAATGCCGGAAGAAAACACAGCGATGAAGCCCTCTTTGGAAGGTGGCTATGGACTTGGGTTCCACCTTGGGTGATTTCTTTCCTTCTTCTCCCATTACATTGTTTCATGGTATTCTTTTGTTGATATGCAAAAAAGAGAGCTTGACTTGTATGTCATTTTCATGAGAACACACATAACACCAACTATAGTGGTGTGGTTTGATCAACAAAGTCCTGATATTTTTCCCACTTTCATTTCGGAGGGTCCAATGTAAAAGTCGTTGTGTGTCATGTAGTTGCTTGTTATTTGTGGTTTCATTTACTTGCTTATTTACTCGACACCTATTTGGTTGCTGTCTATTTTTTTTTTAGAAGAATGGACGAAAGAATAAGAAACCCTATATAAACAAATAAAAAGGGACTCTGACTTATATTATTACGGCGATAGTGTTCTAAGATAAAGAAATGTATCTTCTAATTAAATAAATCAGCGTGGTGTAGTCCTCAGGCCTATAAATATATATGCCCCCAGTATCCAGGGTCCATACAACTCTACTCCTTCCTTGCCCAACGACTTCCTTCCAACCCGCAACCATGTTCCACATCGGTGAGAGCATAATCTCCGGCGTGTCTGACATCATCCATGGCCGCCAAGGGTATAGCAAGATCGAGGGTACTGTCGTCCTCGTGAAGCGAAATGTATTTGACTTCAACGACTTCACGGCGTCCATTGTGGACCGTGTAAGCGAGGTGCTAGGACGGGGCGTTGGCTTCAAGCTCATCAGTGCCACCGTTGGCGACAAGAGTATGACCTTCTTTGTCGATGGACTTGCCTAACATATTTTTTCAGCTTCTCTAGCTATGCATTTGAAACAATGCTGTGATATGATTTAAGAATACGCATTTTCCAAGATGAACGAATCGGTAGAGATAACTTGTGTAATTTATTATGAAGTATTGACATTAATTAATAATCTTAATTAGTAAAATAAAGAAAAGGAGGAGAGCATGCATCTACACGTCGCTCTTATCCTGATGTCTAATTAGACGAGGTGCACCTTCAAGCACGTTTGTCTGACTAGTATAGCCTTGAAAAAACATTATTTCAAAGGCGTAATTGTAATGTCCGGATCTAAATACGAACCGTCTACTACTGACTCACACAACTTGTTGGACTCTTTGACTGAACTCCTTAACCACAACCCACAGTGCATAAATCCAAGTTGTTTAGTCATAATCATCACTACTTATTATTCACTATCACAATTTGCGACCACTAGGTATGAGAACATGTTTCAGATATTACAATATCCTCTACTTATATTTGTAACATGTTCGTTAGGATATGTTGAACAACACTTCTTCCAACAATAGTGATGGTTGTGCGTTTTGGACAACCCTTTCTTCCCCATAGGTGCAGCTTTATGTCTTGGACATGCTTTTCCACTATTAGAGGGATCGTGATTGCTTGATACAATATGTAACATTCAGGACCAAAACCTGAGCCCTTACGCAATTTGTTGTCTTGTATTTCAAAATATTTTAGTGCAAGTTGTGTAGTAGTGATTCATATTACTTATAACGCTATCACACTTTGAAAATACCATCACAAGTATTGGAGTTCGTATCTTAGTATTACTTTTCACCCGATCACTGAAGGCAGATCTAGTGGTGTGAAACAGTTGGTCAATTCTAGAGAACTGCGTCGATCCGATCAAGTGAAAACTTAATTAAAGAAGATATTGATAAGATCCAGTGGTTTTTAAAAAAATACTCGTTGCGTTCCCAACGCAATTAGAATAATGGATCCTCCTCGGTAACAGTTCGATGTCACCAATTATAGGATTTTAATACCCTTCCATTAGATTGTTTCCGATCATTTTGCTTACAGATATGGAGAAAAAAAACTTATAACAAGATGAGTTTTTATGAATGCGAATTTTAAACACAAACCCTCTATGCTTTCGTAACTACACCTTGGGGCAGAATCTCTGTTGTGATATCCCCTACGATGCAGAGGATCCGTCAGATGGGAGATGGGTGGCTCTAGATACTGGTTAATAAGAATACATCAAAATGAAATAATAATTCACATCAAACTCCAGAAATGATCGATTTCTTAGAATATTATTGTCACTTGAATTTTCTGATGGTTGTGTTTTTTTGACTTCCTTTAAAAAGACAAAGATTCCAATGCATAGATGAAAAAAGAAAAAGTAGAAGAAGAAAACGCATTGCTATTTCTTTTTCTCAAAATGAGTTTTTTTTACAAAAATAACAATCATTGTATATAAAGTACATGCATGTTAGAATTTTAAAATGTAAAGGATTTTTTTTATGAAACAAGCTGTTATGGTAGCCATATGCATTGCTCTCTCAATCCTGCCCCCTCCCTCTCTACACACAATTTCTCTACGCCTCTCACCCATGTGTCTTACCCACCTCTGTTGTCAGTTTCCTCGTTACTCTTCTCCCTCCTTTTTGCTATACCCATTTCAATACTCAAAATTTTAAAATATATTTATTATTAGTATCATATTTAAACATGCATCATCTAAAAAATGGAAACATCATATAATAAATAAAAAGGTCTTTATCACTTATTTCTTAACTTCCGTAATATCAGTTATGCCCCTTTATTTTTTGTCATATTAGTTGTGCCCCGAACTTCTTATAAAATTCACAGTTATACTATTTTGTAATATCAGTTACACCTTAGTTTACTTTAACAGAAGGGAAGAACTATGAATTTTGAAACTAATCAAGGGCACAACTGATATTACAAAAAGAATGAGGTATAACTGATATTGCAGAAGTTAAGGGCACATGTGATAAAAAAATTACATAAAAATATTCATAAATATGTGAAATTTATGATGCAACTCATTGTTATACCAAATATCATTATATATAAACAAATTGATTCATAAAATTAGATTTTTAATATATATGTGTGTGTGTTAATAATTTTTAAAAATCGATACAAATAGTAAATGAGGAAATATATACTCATAGTGTACAAAGCCCTCCTGGCTATTTTCATCTACCTCCTCTCATTTTTATATTTAGATTTTAATTTTTTATAAGGTATCGTACTTTACCTTAATAGAAGCATAGAACTGTAAATTTTCTAAGAAGTCATGGGCATAATTGATAGTAAAGGGATGGCCTAAATGTGTCGAAGTTAAGAAGGGCACACGTAATAAAAATCCTAAATTACATATTCATGAAAAAATAAGTTTGCAATGTTTTGAATATAATATGACTATACTTATGTTTATTAAAGGAATAACTTAGCATTACTTTTTTTTTTAAGTTGGTGAATTAGAAATTATTTATCCTAATAAAATGGAAACAACTTGACTATAGAAGTAAAAAAAATCAAACTTTAATATATATAATTCATTATTTTAGATTTTTTAATAAAACTTTTTGAAACATATAAAATCAAAACATTGCGATATGTTATTTAAAGGCTAAAATTTTATTATAAAAAATCTACATTATTAGTACATTAACAAATTTATAATAGGGACAAAAGCACGGGTGGGGTTTTTTTTCTATTACACTATGTAATTGTGAAAATGAAATAATTATTTGTATTCAAGATTTGTAATAATGTACTTACCTAGACGACATCCATAAAGAATATCTGGTCGTACATTTTTCATATAACTAACTACAATAACTCCTTAGGAGGCGCTTGTGAGAGAACAAGCAGAAATAAAAATGGAGAATAATTAGAATAATGGTCTATTATTTATTCGGCTGGAAGATATGAATAAACAGAATAAGACAGAATAAGCGTAGATAAGATAGAATAAAGATAGGAAAAAGTGTGGAATAAAGTGAAATAATAGGATGTGGATGGGAATAGTCATACTCTTGGTAACCGCGTCGAGCGGAGAATTAATCCCTTATGACAATGCTTATTCTCCAAACGAATAGGGCCTTAAGGTCGTTGAATATGCTTAGGCTAATCAATTTGTGGATTCAAATTAGGCCTGGCCAACGGGCTGGGGCCCGCCCGCCTAGACTGCTCAAGGGCCAGGCTTGAGCTAGGAGATTTGAGCATAGGCTGGCTCGACTCGGTCTGCAAAAAATAAAAAATATATAAATATAAGATGAATAATACATGTATTAATATGATGCACTTCAAATTTTTTCATAGGTGACAACTAGTTTTAAATAATATTTAATATTTTACATGTCAAGTAACATGTAAACGACTTAATTTTATTCATATAAAGTATAAATGGTATTAATAAATTTATACATATTAAATATAATTTAAAATTTTCAATAGAAAAAGAACCAAATGAGTCATGAACGGACCCATGATAGCTTTGGACATGATTTTGAACCTCGACTCGTTCTAGCACACATTTTTAGCTAAATGTCTAATTCAAATTGATTTAGATAATTTACAAATCTTTCCACCTCTCATCACCTGCTTTCAGGAAATGTAGGATCATAAATGCAAAACTAACTATTGGGAAACTTTATTGGCAGACAAGGACAACCGGGGCGTGGTGGGCCCAGAATCCAGGCTCGAGAACTGGATCACGACCCTGTCTCCGCTGACACCGGGTGACTCGGTTTACAACATGACCTTCTACTGGGACCCGAAGCAGGGGCATCCCCGGCGCCTTCTACGTGGAGAACCACCACCCCTTCGAGTTCTATCTTAAGACCGTCACCCTCCACAATGTCCCCAACAAGGGCAGCGTCCACTTCGACTGCTACTCCTGGGTCTACAACTCCTCGTCCTACAACTACACTCGCGTCTTCTTCGCCAACGACGTATGTACCCCATGTCTATCTCTATCTATGGTTATGAAAACTGTGAACTGGTTACTTAGTTCGCACCACATCAATGCAGACTTATGTCACAAGCAAGATTCCGTTGCCACTGCAAGGTTACGTCGATGACGAGCTCCGCAACCTCAGAGGAGACAATGTCGACCGTGAATTCAAAGACGGCGATAGGTTTTACGCATACGACGTGTACAACGATCTCGGCTATGACCGCCCTATCCTCGGAGGTTCCAGCGAACTTCCGTATCCGCGCCGCGGCAAGACTGCCCGGGCGAAGTATGACAAAGGTACTTATATAATTCGGATGCTTGGTTTCATATACAAGGTACCATTTTTTTTCACAGAACGAAGTATGACTTGCAGACCATAGGTACGAGAAGAGGATGTTCTTGTCCAACATACGGCTGGACATCTACGTCCCACGAGACGAGCGCTTTGGTCACTTCAAAATGTCGGACTTCCTGACCTATGCGGTGAAGGGCTTGAACCAATCCTTCATCCCCGGAATAAAGACCTTCGTAGACACGACTCCGATGGAGTTCGACTCGATGCAGGACATTCTCAACCTCTACCAGGGTGGATTGAAGCTCCCTGGTGTCTCCGGGGACAGCCTGCTCAAGGATCTCATCCCCTTCGAGATGGCGAAGGAGTTCGTGCGCTCTGACGGGGAGGCCTTGCTCAAGTTCCCGACTCCTCTTATCATCCAAAGTACATCAACTAAATCATGAACCATTACGATTCCTAAGATAATTGGTCTTATGGCATTGATGCAATTCGATGCTTCCGTAATTTCAGAGGAGAAGGAAGCATGGAATACGGACGAGGAGTTTGGCCGGGAGATGCTCGCGGGAGTCAACCCCATCTTGATCCGCCGTCTCGAGGTAAACGATTACGTGCTCCTCGGACAAACGCTGTTCCCAACCGAGTCGACCATGTCAATAAATTTGTGATTACTTCGCGCGAGATTTTCGTCTTTATTTTCAATTAAATCATGGTGGAACTTGTGCAGCAATTCCCACCTGCAAGCAGTTTGGATTCGAGCAAGTACGGGAACCAGAACAGCACCGTCACAGCAGCCCACATCGAGCATCAGCTGGAGGGCATCTCAGTCAATAATGTCATCTTTGTTACCTTTAACGATTCCAACAAAACCGATCTTTACAATTTACGTGGTACATCGATCTTGTACAGGCAATTGCGGGCAACAGACTCTACATACTGGACCACCACGACAGCCTGATGCCATACCTGACCAAGATCAATGCGGACACCGGCAATAAAATCTATGCCTCCAGAACACTCCTTTTCCTTAAAGATGACAGCACTCTGAAGCCTGTTGCGATCGAGCTGAGCCTTCCAAGCTCCAACGGCGGCTCCTTAAGCAAGGTCTACACGCCCGCGGCAGCTGGTGTGGAGCACCATATCTGGCAGCTCGCGAAAGCTTACGCAACCGTCAATGACTCCGGTGTCCACCAACTCATCAGCCACTGGTAAGCGTAGAGGTTCGTTTCGCGCTTGGAGGTATACAGAATCCTCAGACGGCTAACTTTGCTGACATTGGCGCCCAACAGGTTGAACACCCACGCTGTAATAGAGCCATTTATTATCGCAACTCATCGGCAGCTCAGCGTGGTGCATCCCATCCACAAGCTCCTCGTGCCGCATTTCCGCGACACCATGAACATCAACGCCCAAGCTCGTCAGACGCTCATCAGCTCCGGTGGGATCGTAGAGACGACCGTGTTCCCTGGGAAGTACGCCCTTGAGATGTCGGCGGTCATCTACAAAAGCTGGAACTTCGTCAGTCAGGCTCTACCCAATGATCTCCTACTCAGGTATACCTACTTTAAATACTAGAACCATTCAACTGATCTGTGGTTGATTCTTAAGTATTTTGGGTGGTTGACTGTATAATCAGGGGAGTCGCTGTGCACGACGATGCCGCACCGCACAAACTCAGGCTGCTGATCAAGGACTATCCTTACGCGGTTGACGGGCTCGATATCTGGTTCAGCATCAACGACTGGGTCTCCGAGTACTGCGGCATCTACTACCCGACTGATGCGTCCGTCCAGGAAGACGTGCAGCTGCAGAAATGGTGGAAGGAGGTGGTGGAAGTCGGCCACGGGGACAAGAAGGACGCGCCATGGTGGCCAAAAATGACCAGCATTCAGGAACTTGTCTTCTCCTGTACCACCATCATATGGTGCGCCTCCGCGCTCCACGCAGCTGTGAACTTCGGGCAGTACCCATATGCTGGCTACCTCCCAAACCGGCCGACCATAAGCCGGAAGTTCATGCCGGAGCCCGGGACGAAGGAGTACGAGGCCCTCCAGAAAAACCCCGAGAAGGTGTTCCTGGAGACCATTACCGGCCAACTGCAGACCCTCATCGGCGTATCCCTCATCGAGATCCTGTCGAGGCACGCCTCCGACGAGGTGTATCTCGGCCAGAGGGACTCCAACGAGTGGACCAACGACGCAAAGGCGATCGCGGCATTCGAGAGGTTCGGGGAGAGGCTGAAAGCTGTGGAGAAGGAGATCCTTGCAAGGAACCAGAACCCAAACCTGAAGAACAGGAACGGGGTGGCGCAGGCACCGTATGAGTTACTGTATCCCGCCACGTCCGACCCAAAGGCGGCGACGGGTCTCACCGGGAAGGGCATCCCCAACAGCATCTCCATTTGAAGGAGAGTTACACCGTGGTTTGGCTTGTTGGTCCTCGTCGACGTCGGTCATATGGGTCCTTTGTGTTCGGTTCAGATCAGTCACTGAACAGTAACGTCTCTCTCGAATTTGCTTTTTGTACTAATAAATGTGGTTTTTGCGGAGAGAATAATAAACTCCTCCCAAGTTTAGAATCCTTTGATGAAATCTAATATTGAGGGAATCCAGTTCAAATTAGTCTCGATTTCACGTATATCCTTACTATGTCAAAGTTATCAATAATAGTTTAGAAAGAAAATTCTGTAGTAGGAGTTAGTACGAATAATTTAGATTGTCTTGCGTTTCATTGTCCCGTGAACACAGCAATTTTTGGCGCTGTACCTATACCAATGTCGACGAAATTCAAACATTGGTGACGGATAATACAATAATGACCATAATTGTTTTTCTTTTGAAGACAATAATGACCATAATTTTATGGCCAAAACATGGTTGGAGATCGAGTTTTTGTCACCACAAGTACTTGCATCATAATTTCCGTTATCAAAGCCAATCACATCCCTTGACATAGCTTCCTATGACGACGGAATTTTTTTATTAAAAAAACGATCAAAATTCCTTCGTAACATTATAAATTTGAAGCTTGTTGCATGTCCAGGACCAAGGTTTTTGAAACCGAACCGAACACTGAACCGGAAACTTTGCTGAATTGGTCGGATTGGGTCGAACCATATAATTAAACAAGTTCAACCGGATGATGATATCATCATTATTTAAAATCGGATAAAATCGGACCGGTGAAAAAAATCGTTGAACCGGCTAATCAAATCGAAATGAAATTATATATAGGGATTTTTACCCGGCAGACCCTATAATCTTTTGCAATTACCGCTACGACCTCCGAAACATCGTAATTCCTCTCTCGACCCCGTAAACTTGCTCTGTCTTACCCCACGAACCCTACCGTTAAATTTACACATCTAAAGTTAACTTCTGTGAGTTAAAAATGAGTTAATCTAACCATTCTGTGATCCGACGGCTAAAATTAATCAAGAAATAAAAAAATTATCCTCCCTCATTTACAGGCTTTCCCTCAAGTGCAAATGGGAGGTGGACGCGAGACTCCTCGACGGCAGAGCTCCGAGGAGGACCAGAGGCTTTGAGGAGGAGTGTTGCTTGGGGAGGACGATGCAGGGGGAAGGGGGACGCTGCTTCTCTGGATGGAGGCAGTCGGCTTCCAGGGGGATGGGGACGGTCCGCTTCTTATGTGCGCATGTACCTCACACACACCGCTTCTTCTTCCTCGTGTCTTCTCTACGACGTCCGCCCCCTGCTTCCCCTCTTCTTCCTCCGGTCGCTCAACCTCCACCAACAGCCTAACGCCAAGGTCGTACGTTTAACCACTCGTGGTCACGCACTCACTGTCGGTGACCACATCCTCTTCCTTGGGCCCCAAGTTTAGATCCCTATATATAGGACCACCTTCCCCATTGACTCGGGCATTCGCCATTGTCATCTAAGCTCCAACGAGAGAGAGGTTCAACATGATCAATTCACCGGAGCGTGAGCCGTCTTGCACCTACACGATTAGCTCTGTGTTCGTCGCACGTCGAGACTGTTATCTCCTGGAGCCCTCCAAGCTCCGGGTTCACAAGAGATTATTCACAACTATAACATCATGTATCCCATTCCAGGTTAGATTTTTCGATAGTCTCTTCCTTTCCCTCTCCCGATTTCTTCTTATCTTGTGTTATTTCTCTTCACAATCCTCTACCGCTCGCCCATTCCTTAACATCCGACCAAAATCCACCGCAACCTTTGCGATTAGCTCAGCTTACGACCTTAGATCCATCAATCCGAATTTCGATCCTCGTTAAAGGACCAGACCATTTGTATACCTTCCATTTTGCATTTAACCTTCGGTCGAGGTTTGAACCTTGAGCCTATTTCGTCTTCCAACAGATCGAGATACAAGCGCCTGATGCACTGCATCTGTTCTTCATTGGAGAATCGACCCGATCAGCACTGTATTGAGTTTTATTCACCGGAGACATGGAATCGAGATCATTCATCAAATATGAGCTCCATGCCACCTCGAGGCATTGACGTCAACATCTTCCACCCGAGTAGGGGGGGTTCCGCTGCTCGGAGCAGGAGGGGGCTGCGGGAGGCTGCTGCGCCGGGTGCGGGGGGGTCGAGCGGGAGGGGGAGGGAAGGGGGGTGCGGGAGGCCGCGAGCTGTGGTGGGTGCAGGGGGCTCCGAGTAGGGGGTGCTCTGATGCGGCTGCGGGAGGGCTCGAAGCGGCAGGGCTGGGGGTGGGGGGTGGCTGCTCAGAGCATGAGGTTGATGCGCCGGGAGGGGGCTGATGCGGCTGCGGGGGCTCGGAGCGGGAGGGTGCTACGGGAGGCTGCTCGGAGCGGCAAGGTTGTGCGGGCATCGATGATGGAGGTCAACCGGATGGTTGGTGCTGGGCAGTGGGGAGATGGATGAAGGTGAGAGGGAGTGGCAGATAACGTAAATTCGATAAATAAAATAGGCATAATATTAAAGAGTGTCACGGAATTCGGTTACTTTTAACGGGTAAATAGATGGAGGTTAACCACAGGGTTTATATGGTAAGGGTTAGCAAGTTTAAAGGGTCGAGGGAGGAATATCGATGTTTCAAAGGTCGTGGCGGTAATTGACAAAGTTTATAGGGTCTGCCGGGTAAAAATCCCTTATATATATAGAGAGAGAGGAGTAATCCTATGAGAGCCAAAACCTGAAAGAGCATGAGAGCATGCATTCTGGACCACATGATCCAACCAGGAGAGAGAAGAATAGGAGAGAGAAAATAGAATCATGTGGTCTAGAATGCATGCTCTGATCCTATGAGAGCAAAAAAATGTGAGAGCATGAGAGCATGCATTCTAGACCATATGGTTCTATTTTCTCTCTTCTATTTGGATCATGTGGTGCAGAATGCATGCTCTCATGCTCTCACAAGTTTTGGCTCTCACAGGATCACTCACATATATATATATATATATATATATATATATATATATATAAAATAGGTTATATGTGGTTGTCCCTTAGGGGCAACCAACATGGTTGCCCCCACTCATTTTCGTAAATTTTTTTATTTTTTTTGAAAAATATCACAATGTGTATTCATCCCTATATCCCTCCTATATGTCATTCAAATTTCGTCAGAAACTGAGAATCCTATGGCGTCCATCCAAACAATCATTTTTTAATGGTAACAGGATTTTTTAAATCGACATCATCTCGATGGAGGCCGTAGGAGTCTCTGTTTCTGACGAAATTCGAATGACATATAGGAGGGATATAGGGATGAATATACATGATGATATTTTTCAAAAAAATAAAAAAATTGACGAAAAATGGGGCGGGGCAGCCATGTTGGCTGCCCCCAAGGGACAATCCCATTTTTTCCATATATACTATACACTTAATATACTTGAAATATATATAGTACATAGATAATGTATATATTTCACCCTATACATAAAGTATTTTTCTTATACACCATCAAATATCATACATATGGACTAGATGCTATATAACATGATAATAGTTTAATAATATTTAAAATCCAATATATGCAAAAAGTTGTGTTAGTGTAGTTGGTTAGAGGTGTTCCCAAAGGTTTAGGGTTCAACTTCCTCTACCAACAAAATTTTTAAATAATTAAAAAATTAAATGCGGTTCAACTTTGGTTAGACCTGGTTAAATCGGGTTAAAAAAATATGTTGAACCGGACAGGTTAATTAAAATTTGAATAGTCGAACCGAATCGGTATAAACTGGATAACCGGACCGATCCAAGCCCGAAGCTGCCGATCCGGTCTGGTTTCAAAAACACTGCCCAGGACAACCAGAAATTTAGAAGTGCCCACAAGATATAGTTCCGAAAAATGACAAAAAAAATCAAAAAAGAGTAAATTTGGGTGAAAAGGTGCTACACATACAACGTGATTTAGAACAATTGATGAAAAAGGAACAAGCTTGTGTTAGGCCAGAACACATCTTTTGGTCCACAACTTCTAGTCCATTAGCCCATCTTGAGATCTTTGATTGAGGGATTCCTTTCCTTTTTTGGAACCTTGAAAGCACTTGTATTAGTTTTTTCTGACCCTAAAAAGATTGAACAAAAGATTAAATGTCAAAAAATCATGCAACATGTATGGGCAAACCAATGGAGTTAGTAAAGGGAGGTTGTATCTCACACATCATGGAAACAAAAAAATTATGATTGACATTCGTAATATAAGGGTCATCCTATCAAGTATCAACAATGATGCAATCGTGTAATAAAAAAATGATTGTAAATGCGAAATCACATTGTAACGGAAACTATTTCCTCATTATTTCACAAGATCACACGGGTATAGAAATATACCTTTGCTTCATGAGTCTCTAAAATAAAAAACCTCATGAATTAAGTTCGATCTAACATATGTTATCATTCGCAAACACGATGATGACTCTTGGTACTTCCCGCAAACTTGGAGAGTTGTTCTCCATGAAATTGTCCATGCACAACCTAGGGGATATTTGGTGGTGTATATGGCGCACGACCAAGGGGAGAGAATAAGAGAACCTTCCTATTTTATTTTCTCATTTTTCTTCTTAGGACTAGAAAACCCTTATTGAGATTAATTGAATTGAATGAGAAGATACTCCATGCCCTCCTATTATATTATAGGGTATATGGTAGGGGGCGTCCAAGATGGAGAATGAATAGAGAACAAGTATCACTATTTTCTCCCTCCAATTAGTTACTAACTTCCAAATTTCTCTCTATGTGGATTGAATTATCTGTTAAAATAATAAAGAAAGAGAAAACATTTTTTTCTCCTGTAACCAACTCATGTGGATGAGAAGAAAACGAACCTTTTTCTTCTTTATTTACTTCAATTCATTTCGAAGTTGGACTTAATTCATGGTAGGTTTGTAACTAATTAAATTAATTAGTTGACTAATTTTCACCAACCATCATGGGTTATTATGAAATCATCTTACCAAATAGTGATTTCAATTCATCATTCCATAATAAATATAAATCTAATTCGTATTTAATTAATGGATAATGTGAATTCACTTCACATTAACATTAATTAATTATGTAAATCGTATTCACATAAGTCTTAAAATAAATATGAATCATATTCATAATAATTAAGTTTCATTATCAATATCTACATTCATTAAATTTTTGGTAATGTGAATCATATTCACATATTCTCATTCAATTTATTGATGATAATAAAAAGTGCATCTTGATATTTAATATCTCATTCTATGATTCCTAATCTAATTAGGATTCGTATACAACATTTCACATAAACTTGAAGATAATGTTAGAGTTATATAGACCATGTATAGTGACTTGATTATTAGATTTAGATCTAATATCATGGTTTAAACCACTTCGCTCATTCCAATCGTATACTTTTTCAAGCATTTCTCCAATTTACTCTAAACTCTTTCGGATCAATATACAACTATTTGGATCTAGAAATTATTTTTAGAAATTGATTTTACTCATGCATATATGCATGACTTGGAAGCGGAACCACTAAAATCCATTCCATTTTATCATTCCCTTATAATGGAAGTGACATGGTATATAATCATCTATTATGATTGCATCATCTTATAATATTCATAATACTCGAGCATCTCATATATATAATGGAAGGCTTTGTATAAAGACAAAGTTCAAAACGATGTTTGATTATCTCCTTCGAGGATTGATTAATAGACTTCACAATCAATCATTGCGCGACAATATCGATCATATGTTTTCCAAAAGTATAGACTGGTATTCTAACATTTTATTTTATTTCATAAATAAAATGACCATCGGCGGAATTTGTTATGATTGTCAACCCCTCTGACTCCTATACACATTAAATAAAAAATTACAATTTAGGTATAGGATGCCCATACAAATCCGATCTCGATACGATTCAAAATACAATTTTCGATCATATTCTTATACATATTTGTTCACTTCTTTTTAGAATTTAACTTGATTCTTTAAATAAAACTAAATATTTTATTTTATAGTACTCGACGAGAGCTTTCCAACTATACTAAGAGAATTGAAATTCGACATCATACAAGGAAATGCAATGATTTTACGACCGTGGATTGGTAAACATACCTGAACCCTAACTAGATCAGAACGAGGATTCGTTTAAACAAATCATAGCAGTATAAAGGGCTGAACTCGGGTCACCAGAGATCAGACCTCATTTCCTCGTCGGAGCTTCTCCCCATAGCTCACGGAAAGTCGCTGGATTGTCACTTGAGTTGTTAGAGTGGTCTGATCGTGAAACTAAGAATGCCACCATGTATAGATGATTGTGGGGAGCTCATTTCTCAGGATTGCGAGATACAAGTCTCTCTCCTTGCTACATTTTATATATTTAATTTCATTTGATTCAGATATTCATTGTATTGTTGGATCGCTTGAATTCCATGTGTAATTTGGTGCATGTGGGGTGTTAAAATGATTATCGTGTCATGCACACATGTGGGAATATACATGCTAAAGGAAGTAAATAAAACGTTATTAACTTCACAGTATGGAAATGCGGAAAAAATTAGCAAATATTTTGCATATTCAAAGTGTTCATCATAAGAACGCTAGTTTTAGCATAACAAAAAAAATATTCTAAGCAAAATTATAAATATTAGAAAGAGATCATAGATACCTCTTGAAGCATGAGTCTCTAGAGTAAGAGACCTCATGAATCAAGTCAGATATGTGCTTGCTTCTCGTGGGTACGATGATGACTCGTGTTGCTTCCCACGAACTTTTGTGTTGACTTCTTGAACTTGTTCACACGAGGATGATTAAGCTCTTGATTTCATCTTATGAAATTGATCCTTCTCCATGTAAGAGAAACATGGAGAAGGAGATCTTCCTTCATAAGCCCACGCCAATGGAGAGAAGAGAGGCTTGACAAGGTGGACATGTAGGGACTTGAAGAGTAGACATGCATGAGAAGTGAACTCTTAAGACTCTTCTCTTATTTTAATTCTCACACAAGAGAATATTGGGAGGCACAAGCATACACTGAAAGAGAGGTAAAGCCCTCTCTTTTATAGCCAAGGTGGACGTCCATGAGGAGCCATCTCCTCTTGATAGACGTCCACAATATGGTCCCTTGGATGGAGGATCAATGGCTATAATCAATTCTTTATTCAACCAGAAATAGAATTTGGTTTATCTCCTTTTAATTACCAATAAATCAATTACTAAATTAGGCATTAAATCAACCAACAAATTGAGAATAAGACTCTCAATGGTGGCACCATGTGTCTCTTTGCACGCGCCCCCTACCCCTTGTTACCATAATTGGAGTTTGTTGCTTAATAAAAATTATGATCATCTAATTACCATATTTAGTAGTTTATGAGAAAGACCCTCGTAGCATATGAATCGTATTCATAAATCCAAATAAAAATGTAAATCCAATTTACATTTTAAAATAAATGTGAATCATATTCACACATGTGCCTTGAAATAATTATATGAATTATATTCATACAAATGTTAATTATTATGAATCATTATTCTCATTAATTAATGAATTATATTTGTAGATCATATTCACAAAAACACTATTATAGAAAATTGAATATGACAATAATAATTATTGTCTTAGTATTGGCATTGCATAGTGCGAGTCTTAATCCAATAAGGACTCATGAGATACAAATGCAGATACTTGGAGATAATGTCGTGGAGATCATACTATCCACGTACAGTGACTTGAAATTTGGATAAATATCCAGTTTCAGGGTTTGTACCATTTTTAGCGATTGGGCTCAAGATGTACAATGTACACTCTATGTGAGCAAGAGAAAGTATCGATGAGATGAATCCATCTTCCATGATGATGAATATGCATTTCATCACCTTTATTCATTTGTTTTAGCTTAAAATCTCTTATAAAACACATGTATATATTAATAAATCTATATTCTTACTAACCTACATATGTGTGTAAATATTGTACATCTATTATTATTTTTACCTAAAATAAATAAATAAAGAAATAAAGGAAAAATAAAGAAAATAAAAGATTGTATAGATGCAATAGATACAAGTTGACCCGAACCCAGAGAGAAGGTCAAGACTTGACCTGATCGAACAAGAATAAAGTAGGAGGAGATAGGGTCTTTAATCAGAAAATCCAAAAAAATAGTTTGTAAATATTTTTTATTTATTATGTGTATATTTTTATAAAACTTACACTATTTTATTTATCTATAAATTGACCTCAAATTAAATAATTTTATTAACAAAAATTGTAAATAAAATATTTCCTAAATAATAAAAATATTTGTAAAATTAAATCATGTACAGAGTAAAAGTAACCACACTCGGAAAAAACTGTAAAGCGATAATTAAAAGATAAATTTCAGCTCCATATGAAATCAAATTGAATCAAGCTCATTCCATCATATTTGAAATTAAACTATCTTTAAAAAGGTAGTGGTTTCATAATTTTTGGACTTACGATTTGAAAGACTGAGGTGGTTTTTTTAATTTTACCATTTATTTATTGTATATATTTAACCATATTTAATTTTATAAATAATTTATTTGTAGATAACAGTAAATATTTTTAATATTTATTTAAAATAAAAAATAAAAGTAAAATATTTATAAAATACAAAATAACATAATTTCATTATTTAATTACCCTAATACACCTTTTGTATATTTTATATGTACACTCCTCGTCCCAAAGTTGTATTAAATAACCTAAGTAATCCTCCTCGGTCCATGCTAATTTTAGTAAGTGAGGGTCACTGCTGAAAATTGCATACTTAATCGAGAACCTTGTGATTGTCATTTAATTTTATAGAAATTAATGTTAATTTCTTCAGATAATTATTTATAAATATTTGTGAAATATTTAAATATTATAAATATTTCATTAAATAACATTGCCTTAACCAACTTGATTAGATATGATCTAGATCACAATTGATTACATGAACCTTTCCAACAAACAAAGTTGCTTGAATAGGATTGGGGATTTTTTTAGCAAATCTCCTTATAATGTTAATCAAAATGGTTTTGATTATTATATCGTATAACTTCGATTGAGAAACCAATTATCATATCAAGTACAAAGTGATTGACTTGGCATTATCTTTTTCCGAGGTGGATATGGTCTCTAGTCGGGGATCATTGAGGTAGCAGGTTGCACCGTGTGCGGTCTGCCCCACTCCCGTCGATACTGGCCATGACAGCAGGTAGAGAACGGATAATGCTTGAGAAATCATGATGTATTTTTAAATATTAAAATTTAAAATAATACATATTTGAGATAATACCATATTTTCAAGTAACAATTAAAATGTTTGTTGGATATTAATTAGATCATTATATTAATATGATTATATTAATTGAAATTAATTTATACTAAAACACTCTATTATAAATAGAGTTGTTATTTCCCTGGGAAGAATTAAATATCTGAATATGATTTATAATAATTAATTAAAAATTTGAACATTATACGGAGGATCACATAAATGACATCCATGGTCTCCCGTTAAGGCTAAGGATTCCGTCGTCGGAGATTGTATGTCAAAGACGCCTGTCCGAAATGACAGCTTCTGCATACAAGCCATTTGGATCGGGCTCTTTGCTTCTCGAAAGAGTAAGGACGTATGCGTAGTGACCCCAATATTGGGTCCTCATACTAATGGGGTGTTATTGGATTGCACATAGCGAGTTGTAGTCCTGTTGATGGTTGGTTCAATTAATGATGGGTCAACATCACCTTAGGGGTGGTGGGCCCGGTTGTTAAAGACTGAATTGGGAGATGCAAGTCAGACTTGCAAGGCAGAATGAGTTCCTGCTTCTTTTTATCCAAGTTATTGGTTCTCATATTATTAGGATGTGACAAAGATAAGAAAGCAGATCCCATATCTTGCTTGAGATATAATGGTAAGTATATCTCTACATTGAAAGTGATTAAGGGAATGGATTTTCAGTGTTGACAAGGTAAGACAACTTTGATATAAAAATTTCTAAATAAAAGTAAAATATATTTATATATATTTATGCAAATTTCTTATTTCAGATAATCCTCGTTAAACCCACTCAGTAGAATACTCAATAATAACCAGCAAAAATATCATGGATTGGTTCCATGATCAAGATATTGTACTTGCAGTTGGACATATAATGTATGTGGTTGCAATGTGCAAGTTTCCTCATAATAATGAGGAATGACAATTAAATAGACAATAAGATAACAACCTAGGGTTTGTATGTCTATATAGTCCTGATCTCTCATCGATTGTACTTTGGAAGTGACATATCGATGATGATCGCAATTGTCGAATAATCCTTATAAAATTTAAAAAGATGTTTTGGCATACATATGTGCTCTCAGCATTTAATCATGAATGATATGTTTCATTGCATCATGCAGAATGGTGGCTCTGTAAGAGATTATGTATTCAAATGTTTGAGTAACTATTTGAACCTAAGTCTTTAAGAGTTAAGATGTATGTAGATATGATGAGTGTCATCATTCTACTGTCTATACTCTAGTCATTCATGAGTATTCATAATATTCATATTATATGAATTGAATGAAGCATGTATAAATGTTAAAATACTCTTATATTGAAATTTTTTGAATTCAACATAAGACATCCTTTGTCTTAAGTAATGGTTGTTTATAGATGAAAGGAGCACAGTGGAAACATGGGTCGGGCCCAAGTTAGAAGGAAAGTCAAAGAGTTGACTGTACTTCTATGGTTTCCACACATATGGCATACAAAGAGTTGGATAAATGTCAATACTTCAATAAGCCGATGTATTGATAGTATGACTATCAAGTCTATCTTGGATCCTTAGAGAAGGACCCAGATAGTGCATCGTAATAATCTACATCTACATATAATCATTGAAATTGACTTTTTATTGGATAAGATTAAAAGTCTGATAATTATATCTCAATCTTCTAATAACACTTGCAATTGGTTGCATATATTTTAGAAGACTAGAACATTTGATCTTAAGGTTTAATAGTCATCCACATGGATGTTGATGCAATTGTTGCAACAATCTCTATTGGATAAATAGACTTCATATTTTCAGGGGGAGAGCCCTTAGTCGTAGAGAATGTCTCTATGACCTGGATATTAGAATACACTCATTGTTTATTTCTAAACGTTGGAAATAAACATAAATTCTGGAACAGACCTATCATAAAAGAGTTGTGATGGATATATTTTGGATAGTATTCAGATATCTGGAGGACTCTACTAAATTAGAAAATCAATGAATGTTTCATTAACATTTCTAATACTGAAATTAAATCTTAACAAGATCAATAGGAGGACAGAGATCATTTGACAATGACCTGGCATTAAATCTTGGACATGTGTCTATTGATAAAATGAATAGACTAGTAAGATATTGAACTTTAGATTGTCTAAAGGTTTAAAGCTTACATACTTATGAATAGAGATTTAAAGTAAAATGTCTGATAGACCCTTCACTGGGAATGGTGTTATATGCCAAGGTATTCAGGATCCATACATAATGATGTATGTGGATCATTTGTATTATAATAACCATGATGATATGTGATATCATTCGATGATTATTTGTGATATGAGATTTCTTCCCTTCACCCTATAAACCTTTGAAATGTTCAATGATTTCACGATTTTGGTTTATAACAAAAGTTTGAAGGAAGATGAAATGAATTTGATCTAATCAAGGTAACTTGTACCTATTAGATGAATTCAATGAATACCTTATGGAGAAAGGAATATAATTCCTATCTCACTCCTCCTGATACACCTAAACTCAATGGAGTTGTAGGGAGATACAATTGATCATGTGTGACATGATTTGATCAATGATTAATCTTAGCATAATTACCTCTTAGTTTCCAAGGTATATATATAGTAGAGACTACAATATATATCCTTAATAAGGTTCCATGCAAGTAAGCTAGAATCTAGCACCAGAGAGTGATACTTCATTAAGAAAATAAAGGATGGTATTAAATACCTACTCTATGACCTTGAGATTCTTAAGAAAACTCATCTCTAAGAATGTGATTCTTAGAGGATGTCTTTCTTGAGAATCAAGATGAAAATGAAGTGAAGGAACTCATTTAATCTTAAGAAGATAATGAGGCTTCTGAAATTGGAAACTAAAAGGATAATTAAAGATGAAACACTCATACATGTTCAAATGAGTTTGAGGATGGATTCCATGTGTCAGAGAAATCAGACATTGATCGAACTTCATATGATGAAGCCTCTGAAGATCATGACATGGAAAGATGGAAGTTAGCAATTAAGTCTAAAGTGATCGAACTTCATATGATGAAGCCTCTGAAGATCATGACATGGAAAGATGGAAGTTAGCAATTAAGTCTAAAGTAAACTTCGTATACAAGTATTGTATATGGACCCTCGAGGATCCGCCTGTATGGGTAAGACTCGTTAAGATGTAAATAGATCTTCAAGAGAAAGAGGGAACCCGATGTGATGGTAGAGATCTTCAAAGCATGGCTTGTAGCCATGAGCTACACACCAAAGAGAAGACATTGCTTGCGATAAGACTTACTCTTCAGTGACCATGCTTAAACCCATCAAAATATTGCTAACTATAGCTACACAAGTTGACTATGACATCTTCAAGATGTTAGTCAAGATTGCATTCCTCTATGAATATCTCTCCGAAGATATTCATATGAAGTATCCCCAAGGCTTCATAGTTGAGGAAAGCAAGTGTGCAAGCTGAATAACTCCATCTGTGGACTCGAATAAGCTTCTTGTAGTTGGAACATTAGATTTGATGAAATCATAAATGTTATGATAGAATCTTGATGAACCATGTGAAGCTTAGTGTGAGTTCCATTGTGTTCATAATGCTAAATGTAGATAATATCCTAATCATTTGGAATGATATATGGATAATAATAAGTGTTTTATAGACTGGCTATTCCATACCTCGAGATATGATCTCAAGGAAACCTCTTAAAATCTTAGTTTTGAAAGTGTTCAGAAGCAAAGAGAAGAGGGCATTCGAACCATCGCATTAATGTTACACCTTGGACGTATTCTATTTTCTGGAAAATTCCAAGAAAAGCTTCTTTTCCTTAAGATGTGGTACTGACCTATCTAAAGGGATAGCACCTCAAAGAGTTGAGGAAGTGAATGCTAAAACTAATTTCCCTTGTGCATCAGTTATGAGAAGTCGGGTGTATTCCATATATATGTACTACAGACAGATGTCTGCCATGCAGTGGGAGTAGTAAATTGTTACTAATCCTACTCTGGTGATAAAACACTTGATTACAGTAATAATAACAAAATCTTCAAAGATGACAAGACTTAGAGATAGTGATCTCAAAGTCTTATCTTCAAGAGATTAAAACTTTTTAGATGGAGATCTAAAAGGTCTTGACTATGGATACCTTAGAATATATAAATCTCCAGGAATAAGGGTATTCTGATAAGGATAATGAAAATTACATACTGATTATAATAATTATTGAGCTGTAGTGTCAAGGACACTAGAACTGACAAAATTGAGTATTGCTTGCATAAGATGTGACATTCGCATTGGATGCGAGCACTGTTACTAGGGATATGCAAGCGCCGTAAAAGGACTTGGCATAGTCTCTCAGGAACAGAGTGACTGATCAACTTACCTAGCTATTTTCCTAAGTAGTATATGATTTTCACATGAGTGCAGGTTTAAATGATTAGCCCATTAATGGCTCTTTGGTCTAGTGGGAGATTGTTGGACATGCGAGCCCACAACAAGCTATTAAGCAATAAATGTTATTGCAAATTTCCTTCCCTGGTCTGAAATGAAGAATAACTAATTTGCATAATAGGTCCCTTAGTACAATTAGGGTTACGTACCATGGCCACCTTAATGATCATACAACTGTTGATTCAATTATTGAATCATAGAGACTGGTGCTTGGATGAATATCTAAAGAGTTAGATTGAGGACTCATCAAGCATTGTCAAATGATTGTGACGAAATGATCTCCAGCCTGAGTAGGAGATGGCAATCCTTTCTCATTTGGTTGATATCTGACCGACCTCTTGATGCAGATCCTCTGCATGGGAATAGAGATTCATAGATATCAGATTAGTTAGGTCAAAGAGTTGACTTAACGAGATTGAGATAACCAAAGACCTATGTCGTATGCTGTCACGATATAGACACGCATCCTCTGTCCGGAGACAGATTTATTACTATATGTCTGAGTATGTACATTTGGCAGACCAATATGTTGATGACCTAACCAAGGTCTATACACCAGCGCACTTGCATGCACATCGGCGTGCTGGTGTGCATGCAAGGGCAGTTGAGTAATACGATCTCTCAAAGGGATCATACATGTTCATTGTTGAATCGGAAGACATGAGCTCACTCATGAGATTTTAGAAAAAATCAAATTCCATGTGTGGTCGTCTCACTTTGGAAGCTTGACTGAATTTGTAAGGTTTGATATATGCTTTTGGAAAGTATATGATCAAAACCTAGGTATGATATATGCTTTTGGAAAGTATATAATCGATACCAACTCCCAATGATCGAATGAGAACCTCAATGATAAAATCCTGAAGGAGACAACCTAAAAGAGATCTAAAACTTCATATTTGTTCTGAGCCTTCCAGTATGCAGGATGTACATGTATTAGGAATACCTGAGGGTGATGTGATCATAAACGATTGTATAACCATGACGATTCCATTCTGAGGGAGTGATGAAACAAGTCTGGATTTTAGTGGCTCCTCTCATAGAGAAGTAATCTGATCTTAGTCCAACAAATGGATATTGATCTGATGTGATTCAGATGTAATGAGAATATTAGATTTATGATCTTGATTTAAGCAAGCATCTATGGGAGTTCTGCGAGATCTGGATTTGAGATGTGATCTCTATATCCAAGTCAATATACATGTACAATACAATCGCCTTGTACTTATCGCCAAGTATCCGTGGAGAAAGCGCATAATCCTTGAAAGAGTTCATGGATAATTTCATTGTTGATATATGTATCCGAGCATTGAGAAAATGGATAATTAAATGATTAATTATAATGAATAATATGAATTTGATTCATATTATAAGGAGAGTTATCTGAGATAATTAAATATGATTTAATTATCAAAGATGCGAATAATGTGAATATGATTCATATTATTTGGGCATATGAGAATAGAGATCCACGATGATTAAATGTGATTTAATTATCATGGATATGAATAATGTGGATAGCACTATATTATAAATGTGATTTATAATATATTAAAGAGAGCATATTGTTATTTATATTTGTTAATTAATTATTGACGTGAATTGGATTCGCATTGGATGATTAATTAAAAATATAATTTAAATTTTATTTTGGGACGTGAATGTGATTCATATTTTTCCAATGGCATGAATGAAATGTTCATAAGATAATTATGACTTATTTTTGTGAAATAATTTACAACAAATGGTATTGTAAATCTTGGTGATATCATGAGATAATGAGATCTCATGATATTGTGATATCTCATGAGATGTTGAAGAGAAAGACTAAGTCCATATTGTGGTTGTCCCCCTTTTCTAGGGGATGAGGTCTATCTCCTCTTTATCTCCATGGTCAAAGTGATTTAATTTTCAAATTGATTATATTGATTTATCAATATATATTAATTTAAATTAAATTAATTGTTGTTGTGTTTTTACAACAACATCATGGCCATTGAAAGAAACACAAATTAGTCTCAACCATTGATTGTGTGTTGTCCACGGATTGAGATCCATCTCCTTATCTCATTGTAGTCGTCCACCATGGAGCCATATAGAGAGTCTCCATCACCGCAGCAGCATCTTTATGCTGTCGAAGTATTTGTTCGAGGATCTCTGCCTCCTTCGGTGTGCCTTGCTCGTGAAGAAGACGCCGGATCTCGTGTGACGAGATCAGGAGATTCGCCGCTTGGATCATCACATGGATTGCGAGAAGGACGTGTCTCATCAATACACGCTCGAAAGCATCTCCTCCGTCGGATCGGACTTGAGATAGGAGGTCTCTTAGTTTAGATACTCGATCATAATCATGCTTCAAGAGGTCATCTTAATACATATTATGGTTTAGATGAAATGATTCGAGAAAGGTTCTTGGATCATGTGGTTTCATCAAATTATTTTTTTAAATTCCGCTGCTCGAGCAACTAGTACGACTAGTCGCTCCTGATCGTATACGATGCGATCATCACGTTTCTGTGATGCGCTTGAGGATCTCCCCATATCCTTCACAAATGCCATCCACCCTCATTTCATTGAGTTTCACTAAGAAATAACTGTCGTCGGAGCTACACCTCCGAGCGTTCTTCCCTTTGCAGGTTCTAGAGTGCGTAGAAAACCATTATTCGGCCCTCGACCATTCAGGCGGAGCAGCTCCAGGCATACCTTCACTGCGACGGTCATTTGGTCATCATTCTTCACCTCAGAGCTTACCCTCAGACGTGGAGTACCTTCATGATACTCCAACTCTCCTTGGTGAGCTCATCGGCCTGGTGGATCTCCTCCAGTCGCTAATCGAGGTTCACTTGGAGGTTGTTCTTTCTCCATCTGCATTCACCGTCGAATCATCCTTCATCCACCAGATTAGATCCTAACCATTGACTGTCACAACACTTTAGCCATCAGATATGATGCATCCGACCGCACGTAGGGAGACATTCCCTGCACCGTCAAATCTGCTCCAGCAGCGATCAGCGTCGTACGCCCATCAGGCCTCCCGCATACGCCATGTGCCCCTATGAAGGGTATATTGCATCTTTCACCCCGTACTTTTATGCTTTACTTTATAGTTCATTAAAATAAAGTACATTTTAGATAATTTGTAGTTCGGACCCTAAATTTCCAGTATTTGCATTTTAGTCTCGCTCTACTGAACTCACATGTTGTCTCACGTGTTTGACTGGTGTATTTGCATGTATGCCCCTGTGTTGACTGTTATGCTTTGAATAAAATTTTTTGGGTTTTTGCGGTTATACTCCTATGCGTTGTTTATTCTGCATGTGCATGAATTAGTTGGTTAAATTACAAATATAGCCATGAACTATTTACATATGTTATATTTTGGCCTAGAAACTTTCCAGTAAGTGCAAGTAGGTTCCTACTTGTTGTGTATGTTATTTTTCATCAAATAATTATTACATCAACTCCAAAAAATTCATAAAAACTACGATTAGCTCCTATTAACATGTAATATTTATGGTAATTTTTGTGACTTAATTTAGTTTTGTTTGATATTTTCTAAAAATCAAAAGAACCTCAAAACTGGTCTGTCTATTTTATAAAATACATAAAAAATCGATAAATTGTTTGAAAAAATCCATAAATTTTGTGTGTGTTTGTCTTCATGTGCTTTGTCTTCAATAGGATTTTTGTATAAAAATTCCTTATAAAACCCTAAAAATCACAAAAGACTCAAAAACTCATAAAAACCATTAAAAATTCTAGAAAAAATAAAAAATACAATTCCTATTTCTGTAGTTAAACAATTTTATTTATTTTTACATAAAATTGCTACACATGACATTAGGACATTTTAACTATTTTTAACTTGTAATTTTGTCCTAGTTGTGCACTCTTTGCCTTATTTTTCCCTTTTCTTATTTTTTATAAAATCATATAAAAATCAGAAACATATCCCAAAATTACCAAAAATATATGCATATTTGAAAAGCATAAAAACATTTTTATTTCATATTTTTGAGTATTTTTAGTCTTAATAAAAATTGTTAAAGCTTCTTTTTCCTTGATCTTTGTGTTTGTCTTCTCATTAGAAAATATAAAAATGTTCGACCCTGGTCTCTATACCAGGTTAAATAAATAGCGAAGACTGCTAACATTTCCGTATTTTGAGCTTGATTGATTTATGTGGTCTTGATTTTTCTTGTTGATTACGCTTCGCGGTTTGGGTCGCAAGACCTCTCAAGATTTATCCGATACCTTAACCCGAGTCGCGAGGCGCGGTCATCACATATCGTGGGGAATAATTTTGTTCTAATATTTTTCATGATTTTTGTAAGCAGAATGGTACTCGCAAGCAGTTGATGGTGACGAAAACTCCATAACAAAATGGTGTCGTTGAGCGAAAGAATTGAACGGTGGTGGAAATGGCTAGAAGCATGCTCAACGAAAAATCTCTCGAATGATTTTTTGGCCGAGGTGGTAAACAAAATAGTGCATCTTTTAAATATCTCTCCAACGAAGGTCGTGCAGAAAATAACTCCATTCGAAGAATGGTCGTAGCACAAGCCTAATGTGAGTCATCTAAAAAATTTTGGTTGTCTCGCATATTAATTCATTGAGTCCTCTGATTATTCTAAGATGGATAAGAAAAGTGATAAATGCATCTTCGTCAGATATAGAGATGAAACAAAAGGTTATCATTTGTATAATACAATTACGAAAAAAATAATTATCCGCAGAGATGTTATTTTTGATGAAGGAAGTTCTTAGGTGTAGGGGGTTGAACACCGCAATCCTTCTACACTCGTGGACCTAGAAAATAAGGCTGATGATGATCTCATCACGTCCAGTTCTCCTTGCAAGAGCATTCCCATGAGATTGACAGACGAAGGTGGATCTTATTCTGGATGCGTGGGTAGGTCACATGATTCTAATGATGAGGCATACGATGATGATAATCTTTTGCAAAGGGTATAAATTTTACAAGATATTTACCAGTCTACCTTTGCACTTTTAGTTGTCGAACCAATTTCATACGAAAGAAGCATGTGGAAACGTAGAATGGAGAAATCAATGTAAGAAGAAGTACATGTTGTTAAAAAAATGATACGTGGGAGTTGGTGGATTTACCTGAAGGAAAAATCCTTATTGGTGTGAAATGGGTTTACAGAGCAAGTATGATGCAGATGGGCATATCAAAAATATAAAGCAAGGTTTATCGTCAAGGGATATGCACAGAAAAAGGGGTTGATTTTTCTGAAACATTTTCACCCGTTGCTAGATTTGAAACGATTAGAATGCTATTAGCATTATCTTCACATATGAGGTAGGAGGTTTATCAATTTGATGTCAAGTCAGTATTTTTAAATGGTGCATTATCTGAAGATGTATACATTGAGCAACCACAAGGATTTCTTGTTAATTGCAAAGAAGAAATGGTGTATAAGTTGAAGAAAGCACTTTATGCGCTAAAGCAGACACCGAGAGCATAGTACGAGAGGCTCGATAATTATCTGCATCCGAAAGATTTTCATCACAGTGAAAATGAGCCTACTTTATATGTTAAGACGAAAGGTGAAAATATTCTCATAGACTTCGTGTATATTGATGATATAATATACGTAGGTTCCTCTGAAGCAGATTTCAAATCAAACATGATGAATGAATTTGAAATGTCAGATTTGGGCCTTCTACATTATTTTCTCGAGCTCTAAGTTATGCAAACAGATGAAGGTATCTCTCAAGAAAAATATGCATTGGATTTGCTTGCAAAATTTCTTATGCAGAATTGCAAATCGTTATGGACACCAATTAATGCAAATGAAAAATTATTCTTTAATGATGGAACTACAGCAGATGAGTATTTATTCCACAGTTGGGTTGGTAGCTTGATGTATCTAACATACACTCGGTCATATATTATGTTTCCGGTCAGCTTGGTGTCAAGGTTTATGCATGATCCATCTGTTCATCATTTCATAGCAGCGAAGTGTATATTTTGATATACTCGTGCAACTAGCAATTATGAGATTTGGTATAGATCTGTCTCTAATTTTGATTTAGTTGGTTTCACTGATAGTGATTGGGTTGGATGTGCAATTGAAACAAAGAGAACAAGCGGTTGTATTTTTAATTGTTGCTCAGGTGCAATATCGTGGAGTTTAAAAAAACAAGCTACAACGGCATTATCATCATCCGAGGCGGAATATATTGCAGCTTCTTTAGCGACTTGTCAAGCCATCTAGATGCGAAGGATTATGCAGGACATAAAGCAACCTCAATCTCGTGCAACAAAAGTCTTCTGCGACAACAAGATGACCATTTTAACGACACAAAATTCGATGTTTCATGGACGGATCAAACATATCGATATCCGTCATCATTTCATCAGAGATTATGTCAACGGAGGAGCTATCAAGATGGAGTGCTGTTCTACTACAAAACAAATTGCTGATGTCTTTAGGAAAACATTGCCTCTCGGCAAGTTCATGGAGTCCCGACCCATCTTGGTATTTCGAATTTCGCATCGAGGGAGAATATTAAATATTGATTCAGAAGACTCTCTTTTCCTAGTTTTGGTTTTCCATTATTTTTTTATTTTAAATGTTATTGGTTAGTTTGTCATGTTTGAAGTAGTTGGTCATGTTCTATGCAGTGGGAAGAGTTGAGCAACTAGTTGACAGTTTGGGATTCTAATTTTAGAATTCGGGCTGTTATATAAGTGTCTGATTGTGAATGTTGTTGAATGTGTCTAAGATATCTTTATTCTCATTTCCATCCTTAATAGAATATGCAAAATTTTAGTTTGTGCCGTCTCTGTCTGAGTTTTTTAATGAGTGCTCCAAATATTTGTGTTTTTTCCAACAACACGTCGTGGATTAGAGAAGCCAAATTCAGATGGAGATGCTGTTGGGTATGCCCTTCCCTGAGAGCCCCGTCGCGGCCTTGGGGTTGGAAGTGCTCGGATACAGCAGCTCATAGGGTGCCTGAGCCGGCCCCTTCCTGTTCTTCAAGCTGGGGTTCTGGTTCCTCGCAAGTATGGCTTTCTCGACGCCCTTGAGGTTCTCCCCGAACCTCTGGAATGCCGCGATGGCCCTCTCGTCGTTGGTCCACTCACTGGAGTCCCTCTGCCCGAGGTACACCTCGTCGGAGGCGTGCCTCGACAGGATCTCGATGAGGGACACGCCGATGATGGTATGATGTTGGCTGGTGATGGTCTCCAGGAACACCTTCTCGGGGTTCTTCTGGAGGGCCTCGTATTCCTTGGTCCCCGGCTCCGGCATGAACTTCCGGCTTATGGTCGGCCGGTTCGGGAGGTACCCGGCATACGGGTACTGACCGAAGTTCACGGCAGCGTGGAGCGCCGAGCTGATCCATATGAGGGTGGTGCAGGAGAAGACGAGGGATTCAATGCCGGTCATTTTCGGCCACCATGGCGCATCCTTTATGTCACCGTGACCCACTTCCACCAACTCCTTCCACCATTTCTGCAGCTGCACGTCTTCCTGTACGGACGCATCAGTCGGGTAGTAGATGCCGCAGTACTCGGAGACCCAGTTGTTGATGCTGAACCAGATGTCGAGCCCATCGACGGCGTATGGATAGTCCTCTATCAGCAGTCTAATCCGGTGGGGTGCGGCATCGTCTGCCACTGCGACACCCCTGCATATGCACAACCGTCCAAAATGCTTAAATCTTGATTATGTAATTCCCCTGCACCGTAGTAATGTCTATCGGAGAGGATATATAGTTACCTGAGGACAAGATCACAGGGGAGGGCCTGCTGGATGAAGTTCCAGCCCTTGTAGATCACGGCCGACATCTCAAGCGCGTACTTTCCGGGGAAGACGGTGGTCTCGACGATCCCTCCAGAACTGATGAGCATCTGGCGGGCCAGGGCGTTGATGTTCATGGTGTCGCGGAAGTGCGGCACAAGGAGCTTGTGGATTGGATGCACCACGCTGAGCTGCCGGTGAGTCGCGATCACGAAGGGCTCCACCACGGCGTGGGTGTTCAACCTGTTAATCGTTTGGTTTCAAACGTCAATGAAAGCGAACGTCTGAAGGAGGGGAAAGATCCTGCCGATCGACCCGAGGACACGTACCAGTGGCTGATGAGCTGGTGAACGCCGGAGTTGTTGACCGTGGCGTACGCCTTGGCGAGCTGCCAGACGTTGTGCTCCACCCCTTCCGCCGCGGGTGTGTAGACCTTGCTCACAGAGCCACCGTCGGGGCTTGGAAGACTCAGCTCGATGGCAACAGGCTTTAGAGTGCTGTCTTCTTTGAGGAACAGGAGGGTTCTGGAGGCGTAGATCTTGTTGCTGGTGTCGGCATTGATCTTGGACAGGTACGGCATCAGGCTGTCGTGATGGTCCAGTATGTATAGCCTGTTGCTTCCAATTGCCTGCACGGGACCAATGCAACCCATGAAATATATGTGTTGATTCCAACGGAGATGGTCCAAGTATTCAAGGCTATACTTCATCGACTGAAAGGCCCTCCAGCTGGTGCTCGATTTGGGCTTCCGTGATTGTGCTGTTCTGGTTCCCGTACTTGCTCGGATCCAAACTGCTTACAGGCGGGAATTGCTGCACAAATTCCGGCATGATATAATTGAATATAAAATCTGTTAACATGGTCGATGCAGTTGGGAACGACGATTGTCTGAGGAGCACCTAACCGTTTACCTGGAGACGGCGGATCAAGACCGGGTTGACTCCAGCGAGCATCTCCCGGCCGAACTCCTCGTCGGTCTTCCATGCTTCCTTGTCCTCTGAAATCACGGAAGCGTCAAATTGCATCACCGCCATATGATTAATTCTCTGCAGAATCACACGGGTTCATTATTCAGTGGACTTACTTTGGATGATGAGAGGAGTAGGGAACTTGAGCAAGGCTTCGCCGTCGGAGCGCACGAGCTCCTTCAACATCGCGAAGGGGATGAGCTCCTTAAGAGCTTCAAGCCCGGGGATGTTGGGCACTTTCACCCCGCCCTCGTAGAAATCGAGCATGTCCTGCAAAGAGTCGAATTCCTTGGGAGTCTTGTCGACGAAGGTTTTCACCGCCGGGACGACGGCTTGTTGCAGAGCCTTCAGCGCATAGGTGAGAAAGTCTGCCATCTTGAGGTGGCCAAAGCGCTCGTCGCGTGGGACGTAGATGTCCAACCGGATGTTCGAAAGGAACATCCTGGTCTCGTACTTGGGGTCTGTAAGTCATCCGAAGCCCGTTAGTGACCATAAGTCTCATATTCACAGAAGATCTGGTAATAAGAAGTATGTTTTACCTTTGGAGTACTTGGACCTCCCGGTCTTGCCACGGCGGGGGTACGGAAAGTCGCTGGATTCACCGAGGACAGGGCGGTCGTAACCGAGATCGTTGTAGACATCGTACGCGTAGTACCTGTCCGCGGTTTCAAACTCGCGGTTAACTCCGTCGCCTCGGATGTTGCGGAGCTCATCCTCGACGTAACCTTGCAGCGGCGCTGGGATCTGACCCGAGACATAACTCTGAAGTATGGAGATGTTTAGTTAGTGATCACTCAATAGTTTTCACATCCTCAGATGCAGCAGAAGGGGTCGTCGAACGTACGTCGTTGGCGAAGAAGACGCGGGTGTTCTTGTAGGAGGAGGAATTGTAGACCCAAGAGTAACAGTCGAAGTGGACGCTGCCCTTGTTGGGGACGTTGTGGAGGGTGACGGTCTTGAGGTAGAACTCGAAGTGGTGGTGGTTCTCCACGTAGAAGGCGCCGGGGATGCCCTGCTTCGGGTCCCAGTAGAAGGTCATGTTGTAAACGGAGTCACCCGGTGTGAGCGGAGACAGGGTCGTGATCCAGTTCTCGAGCCTGGATTTCGGGCCCACCACTCCCCGGTTGTCCTTTTCTGCCAGTAATATTGGGAGCCACATTAATTTTTTTGACGGCCCTCATAAATACCCATCTAAATTTTTTTATATAGGTACAAAACATAAAACCATTCCTCTCGTTTGAATAAGTCTGGAAATACATTTCCGTTTATCTAAATGCCCATTATTAATAGGATCCGCTTACGAGCCATTTGGCGTGTGGGATAATTGAAGGGTTCGAGAGGTTTGTTTAATCACCAGGGATTTCAACTGCAGTATTGCATCTGGGGTCTGCTATTTTAAAGGTTTTCCGTCCGTCGGATAGGATGGGTAGTAGCAGTAATTTCTGTAAGATGCCCATGATTTCTGTAGAGAGAAAATGTTAGGAAAGAGAGCCGAGGCGTACTCTTGTCGCCGATGGTGGCGCTGATGAGCTTGAAGTTGACTCCCTTGCCGACCACCTCGCTCACGCGGTCCACGATGGATGCCGAGAAGTCGTTGAAGTCGAGCACATAACGCTTCACCAGGACGACGGTGCCCTCGATCTTGCTGTACCCCTGAAACCCGTGGATCGTGTCGGAAAAGCAGGAGACGACGGCCTCGCCGAGATGGAACATGGTTGCGGGAGAGATGTTCCTGTGTAGAGGAAGTGTGGTGGGATGGAGCTGTCGGGCTGATGAGGGTTTATTTGTAGCCTCGAGATCTCAATTATCCATCTTGCGTATCCGGCAATAATAACATATGGAACAGATGGATTAGTGGATGCTGCATCACGTGGATTGCCTGCTTTAATTGTGGATTTTATTTTTGAGATATTTACACTGTAATCTTGAGTAATTTGTACATAATTCTATATATTCTTGAATTACACCAAAAATCATGAATAATTACTCTGTTTCACATCCATAATCCTCAGTTAGTTTGTCCATTGACTCAACTAGACCATTGGATTAATGAGGCACATGGTCTATTTAATGATTATTAAACTTTCCAAAAAAAACTAAGGCCCTGCTCCTTCCGCCTCCAATGTCGCTCCCCCTTCCTCCAACCACCCACCCCCATCAAACCCATCCGCCTCCTCCTCCAAGTCCGCCCGCCCTCACCATCCTCCTCCTCGGCCTCCTCCTCTTTCAGACCCACTCACCTCATCCTCTAGGTCCGCCCTCCTCCTCCTCCTCCTCCAAGACCTCCGCCCCTCCTCACCCACCTCAAGCTTCAGATTCGCCCGTCTCCTAAGCCTCTTCCTCCTCTTCCTCCTCCAGGTTTGTCCCTCCTCACCTTCCTCCAGGTCCACCCTCCCTCACCTCCTCGACCTCCTCCCCCTCCTCCAGATCCTCCCCTCCCCGCCCTCTTATGAATCTACATTTCATGACCTTTATCATTTTAGTCTTAAAAACTCTTTTAAATGCATGTAAATACCCTTAATTCGTATAAATTAGTATTTATGCATTATTGTGTAAATACCATATAAAATACACCAAAATTATAGAATAAAGAAAATAAATGAAAAGGAATACAATAAAATCCCCTTTTATTTATTCATTCATTATTCATTTTTGGGACGTATTTTTATTTCTACTTGTTATACCACAAATAAAGAAACTTTGTACATGAAATTTTTAGATAATAAAATACAGAAAAATACAAAATTGTGTTTACACAAAAATAATATACAAAATAAAAGTTACAATCTAAATAATATTCCAAAATACCAACTTCCCATGCCCATATCTCTAAAAAAACTCAAAATATATCGAAATAACCTTTAATTGTATATAATTTTTAATAAGCTATTTAATGAAGGTTGTTTCATTTTTTTTGGAGTTAAGGTGTGAAAGTTAGATTTTGAACTCCTATTGTATAGTTTACCCAATTAAAATATTAATTTTATTCATTCTTTATTATTTTTGTAATTTTATATTTGATAATTTTGTAAATAATATTTATAATATATAAATATATTAAAATAGGAATAAAAATATAGAAAACATTAAATTAAAATAAAATACAAGAATACATAGATGAATATACAATAACTATACCTATGTAAATAATAGCCCTATTTTTTATGTGTGTATATTATATCAGAAAACACAACAACAACAAAAAAGCCTTTTCCCACAATTAAGTAGGGTATACATCATAAAAATATAATAAAAATATATTAAATTATCTAAAATAAGTTATAATTTTATAAAATAATAACCTAACTTAATAAAATCAAAAATAAAAAATAAAATTAAAACACCTAAATACATAGATAAATATAATCTAACCCTAAAAAGTAATTGTAATTAAAAACCCTAAAAATAAATAAAAATCAAATAAAATACTTTTAAAAAAATAAATTTTTTTATTTTATAACTTTAAATTAATAAAATCATTTTATATTAAATATTGAATTTCCACATCTTTTAGACTAGGTTTTTTCTGGTTGGTCCACGTGGACCAACTAGAGCTTTTGGCGTGTTGACCTTGGTCAACTCGCTGACCTGCCCCCTACCCTCTGACAGTCCTGTCGTTTGACCACTTTTCTCGTTTTCTCCCCTTGATACATCAATCGAAGGGATGTCAACCTTTCATGAAACTTTCTCCTCGTACATCCACCATCCATGCCTAGACGTTTCCTAGGGCAGATCGCCTTTGATTCGCCGTAGATTTTGCGTTGAAGGTCACGTCATCACCATCTGTACAAAGACCACCCCCAAGATTCCTCCATTTTTATGAGTTCCTTTTGTCCCATTTTTTCGTCCTCCTTTCACTTTGAAGGCTAGAGAATGGTGACAGGTCCCTAGCTGAACCTTTGGTTGATCGAGAGAGTAGTTGAGAGGTCAACTCCACCATCCCCGACATGCATCATTGCCGCGAGGTACATATCCTGTCCTAGGTCAGTTGAGGTATGTTTTCTCGCTTCTTTATATAGTTGTAGTGTAAGGATTTCTTTCCCATTTTATTTTGTCTCTTAATTGTGTATGTAGCTTAGATTTAGGTTCTAAAACCTCACCAAAGATCGTGAGCTTTGGCCACCACCATCCACTCCATGCCGCACCGATTACACACCAATAAAAGTTAGACCTTTGCTTCCTTGTGCTTTTGCATGCTCTATTACCTTTGCAGGGTCCGAAGGAGGCGTCTGAGCCTCAGTTTTTGCCAAAGCATTCGTCCAGGTCCGCCAGAACAAGCTCAAGCCCCCCAGGACCAATCCTTGGTTTCGATCCATCGCCGAGGCACCTGAGCGATGTAGAGTGGCTGCAGGAACTGATCACGACTCGGGAGAGTCCCAGGTGTATGGAGGCTCGAGCCCTGGTCGATTCAATCTCGCCAGGCTCGAGTTCTTCGAGCGTCTTCCAGATCAACCCGGCACTGTCGGATCTACCCTCGATCTTACAGCACAACAGCATATGTAGGATTTTTCTCGCCATAGCCATCAAATTGAAAGTGGGGATTTAGTCCCAACCGTTGGAGGCCAACCGACATCTGCGTCCGAGAGCCAGCCACGTGGATAAGTGACCGCATCTCGACCGTCCACCCCCATGCAGGAGTTGGGTATTTTGCATCCCTTGTAATTTATTTTATCTTCCATTGGAATTTATTTTATAATTTTGCAAAATGGACCATGCATTTAGTTAATTTGCATTTAAGTCCTTTGTCTCTGTAGGCTGACAAACTTTGGTATAATTGCAACTAAGCCCTCGCGGTTTAGGTATTGTTGTGGTCGTAATTTTAGAATATGTATAGTTATATATTTTGTGGACATTTTTCATCTTGACCCTCGTGCTTAACTTTAATTACAAAATGGTCCCTGCTAGTAATGTAGATTCTCTTTGTTTCTTGTATTTATTTTAAATAACAATTAAACTCCAAAAAATCCAAAAAAATATGTATATACTCCTGATTGCACACACTTCCACACCAATATTTTATTTTTCAATTTTATCATTTTTTATTATTTTATAAAAATAAAAAATTGTCTACTTTTTCCGTGTCTATAATATACAACCCATAAAATTATAAAAACATTTCGAAAAATTACCCAAAAAATTATTTGTTTATTTTTAACCTTCAGACCAAAAATCACTAAAACATCGCAAGGGAATGTTGAGGGAAGTTATTCTTGACATTGAAGGGAATAAGTACACGGTGGACTTCACGGACCTGGATATGGATTGTCCCCGAAGATGGCAATATACTCTTCTCATTGTTTGGGAGTCCTCTCATTGTTTGCATGTACTCTCCAGACAAAGCGAGGCACGTACACATAAGGAATAGAGCCAAATCCATAGACTTGTGCCCTAAGAACTTGGACTCACTCTCGGGTCATGTTACTTGCTGCAAGAACTTGCCTCAAACGTTAGCAAGTAGTTTTGTTTAGGTTGGTGTGCATTGTCGACTTAAACACGAAGAACCTTAGGAGACTACACCTATGAGCTTGTTAAAGCAGCTGCTTGATCACCTAATTTTAAAATTGAAAAGATTAATGACCGAACTCTTACGATCATCACATCGTTAGTAGGTGAATTTGGCGTTCCTCTTTGTGTTTGATTGATGTTGATTTCGATGACTTTTTCTTTTCCTTTATATCTCTCTCACTCTTATCTGAGTCTGTTTTATCTTTGTTCCTTCATCATTTCGTTTGTTTTCTTGAGTTGTGATGATGGGTTGGTATTCGTTTTCGGTGGATCTTGTGGCTCCTTATTTACAACCCATCATCCTCATTTATCGTATATTGAGGTTGGAACCCTGACTGACCTATCGTCTCGTTCTTCAACTCTTTTTTCTCTTCCCCCGTTCCCACCATCTATATTCCCTTCCATTCTATTTCATAGTCTTATGGGCATACTGAGCAAGGAGTTGAGGCCCTTATAGGTGATATTGAGTAGATGCAACACACGGGCAGAATACATGCTGGAATAACGATGCATTCTTTTGGAGACATTGATGAGCAGCGAGACTCAGGAGCGCAATCAGTTTCTACTTGGAGTCCATTGACTACAGCAGTGCAGACATTAAACGATGAGACGAACACCATGAGTCTACCTCTTTAGACACTGACATAGTCTCCATGGGTTTTTCAGCCAAAGTTTAGTCAGTACTTAGGAGACTACACCACATTTCACATTTCAAGATTCTTGGATACCAACTATTTAGGTATCCCAAGAATGGAGGAGGAGATCATGATGTCTCAGTCATTCTTTCAGCTTTCTTAGTTTTCATGTCATGACCAGCCCGAGCTAGATGAGGGACATTATTTTGACATGCCAGACGCTGATAGTCCCATTTTTTAGAAGATTGTCCTCCTATTTGACGATATTGATACATTTGTTGAGGATCAGACATTTACCAGCAGTACCACAGCTCGAGGATCGATTTCAGACAATTATTCAGCAGCTACGTAGTGGACTAGTACCATTTCTTATTTCCGAATTGTTCAAAGGCAATCTTCAGACAATGTGACACTTTGGTGCGAGGAGCGGGTGACCGACAATGATACAGATGCCCAATTAGGCTCTGATTATTCTATCTTATCTGGTGGTTTTGATTTATTCCCTGAGGGTTATCTCCAGGAGGAAACTCCATGTTCTGTGTACTCAGTTTCATTCCCTGAGTGGGCATCTGATCTGTCAAATCACGAGGTCGAGTCTTCTGATTCTGATTCTGATTTTGAGTTGTCTCTCCTATATGACCCTCGTAAGGATGAGCCGTCTTTTGAGATATTCGATGTGTTCTAGAATTTCTCTGTATTAGGTGCATCGGATATACGTTTTCTTAGGGAGTCTCTTTATCTTGACTTGATATACATGTTTGAGACGGTGATTGACGTGGAGGAATCCGTGACTGATCATTCTCTCTCCACATTCGACTTTCTCGACTCTGTTGTTTCATTCAATTCTGATCTTGAGTTGTCTCTCCTATATGACCCTCGTAAGGATGAGCCGTCTTTTGAGATATTCGATGTGTTCTAGAATTTCTCTGTATTAGGTGCATCGGATATACGTTTTCTTAGGGAGTCTCTTTATCTTGACTTGATATACATGTTTGAGACGGTGATTGACGTGGAGGAATCCGTGACTGATCCTTCTCTCTCCTCATTCGACTTTCTCGACTCTGTTGTTTCATTCAATTCTGATCTTGAGCCGATGGTACCTTTTGTACTACCGGTTCCTGACATTATTTTCTCATCTATTTACCCGGTAGTAGACACCCACCTAATTGTTTATTCGGGTGTTTTCATTTTTATTGTTGACTTCGTTGTTGTTCTCATACTAAGATGACAACGACAGTACGCCATTCTCCCTATATATACCATCCTGAACCTTCATACTGCTTTGTCCTAGCCTTTGCACCTAGCTAGGAGCGTAAACTCTAGCACTTGTTGAGAGGCACCTCAACATTGTCCACTTTGTGCATTCGTGTTTCTCTTATTTTCTTTTAGTTTGTTCTTTCGCTTGTCCCTCATCTGCTGATATTCTTTTCCATACTTTGGGACACTTCACCCTAAGTATAGGGGGACGCGTTGATTCGTTGATTACTCTTGTATATTCTTCGTAGTCCACAATCGTCCTCATTCTTTTCTCATCTTATATGCTTAGATACCAGATCCTAAGTATAGGGGGAATCGATTGCCCATTGATTTGAGCCTTTTGATTTTGTTCTTTTTACTTTTCTTTTGTTTTCCTTTCATTTACACTAATCACTGGTTCCTAACTTTTGGCCACATTCTTTTCTATACTTAGGATGCCTTATCCTAAGTATAGGAGGGACCGAGTGATTTAGTTGATCTCATTTTCTATATTTCTGTTATTCGTTCATTATATATTCTTTTCCCTCAGTAACCTCATTTTTGTCTTCCACTATACTTACAATGACATGATGATGAGTAGGGGGGTCGACTGACTTCTATTATTTTATTTTTTTTCACTCACTTTTATTTAGCACAAGTTATGTCCTCTTTTTTTCTCTTTTAACACTACTAGGACATAGAACAAGCTAAGTATAGGGAGTGCGTATATATTGTATATATACTTACGTCCATAACTCGTACTTTTATGTATTGTCTATATCTATAAATCCATAAAAAATGGGTACGGGTAAATTTAAAATATATCTATTTATTTATTATTTATAAAATCCTTGTAAATATGTAAAATATGTCTAAATCCTTATTTGAAAATTCTTAATTTAAAATGTGTGTTGAAAATATGTATTTCATATATATAATACTTATTTAAATTCCTATTAATTAAAATATGTGTAATAATCATTTAATCCTTGTAAAACTCTTTGCATATTAAATTTTTAAAATATATTACTTATTTAATCCAAATATAAAATGGGCAATTTATCTTGTAAAATTGTCTACATAGACTTATTTATAAAAATTAAAAAAATCCATAAAAATGTCAAGTCCTAAAATTTATAAAAAAATTAAAAAATCCTTAAAATCCACAAAAATGAGTAAAATTAAATATACTTCACAAAAATGGTTGCATTTGCATTAGCATTTTTCAGAATAAGTTTGATTTTTAGAACTAAAGATTGAGAATAGTCTAAAGGATGGAGCTTGAGTATGGTCATTAACTTTCATTGTAAGGAGTGTAGTTAGGAATTGGAATTTAGACTCTTCATGTCATTGACTTAAATCATTGGATTCCATGAGACTATGTTTGGAAAGTCAAATTAAATGTGCCTAAGTAGAACACTTGGTGTCATCCGTTTAACTCTTCATCAATGAAACAACACATGCACTTTGCACTTAGCTCGACTAGCATGGGGTGGCTAAGGGCAATCCCATTTAGTAGTGCATTCTCATCCTTGTCTAGTGGCACGAACATCTAAAGACAGGAGTTATGGGGTTGAAATAATGCTTCGGATGAGGGAAGGATCTGCTAGCACAATTTTTCCAAGACCTCAAAAAATGGATGAAATAAAAAGATGCTATATCCAATTCAAAAATACAAATACAAATATGGCCACAATGATCCAAGCTTCCATCAAAAAGCATTCACATCTTAGTGGAGGCTTAGCTACACTGGCTAGGCTTCATAAGAAGATGCATCTACACTGGTCAAACTCTAGTTCTCTTCCCATTCTTGTACTTTCTCTCTCTATTCGATTGTCGATACAACACGACCTGACCTTAAAAGGGAATACCGTCATCCTCAAGGAAAGAGTAGCTAGATGAGGAACCAATGGGAGTATATTATTAGGATGGGCGGTTTCTTCGCCTCTTTAATCAGGAAGAGCTAAAACAATTTACACAGTTCAATTTGAATTCAAGTTTGATAGAGTTAGCGATATGGATGATTGGATCTGAGCTGGTTGTTAAGGTGAATCTAAATAAGGATTTGTGGAACTTGAGGACTGTTGAGATTAAAATCTTAATCCTAATTAAGGCTCCAACAAAATGCTTGTTTGAGGCCCGACCGAGCTCTGTCCTTTGTCTGTTATCATGAATTTGTTTAGGAAAAAAATTCATTCTAACTTTCTTTCTTTTTCCCTTGTTTTTCAAATAAGTGTTTAATAAGAGACTCACAGAGTTTAAGTATAGGGGGGTTGACGAATCCATGATTCATTAACATTCTTTCTGCATTTTATCTTAAAACTCTTAACAATTACATGTAAATATCCACTAATTTCCATCTTTTTATCAAAACCTCATTCATGAATAAGAATGCACTTTTATGCATCAAAATCATGTAAATAAATTATAAAAGAAAAAGAAAGAAAACGAAAAGAAGGCAGATTGTAAATATGTACAATATGATACATAAAATATAAATATAGCTGAAATATATATTTATAACCTAATAATTGAGATTAATTCAACATGGATTGTTCGACAAATAAATAAGTACAGGGAGATAAGGAAAGAAAACCACAAAAAGAATTAAATATACATTCTGCACAGTCTTCATTATTTATCAAATAATTATCAAATATTCATTAATTTTTAATTAATCCATATGTACAAATTTCTCACCAAACTCTTTTTCTATTTATTTTTAAAAATGTATAGAAAAATATAAGAATAAGTTAAAAATATTATCTTGTATATATGCCACGAAATCCAACTTTTAAATAGTCAGATTATCAACTTCCGAACATCATAACTTTCTCATACTAACTCCAATTTTACTCTACTAATCTTTAAAGTTTATAAAATAGTATTATCTGATTTATAAAGGTAATTTCACTAAAATCGAAGTCCATTTGCAAAAAGTCAATTTTGGGACCTATTGACAACTGGGTTTATGGGCTATTTATTTTATTTAGAACTTATTATTTATAGTTTTAATGAGTTTATAATTTTAAATTATTTTGTTGATATTTTATTTTAACCATGATTTACTTCAGAATTTTTATAAATTAGTATTTTAAATAAATCAAAACCCTAATTTATAGATGAATTTGAACTGTATAATTTATACATGTATTTATGAATATACTTAAATTAATTTATTAAAATCCACAAAAATTTACAAAGACCTTATTTATTATCCTAATAATTAATAACATATAAAAATGATAATTATTTATTAATTTATTAAATTAAAAATCAAATACATATTTATGAAGTATTATTGGTACACATTTATTAATATAATATTTATATTTAAATAAATATTATTTAGTTATCAAAATAAATTATTTTATAAATTATGTAATTTAATTATCTATATTTTCTTTTTATATTTATTTAAAATAACATTGACTATTATTTATTACCTAATTATTAACATCTGGACAACTAGGTGCCTACACGTGTCAGCACCTTGTTCTTCCTCAAGAACATTACGTTGTGACTCTGTTCTAACCAGCCTACTTCACTTAATTATTCCTGCATCATCTCACCATCTATATCCAATCTTAACCATCAATCTCCTCCACCTAACATCCATCTAACATGACAGACATAGGATTCACTCCAACCCTTCTCGTTTCCATCTATAAATCATTTCAAAGTTGGCGTGAGCCAACTAACTCTCCCTTTTCCAGAACAAACTGGCCATCGACTCGACTTCCTCCACTATGTGACACAACCTCCGACCATGTTAGGGCCTCGTAGGCTCCTTGCGTGGAAGATTGATCGTCAGAGGAGACATTCCCAGGCTCTCGTCAGCCTTGCAAGGAACCACCATGTGGGTTCAGCTGCGGCAAAGACTAACCATCGAGCAATCATCTGAGGTAATACATCTCTTTTTCCCAGGTCATTCCTCCAATTCCATCATTTGATTCCCGTCATGTTTCATGTCTAATTAGCTTTGCTAATCACTCAATTAGATTCCCTTAGTAACCATCTTCGAGTTACATCCAAGAATTTACCTCAATTCCAAATTCGATTTCGACCAAATACCCTTCCATTTTAGCTTGACATAACACTTTCTAGGCCATTATTCTTAATTGCAAAGAGCAACAAATTCCTTTGTCGATTCCAATATGAATCGAGCATAAACAAACTTCTTGCAGGTAGCACAAGTTCTGGAGTAGCAACGCAATGCTTCTGGAGCACTTCATTTCATCTTCTTTGCCAAAGCATCTAAATAGCAGAATCAGAACGAGGGTTTCCAAACCCTAGCCATGTTCTTCATCATCAGCCTCCCTTCTCTAACCATCTTACACCTTAGGAGAGCTCGGAGGGGATAGGTGATTCCCTCCTAGCCCTGTTGGAGGAGTAGCACAACCTCCCATCACCGGAGAGCCATCGAGGAAGGAGATTGATGTCGCCGAGCTCCAAAAATTGGGGAAGAACAGACGTAGGAACTCAAGCTACATCCTGATGTCACGTGGTAAGCGTGGATGGTCACAATCACTGGAGGCCAACTAATTCTATCCGTCTGCGCGAAATGGTAGAGAATTTGCATAATAGGCCCTGACTAGTTCCAGACTCCAGGGTGCTCCAGAAGCTTTGACATTATTACATATAGGTCTTCATATGAGGACCTAAGTGTAAATCCAGATATTTTATCTTACAAATCCCTGACCAGAGACCTATTTGAAAGATAGCCTTTATTTTTCATTGTATTTTCTTTTATACACTAACACTGGACATTGGAGTATATTTTTGGACCTTGGACATTATTACATTGAGTATTATTTTCTTATGTTTTATTTTGAGTCGATTTTCGACGATGTTATCACTATTTCATTGAGATCTGTTCTTCGCATTTCGACTTCATTTTGAATTTGTTTTCGTATGCTTTCTCGACCTCGCTGCTCAAGTCATTTTATCTACTATATAGTATCACCTGTATCATCTATATTTTCACGTATTATATGGTAGATAAATCGTTTGAAAATATATCACTTAGTGAAAATTAAATAAAAATGTAAAAAAATAAATTCAAATAAAATTTCAAAAATAAAAACTGATAAAAAGACTATCTTGTTTTCTTGCTTTCTTCGAGAAGAAATAAAAATCACAAAAATACTTTCTTCTCAAAAACCATAGTTTAGTTATTATGCCTCCTTGTTCGATCCAGGCACACTTACCTGGCAAAATAAATAGTGTAGATAAAATATGAGAGAGCCCTCTTTTATTCACTTCATTCTCTCTCTCTCTCCTATTTTATTGATTTTTTTCTCAACTAAGACTTTTTTTGAGCAATTTCTCTACATCGACAACTCACATTTTATTGCTCGGAAAACCCCCTTATTATCATGCCTCCCACTCAGCAACAACTCCTTCAGTGATGTCACTTGGGATGATATCTAAATTGAAAGATCTCATACTTGATGGGAACAACTTAGTTGCCAAGAACTCAAAGAGATTGGGTCTTCTTGGATTCCTTTACGAATTCCAGCAACTTGAAATTGCTCGATCTTGCCAATAATGTGCTCGCAGGATTGATCCCAATATTCGTCACGACATTGGGTTGATCCTGAAATCTGTCATGATATTGGGTAGTGTGTTGGGCAGTGCGCTCGAGTTGGAGAATGGTAGGTGGTGGTGGAAATGGGATGGGTGCGATGGGTGGTGCATCGATTGCCATGTTGGGGTTGGAGGAGAGATGGGCAGTGGTGGCTCTATGTTGCATGTCGCTCGTGAGGTTGAAGTTCCCCTTCCAATGGTTGGAGCAGCTAGGAGGGATTGGGGGGAGGAGGGGTTCAATAGGGGTTGCGGTGGTGGAGGTTGTTGGAGGAGGAGGTGTTGGTGGATATGGGTCGAGAGAATGGTTGGGAGGAAAAGATAGGGGAATAGAAGGGGGAGGGAAGAATAACAAAAAATATTAAAAAATACCAACCATTAAATCTTTACTTTGTATGATTAACCAAGATGATGGTTAGGTTAGTGGAGGAAAATAACTGTAAGGTCTATGTGTAAACGGAAATCACTTTTCAAGATTCTACATGTAATTCATAACTACAAAAGATTCATCGTGTAAATATGAAAGTACGTAACATTATAGATACAAAAAAAACCTACAAATAATGAAAAGATTAATGGGAAATGAAAGAGAGATGATGACGATTGTGATTGTGTTGTGAATGTGTGAGGAAAATTACTCATGTCATATTCCATAAGAAAAGATTGAGTTGAATGTTAATATGGACGTTAGGCGGGCCATTTTCGAGTGAGAACGACTTTGCCTTTTTAATCAATTTTAAATTAGGGGTCGTCCTTTTCTTCGTCCACCTGCTCCAAAATAAATAAATAATTTATTTATCTATGTACCCTCTTCGCAAGGAGGATTTTCGTTTTTTGGGTAAATTTCAAATAATTCGCCCTTTTCTCCGTCCACCTGCTCCCAAATAATTTATTTATTTATTTATCTGTCTTCGTTTAATCTATATCCACCATGGGACCGACCAGCTAAATATTGGATGATATAGAATGAATAGAACCAAGGTTTTGAAAACCGGACCGGACATTGAACCGGTTAGTCTTCGGGTTGTTCCAATCGGGTCGGATCGTCTGTCCAAATCGGTCGGATCGGTGATGATGTCAGCATGACGTCATCATTCATATCGACTCGGAAAAAACCGGACCGAACTTAATTTACTGGTCCGACCGGTCGAACCGATTTTTTGAACCGATAAAATCGGATAGATATATGTAAATTTGTATTTCTATATAATGAAATAATCATTTAAAATGTCAAATCTTTCAACATAAAAACATGATTCTCTATTTCGAATAAAACTCTACAAAAGGTAGTCATATTTTCTAGCATTATATATGAATATAATATTGTAATAATTTTATTTATAGTTGCTTTTAGAAAATTACCCCAAGAAGTAGTGGCACAAGTTATATTCCAAAAAAGAGAGGGACGTAGCTGAAATTGTATAATTTAAGAAGGGTACAAGTGATAAAAACCCTATTATTTCATTACTTAAACCTTTATTTTTTAAAATATACTAAACCATCAAATCCAGGTGAATCCAGGTCAACCCGGTCCAACCGCCCGGGTCAACCCGGTCCGACCACCGATCTGACATGTTTTTTCATTTTCTTTTTTTTAAATTAATAACCTAAAACCGGCCGAACCGACAGGGTCGGGGCCGGTTCCCGATCCAACAGGTCCGACCGGCCGGTCCGGTCCGATTTTTTAAACCATGAATAGAACCCTCGTGGTGCACGTGGCTTGTTTTTGTTTATTTATAAACATCTGAAATAAAAGGCGAGCATCTTCGTACACATTGAATTCGTGCGCAGTATGCATCGCATTGCGATGGGGATTGAGATGGGGACTGAGCCATTCTGTATCTGTACCTCTCTGGAGTAGGACGGTTGTAAAATCGTGGATCACTCGAGCAACTCGATTTTAATTGAGCAGTTTGCACGACTTTGGTATTTTTATTAGTTTATGCTATGCAAATCCGTGTGAATATTCACAGTTTTAAAAATCCGTGATTTTACAGCAGACTATGATTGAAAGGTTCTAAAAATCCGTGATTTTATAGCAGAATATCAGTATTAAAGAGGATCTACTCTCTTTCTCTACCTCGTATCTTTCTCGTACAACTTTACACTAATAAATTGAAGGGATTTTTCCCGGCAGACCCTATAATCTTTTCCAATTACCTCTACGACCTTTGAAACATCCTAATTCCTCCTGTGACATCGTAAACTTGCTCCACCTTACCCAACAAACCCTGCCGTCGATTTTAACTATATTTGAGTCAATCACTTGGGTTAGTCTTGAGTTAACCTGACCAATTTATCATCGAACGATTAGGATTAGGGTCTGCCTATTGTTATTCCTCTCACAGCCTCGCATGTCAAAGCCGAGGAGGATCCCTCTGACACCTGCCTGTACAACGTGTTCCTCCGTACGGGATCGGTCTGGAAGGGCAGCACGGACTCTCATCGGCTTTGGGAGGTTTAGGAGATTGGGAGGCTGGGCGGCAGGGGGAGGGATGGGGACTCCATCAGCCGAGGGGAGGAACCATCGCCGGGTGCGGGTCCATCGGCAGTAGGGGAGCTGCAGGGAATCAGCATCGGCGGCTGGGGAGCTCCATCACCAGGTGCGATAGGGAGGGGAGGGGGGGCTCCATCGCCGGGTGGGGAGGGGGTGGCAGGGAAGTAGCATCGGGGGGGACACCATCGCCGGGTGTGGGGTGGTGGTGGGGGGGGTGTTCTCCATCGTCGGGTGGGGGGTGTGGGGTGGGGGGGGTTTCTCCATCGCTCCATCGCCGGGGGTTGGGTGGGGGGATTTCTCCATCGCCGGCAGGGAAGCAGCATCGGCAGTAGGGGGTGGCGGGTGCTCCATCGCCAGGGGACCTGGACGTGGGTTGGGTTCTTAATCGAGCAGCGGAGGAGGGAAGAAGCTGGGCACGAGGCTCCTCGACGGTCGAGGGGTACAGCAGGGATGGAGCTGTTCACGAGGCTCCTCGGAGGCGGCAGTGACGAGGCTCAAAGCTTGTCGCTGACAGGAGGATCAGCTCCTCCCGGATGATGGAGTGGCACTCAATGTAAATTTGGTAAATAAATTGGGTATAAAAAAAGGTAACATAACGGAATCCGGTTAATTTTAACGGGTACATGAACGGTAGTTAACCACAGGGTCTGTCGTGTAACAGTTAGCAAGTTTACGAGGTCGGGGGAGGAATTACGATGTTTCAAAGGTCGTAGAGGTAATTAGAAAAGATTATAAGGTCTGCCGGGTAAAAATCCCTAAATTGAAATGAAACAAAGGGGGCACAAACTCGTGGGGTAAAAATACATATCCGGTACCTCGTCATATCCATTATGTATGCGTGTATCTATATATAGATACATATACAGAGAAAGTATTATATCACGATTAATTTTTTAGGTCAGTAATAATAACAAATTATAAAGAAGAAAATTGTTTGACTAAATTTATATTTTTTTGTATGAAAAAATATTGGTGTCCAATATTTGAGTTGGAAATATAAAATTTATAGATAATATTATTATTAAATCTTTATATTCGCGTGTTTAGAAATGACGTGTTTTTAAAAAACAATGATAAAAATGACTAGATTTTAAGTAAATAGAGATCATGGCATCCATGGTATTAAAAAACTTGCCTCGAGGCAGTCGAGGCGTATGCCTCGAGGCGAGGCAGGCCTTTTTAGCCTTGAGGCGTACGCCTCGACCCCACCCAGTGAGGCGTGCGCCTCAAGTGGCTAAGGTGTAGCCTCGAGGCCTTCCGCCTCGAGGCGGTCAAGGCGTTTTCCGAGGTATTTTTATTTTTTTTATGATTTTAATAGTTTACATGGTGGTTTGAGAAGCTTATAAATATATACTTATTTAGGATAATGATTATACAAGTTAAATGCCTAAATCTGATGTTTCTTTTGTACCCATAACTCCATATTTACTATTAATTATGTGTAACAATTTCAGCAAACTGCTTCATATTTATTATTAATTATATCTAACTATTAATTTATGCAAGATGAATGCTTAAATTTGACCTCTTTCATATTCATATGCTTAAATTTGACCTCTTTCATATTCATATTTACCATTAACATGTCAAATTATTTCAGTGAACTCTTACTATTACATCCTTAAACATATAAAAAAGTTTATACACAAAAAATTAGGACGGGGGCGCTGCCCCCTGCACCCACGCAAGGGGGGGGCCAACCTGGACCCCCCCCCTCCCCGCAGCGAGACCTCTGTACTGGTAGCGTATGGTGGCACAGGGAGGACATCAAACCGTTCTTCATCTGGGTATAGTAGAACATATAGTTAGGATTCAAATCATACGATACATATCAACAACTTGGATATTTATAATGACAACTATAGCCAATCCCTTTTACATAAAAATTTAGTGATAGTTATAGCCAATGATTTCTTTTTGATTGGGTAGAAATTTAGTAGAAAGGTGTATGGCATTGGGTCATTGACATATTCTTTTTTCATGTTCTTATATATTACATTGTTATATACTATATGTTTGTCAGATTATGTTATTTCACCAATAAATATATTTATTATATATTATAATTATTTTTCTATACAAACTGAAGGTTACGCCTCGACCGCCTCGAGGCTACGCCTCGCCTCGCTTGCAGGGAAAATGCCTCGTTCCGTCTTTCATTTTTTCGAACCTTGATGGCATCATTTAAAATAAAAAAATCTACAACATAAGAATATATATTTCTTTACTATTTGACCCCATAACCAACAGTATATCTTGGTTGCATCCGTGATTTAACTCATTATTATTCATTATACTCTTAATCAAGAGGAATAAGGGTTAGGACAATGTGGAATAAGACATTGCTTATGTTCCGCTGGAAGTATAGGAACAAGGGATAATGTGGAGGAAAAAGGAGGAATAAGGGTAATTATGTGCTATTCTCCGTCCGGTTGGCACACGAAAGATAAGGAATAAGGTTTTTGTAAGTTAGTTAAATATATTGGATGACAATTAATTCTAGTAAGTTTGATGCATTATTAACCATATTAGCATCAATAATCATTCATCAATATAAAGTACATTTCACATGTTTTATTGAAAAATTCCTTATTTTTTATTAAATTTTAAGACTCCATAAGTTCATACATATAAGCATGGTGACCATACAAGATAGAGCATAAATTCTGCATCACGACATATTTATCACACACTGGTGCGTCGACAACATCACATGCTGATGTTGATCAGCCAATCATGTGCAAAATAAGTCAGTCCTTCTCACGAAGTAAGCATTTGGTTTCCTCCATCTTCTCCACACGGTATTTTTGGTCTGAGCCTAACAGGTCGAGTTTCAGGTCAATCTCGTGGGTTGGGTCAGACCAACCAAGCTCAAACCAATGCTCATCCCTACTTATGCCATTGCAATCTCCAAACATGTTGAAATTGTTAGCTAATTTGTAGGCACATACCAAAAAGAATTGTGATACATACATCAAAATTGATTCCAACTTCAATAAGCATACATTTTCCTACTCTTTACCCTCTATCATGTGACAGCCTACCAGGATGCATTAATTTCACGTGGTGAGCAAAGTCATGTGTCCCCACCTCCATGCCATCGGATCATCCCACCCATCGGATTCAACAGTCATGCAGACATCTTACGCAGACCCCATCGAGTCCATCTTCTAGAACCACTACCACTAAAAACCCTTGTGAAGTAGCGTATATAGCATTATGAACCCACACTGTGTGATGCTCTTTACAAACTCGGGAAGGAATAGGATGAAATAAGTCCTCTCTTCATAAATCTTACAAAGGAGGGGGGTATGCGAAGAATGGAATAAGAGAAGTGAAATAAGAGAGTGGATAAGGAGGAACAAGGGAAGATTGGAATACGGATTTATTCTTATCGCTATTCCCCTACCAAATAGGTCCTTAGGGGAGGTATGGCATAATATTGTTGGTTTTTGTGATGAATTAAAATTTTATCCACCTTATCCTTGCATATAAAACTAACACCTTATTAGAACACTTGTAAATACATGTTCCCACTTCTTGTAAATAAACTATATGAAACAAGAGATGGCTATTAACATCTAAAGCACATAAAGATCTTTATCAAGCACATAAGGATCTTTATATGAAATAAGATATTGTTATTAACATCTAAAGCACATAAAGATCATAAGCATAATAAACTATATGAAATAAATTTAAATGCATGTTTACACTTGTCTCCTTTCTAGAATAAGCAAAAAAAACAAGAAAAATAAAAGACTTGTGTATGTGTGTATGCATGTGTGTATGTATATGAACACACATGCCAACTGAACAAAAAGAAAAGGAATAAATACTACCAAAAAATGGGTCTAAAGTAAGTTTTAAAAAAAGCTTCACTATAATGTATGTTAATAATGATATAATGATATATTATTCATTGTAAAATTATTTGTTATATTAGAAGTTAATGGTGAATATTATACTCATTGTGTTACAAATCGCAGAAGCGAAAGACGTACAAAAGATCAATCACGCAAGCACGGAAATACATTGAATTATAAAGAAGAAAGTACATAGTATACGGAGAGCTCTAACCCTAGAGGAGTTCATATACTACTTTTGTACAAACAAATCCCTAATACAAACATATCCATGTACCAGAATAGAAGCAAAATTGTTAATAAAAACATGGGGTGCATACGATGATTTTCTTACTAGGTCCGAGAAAAAAAGATAGTTATGATTTAAGACATATCACGTATTGTTATATCATTATGTAGTTGATGGGAAAATAGCACATTTCACTTGTAAGTATCATATTTGCTTGTTGCAGGGTTTGAGATGAAACGATTTTTTTTGTGCATCGTGCAGGGGGTACGTGGATACCACTGAGCATGCAATGCATATAATACCAAAGTGACCGTCAGCTCAAAAAGACCAACTTTCTTATTGTCTCACATTATGGGCATATTTGATTACTGGGTTGGGCTGGATTGTGGTATCCTCCTGTGAATAGTAGTTGTTTGGAGGGTTGAGAGGGTTCGAATGACAATTATGATGTGATGTGTGTTATATTAATATTTTAATGATTATAATATATTTTTTATGTTAATAAATCTATTTGAATATGATTAAAAATCATTATACCAAAAAAATTTATAAAATCAATACAAGTAATCTCAATCGAGAAATGCAGAATTGGAGCCAGAGTATGCAGGTACCGCGGTGAACCCTGACAACCAAAGAGACACTATTTTCTTTCTTTTTAAAAAGCAAAAGAGGTTCAATCATTCGACAGAAAAGGAGGTGATAGTCGAGTGAGTATCTGAAGGTTGTCAGCCATCAGTCTTTCTTGTATTGACCGGAAGAGGGAAAAAACATGTTGCATTTATCTCCATCTATCTAATGGATATTTTACACGAAAGGCTTAGCTGCTGGTTTTATGTTGGTTGAGATCGGGAGGAATAGAATTATGAAATCTTTCATCTCGTTTCTCGGGTGTTGTGCATAGGGATGAGCATTGGGTTAGGCTGAACGGGTCCAGCCCGAAGCTCAGTCCAAAAAACCCGGTCCGGTCCAAGTTCAAATGAACATTGGGTTGAGCTTGGGCCTAATTTTTAGGCCCGAAATTTTTTTGGATCGGGCTCGGGCTTGGCTTGACCCAGCCAGACCCGGTCCATGGGCCCGACCCGAAGAGGGCTCGAACCCTTCCCATATCCTACACGTATGGAAATTCTCACATGTTATGCACACTCTGTTCATGTATCCTATCTTCATACAATGTTTATAAATCAAGAACGAGGTGTGAGACATATGAGTTGATGATCATTGTATTTCATTTCAGAATTAATTTTTCTTAATTAGTCTCTTTCTTAGATTCTGGTAGTTATTCTTGAATTTTTTAGTTTTTATTTTTTCCATTAGAATATTTTCTATTATAAACCTTTACCCAATACGAGTATTGTGCCCATTTTTTTAACATGTAGTGCATGATGCACGTGTTGTTGTTATTGTGTAAACTTGGTTCACTCTTTCCATTTCTATAACGAGAAATGTTTATGGTATATAACATTGAGTGGACTTGTATAAAATGAGAAATCGTCTCCGGTAGAATTGAGTTTTAGTTGTTTCACAAGTATTATGGAATATGTTTTAAACAATTTTAGCTCGTCTAACTTGAATTGAGATTTACTTTAAACACAAACTCAAAGTTTGAGGAAAACAGGCTAAATATGCTCGTTTGGCTCGGCTGCCTATTCATCGCGCAATCCGAAAAAGAGGCGTTTAACACATTGCTGCCCTAATGACTGTAAAAGGAGATAGGACAAAAGAAATATATGAATTATAAGACTTGACGAACTAGACTAAGCATCGAGCAACTTGATAATACCTATTCATACATTCGAGAATCAATTGAGGTTGGACATTTTCAATTAGATCGATATTTTATACAAATAAATATAAATAGTACCACATTACGTATTTGAATCTTTACACTTGTCTCCTTCCATGAATTGTCAATAACATTCTTTTATTCCAAATTTGCATGTATATGCTTCATTATACCGTTATTTTTTTACAATTACATATGTCTCCCTATATTTTTATAAAATTCATAGTAGTGATATTTTATCAATATACTTGTGCTCCTATATTATACCAACATAAGGACGTATTGTGAATTTATTAAGATATACATATGGGCACAAGGCCAATCGCGAAAAAAATTAGGACTATGTATGTTAAAAAATTCAAAGAGCATAATAAATATATTTTATCAAATTTGAATAAATACATATATATTGTGTCCAAGACTAACAATTTAAAAGCTATTCAAAATCAAACTATGATGGATGACAAGTGTTATAATTTCATGCTTCTTATAGTGTGACTATGATAATTTTTTCTTTACGTTGAAGCATTGTTTATTATTGTTGATGTGAGAAGAGAGGGGTGATGCTCATTAGGAAGGAAGAGACGATATTAGGTCATAGATAAATATATGAAAGGAAAAGAGATAAAAGAGTAACATATTATGAGAAAGAATGAAATTTGATTATGAATACTTTTTAAAATTTTACATTTTATTAAAAAAAATATTTTTTTGTAAAAAACGAGTGGTTGAACCGATAGTTTGTTTCAATTTGGTCCAACTGTGTCAAGCGGTATAATCGGATTTTGACTTTGTTTTAGTAAAAACCGATTAGTTGGATCGTTTTTCATCCGTTCTTAATTTAATTGATTGAACCGCCTGATTTGATTTGGTTTTTAAAATACTGCTCAGAACATGACTAAGGTTACAACATGAAACAAAAAACTAAGATCAAACCCAGATTCGAGGATAGGATTGATTTCCCATGTTTGGTGGGTTAGAATGTTATATCTATTGCTTGCAAGAGCAAAATGGCTAATGAATTACTTATATAAATCATGTCAAATTTAATGGAATTAATTATATAAATCATGTATCCAGTTGGATTCGTATATACTGCTTTCATGTACTTAGCAAGTGTGGTGACCTTCCAACCCTAAACCCTAAACCCTAAACCCTAATCAAGAAATGGGAGATCTCTTAGGGAGGGTTTACCCCCAAAATCCCTCCTTTTTCTCTTTCTTGTGGGACTTTAAATATTAAATAAATTACTTTTCTTTCATCTATTCCATAAAAAATATTATATTTTACCATCATATCATCTAAAACTTATAAACTACTTAACTTCTACTCACTTTTTCAAACTTCAATACAATCGCATCACAATAGCTACTCACTTTTTCAAACTTCAATACAAGCGCATCACAATAACTACACACTTTTCCAAACTTCAATACAATCATATCATATAAACCCACTACAAACCCACCTCCGGTTTAACCCTTTATCCAAACACCAAAACACGAAAATGAGTTACCCCCAACCGGTTTAACCCTCCCTAACCCATGTACCAAACACTCCCTTAGTAAACAAGAGCAGCTTCACCCGTCAGGCAGACTGCGTAACACAAAGGGTGGCGAGAGGAAAGAAGACAAGAGAGCGGGAAAAGCAAACGACAAAGGAAAAGCATCTTGCATTGTAGTAGGCGACGTGTATATTCATAGTTAGTTAATCCTTTGTGATTGCATTTTTTATTTTTTTTTGCTCAATTGGTTGAAATAGTTGAATGATTCTATGCTCTATGCTGACCTCAAACCTTACTCAAGATGCATGGATCTGGGTTATTTAGTCATTTTGACATACTCGATGGGTTTTGGGGCATGTTTGATCCATCTCTTGAATTATATGTGACAGAGATATTTTATCCCTCATCATCATGGATATGATTGTTTGACAAATGATCTTTCAAAGGGTTTCAAATGTTACATAGAAACTTTGGCATAGACTATAATTGTTTCAAAATAATAAGAACGGTAAGAAAGGCCTTCTCCATATCACACCAAATTGAGGGCTTCCCAAACCCCAAATTCCGGCATGACCATTACCAACATTCTTTTTGTAGAGGACATCTTAATTTTCCTAAAATCGGTGAGCATTCTTTGAAATGCATTGATTTCACCTTAAAGACCTTCGTTGAAATCTTGAGCCTTCAGGTCAACGACGACAAATCATCCATACATTGCTTAAACTTCTCCGACGATGAGCAAGACCTGGCCTCCAGCATCTTGCATTCACGATTGGAGGATTCCCAATCAACTACATCATCATCCCCCTCTTGCATAAACCTCTTAAGAAAATTGATTGACAACCCATTATCGAAAAGTTCGAGAAGAAACTACAAATTTGGAAATAAAACATCCTCTCCTTCCCTCACGAGTGATGTCACTCTTAAACTCCTCCCTTTGATCACTCATATGTTTGTCACCCTCAAGCTCCCAAAATATTTGTCTAATAGGGATGCAAATGAACTAATACGAATGTGAATTCATGTCATACCGTAACCATATTCATATTATTTTGTAAATACGATTGTTACACGAACATAAAAAATCAAGATCCATATCCTCAAAATACGAATATGAATACGAATACGAATCTTCTACGAATGAATACGAATATCCAAACGAATATTGCAATATCCACATTACAATTTACTTTCTAAAAAATATTTGATTTTGAAAAAAAATCCAATACATTGACATGTCTGAAAATAACACTCCATTTGCAAAAAACATTCCACATTCCAATTTCCTTTCAGCGAGAAAAATTATATTTGATCTTGAAATTAACATTATAAAATTATGAATTTAAGATGTTATACCAGATTGCCCGTGGCTTCAACTGAGAGGGAGGTTGTGGTTGATGCGGAGCGAGGTTGGCTACGGCGAAGAATTTAAGATGCATCAATTAGAAAATGAGCGTATTAGAGCTGGTTGTCCTTATTTCCACAGTTTCAAGATGAGCATATGCAGATTAGCCTTTTTCACTTAAGCCAGATGCCCGAGATTCCATTCAATTCACCGGCAAAAAAGGCCCATGCGAGGTCGCTCTCTTCGTTGAGGGAGGCTATGATTGCCTCCTGGACGTGGAGGCTTTTATCATCGAAGGTCTCCATCTGGGCGGACTTCATGCGAAATAAATATCTTTCTACTGGCTCTTTTTGGGACACCCTGCAGTCCCCCTCGCACAATCGTATGTGGAAAGCCATACTTGATGGGAGAGATGCGGTAAGCACGGTCATCAACTTGGATACCAACCCGTGCACCTGGACACACAATGGAAAGGGATACTCCTTCTCAAGTGCGTATGATCTCGTGCGGAACAGGGCTGAAACTATGGAATGGCACATCGTGGTTTGGGGGAAGGATATCCCTCCAAAGATGTCTCTAACAATTTATAGATTGGCCCGGTTGCGACTGCCCACCACCGATCGGCTTGCCAAGCACAAAATTTGCGAACACAAAGCTTGCTATCTTTGCCAAAACGAGCTCGAGGCTAATCAGCACATCTTCTTCCATTGCCCTTTCGCCAGTAACATTTGGATGGGCACCTGCCACATTTGGCTCTTCCTTGTCCAGAAAATCTGAATGTATTTCCTATTCTTCTCTGGATTGCCCGCTGCTCAGACACTGAGACCCGAAGGAGGCTTGCTATTGCTCTCGCTGCTACGGTCCACAGCATTTGGGAAGAAAGAAACCGCAGATGGACCAATCACTCTTCTTCGTCAGCCGAGAATATTATCAACAACATTTCACAGCTCTGCCGAGACATACTGTAAAGAGGACTTGAGTTTTTGTATGCTCTCAAACCCCACTATCTCAATTGCAATACTCTACTTCTCTTCCTCCTTTTTGAGTCCTGTAATTGGGGCAGACTGCCCCCAAATTTGTACAAGTCTATAGTTACAGGAATGAAAAAATTTTACTTACCAAAAAAAAAGGCCCATGCTTCCTTATCCCACGCAGGTTTAGGGGCCAAACTGAAAGCCGGTTTCTATTCCAAAACCTTTCACCCTTGGATACCCTTTTTTCTCTGGTTGATTTCCCACTCTGAGCTTTAACCCATGATAAACTTATGCAATTTAATAATTGTTCATCAAATGTTTGTATTATGCGCTTCGCGGATGCTAACGATTTTATACATTTGTTCACCAAATGCTCCTTTACGATTATTTACGAAGAATATGTTTTCCCTTTTAAGGCTTGATATCGAACCTTGCCTGATGGTTTTTTTTTGACATTTCGAACTTATGCTCGCTTTCACCATCCTTTTGGCAGATAAAAATCAAGTGGGCATGTGTATGGTGGTTGATCTGGAAGGAACGATGCATCTTCCATGGTATTTCTCACCATCCCCCAAAAATTGTGAAAGACGATCTCTTCTCCTTTGAGTACTTCCCCTAAACTCCCTATTCTCCGCTCCAAATTGTTTCTGCTACTTATCATTTGTTTCAATGCTTTATTACCTTGTGCTTGAATTACTTTCTATGTTTCGATGTCGCCTTGCGCTTAAATCACTTTCTATGTTTCGATGTCTTATAGTCAGGAAGTAACAACGTCAAGTGGACCTGACCCAGCTCTCACTGCCAACTCGCTCTTAAGAAGTGATGCCACCCCTACACCCACCACCCCCTTCCATAATGTAGCTTACCTTGTTTAGTTTTTGCATGAACATTACTTGTTACTTTCGTTGAGCCGGAAGGAATGTCCCAATTGTACTAAGTATTGGACTTTCAGATGATAAGATTTTCGCTTTTGATTGAATGAAATTTGATCATTTTTAGAAGAAAAAAAGATGTTCATTATATAAATGATCATGTCTGCATTCTTAATTTTATGTATGCTCCTATACGTCTAGTTTTCTACGCAAAATGATGTCGACATTTTATACATGTGTCATTTATAGTGGATATTTTTGCAAAGATATTAAGAAGAAAAAATATACTGTATACTTGAAAAATACTACTCGTATTTGGTTTGCATAGACAAGTTGTGACTCACGAAGACACTATAGATTTTAACTAAAGGAGATAGACTCATATGTACTCAACGGTATGTGATTTTGGACAAGTATTTACACCACAAGGACTCACTTCGTAAAATTTGATTATAATAGGTTGAAATAAGGATGCAAATGAACCGCTACATGTACAAATACATGTGCTAACATACGTACGTACGTACGTACATATATATATATATATATATATATATATATATATATATATATATATATATGAGTGATCCTATGAGAGCCAAAACATGTAAGAGCATGAGAGCATGCATTCTGGACCGCATGATCCAACCAGGAGAGAGAAGACTATGAGAGAGAAAACAGAATCATGTGGTCCAAAATGCATGCTCTCACATTTTGTTCCTCTCATAGGTAGGGGTGTAAACGGACCGAACCTGAGCGGACCTATATTTTTTATGTTCGGTTCGTTTATTTAATCGAGCCTAAACTTGTGTTCAGGTTCGGTTCGTTTATTTTCGAACCGAATCCGAATCAAACCTCTTTTTAAACGAATCGAACCTAAGCGAATATCGAACTTAAGAATTCTCTAGTAAGAGGGGGTGAAGAGAATAGAAATAGAAATATATGCGTGTCTGCAATTGCGATAAATATTCATTTAGTTTTTTCTTTATCTAACTCATCTTCATCTTTTAAAAAAAATAGACTAATAAGGATTCATCTCTTTAAAAAAATATATTTATAATATATTTTTATATATGTTCAGATGGAGATAAGGAATAAGAATAATGTGGAGATATCCGACAAGTAATGTTTATACTTGTTCTGTTGATTTGAAGATAAAGAAGGGAAAAGTACTATACACATAGATGATGGATGTTATAACCACGATGTGACTATTTATTTTTGGATTTACTGAGATAAAACCTATTTATCACGTAAATATTCAGTTATCTCCGGACAAATGTCACTTATCCGTAGACAAAACCCGCTTATCTTAAAATAAGGACCACTTCTACTAATGATGATTTGTAGATATGTATATGTGTATGTTTATCGAGCTTTTAACGAATCGAGCCTGAGCGAACCTGTGGTTTTTAGGTCCGGTTCGTTTATCTAATCAAACCTAAACTTGTGTTCAGATTCGGTTCGTTTATTTCCGAACCGAATCTGAATCGAACTTTTAGCGAGCCGAACCTGAGCGAATATCGAACTTGAGAATTTTCTGACTCCCCTACTCATAGGATCACTCCTCTCTCTCTCTCTCTCTCTCTCTATATATATATATATATATAGGAGAGCCTTTCAAATGAGACATGGTCCTTCTATTCTTAAGGTCAATAAATCTAACCATTAGATCCACTTTCAACGGATGTGATTAAAACCACCCTAGTATACAAAATCGAATTTGTAATAACCACCGATTCCTAAATTTATGGGAGGTATGATAAGGAAATTTCACAAATAAGAAGTTGACACAATGAGGTTAAGAACGTGGGATTTGGTATACAAAAGAAGGTAGTATTCTACAAACACAAAATTTAAAATACAAAAACGAGACATGATTTCAAGATGTTAGGAAGAATTATACAAAATAAAATGTTTATGTATCCAACTATTGCTATTTGTAATGAAGAGCTTTAACTATTCGTTCCTAAATTTATGGGAGGTTTAATGATGAAATTTTGAGTTAAGAGGATGATGAAATGCCGGAAAAGGAATTTATATACGAGAGCATAGAAAAGATGCTTGAAATGAAGGGATTTGGTATATAATTAGACATACATATTATATTTGTATAATACAATACTAATTACCTAGAAATTAAATTGTAGTTTGTATTCTAGTTTTGAGTTTGTATAATATGTACCTTCTTTTGTACAACAAAACCTTTCGAGGATATAACATTTAAACGTAATTATGTCTTCCTCTTTCCTCAAAATTTTCGTATTTGACATCCCTAAAAATTAGGAACAGGTGGTTATTGCAAATCTTCAACGGAGAGATAGGCGAAACATTTATATTTATATAGTGCGTTCGGTTGAAGTTTCCATAACAACCCTCCTAAAAACATGGGCAGAGAGATGTGTGAATATTTGTATAATACAGTACTAGTTAGCTGAAAATTGTCTTTATTTTGTATTTTAGTTTATTAAATTTGTATAATATGTACCTTTTTGTACACAAAATCCCCTCGAGGATATAATATTTTCACATGATTGCGCCACTCTCTTTCCTCAAAATTTCCGTATTTGACCTCCTTAAAAATTAGGAATGGAGTTATTGCAAATATGATTTTATATAATGAAGTGATTTTGATCACATCCGTTGAAAGTAGATCTAATGACCAAATTGTTTGGCATTCCTTAGAGATTGAAGGACCATGTCCTATTGGAAAGGCCCCCTATATATAATTTCAATAAAAAATAAATATATTACCATATTGAATCACAAATCATATTCTGGACCCACTTGGTGTAACCAAGATCCACGGAGGAGGTTGTGTGGTCTCATAAGACAAGGCCCACAGTCGTTAAAGTGAGCTCTCACGAGATCCGAATAAATCAACAGTTAATCCACAAGTGCAAATGAAGCACCATAATAAAGAGCGAGCTAAAATTTATTATAAATCAGATATAAATGTATATAGGGTACAAGTATTCTGGGTGTCGAACCACAAAGAGCTACGAGTATAGGAAAAAATTATTGTATAGAAGAAAGAACAACAATTTTTGTGTATTTTTATGTTTTTATTTTTTGTGGGTTTTAAATTATATTTAATTTTTATGTATTTTTATTTTATTATTTTTTTTAGTTTTATAATTTTTATTTCATTTTAATATTTTTTGATTTTTTATTTCTTTTTATTTTTATATATAATAAGTAGTGTATATGGATGTATATATCATGTAATATGTATAATATATATGATATGATATAAATATACATATAATATATATATATAAATTTAGTAAATTAGGTATTTTAAAATTCAAAAATACTACAAAATAGGGAGGTAATAAATAGGTTGAATGTATTAAGGTCTTAAAAATAGATAAATAGTCCAAATTCCATAAAATAATTTTTAATATGTAGTAATAGGTATAAATAAAAATATAGAAAAGAAAACAAGTTTTTTGTATTTTGTTCTTATATTTTAGGGTTAGAGAGGGTTTTCAATTTTTAAGGTTTTCTTTTGTTTTTTGGTGCTTTCTAGCCTGTAGCTATATTATATAATAATATATTGTATGTATTTTTTGAGGAATTTTAAAAAGTGTTTTTCTATTTTTATATTTTTAGCTCTAAACAAGGAATAAATAGAATAAAAATTATTTTTTATAATTTGAAAATATAATGAAATGACAAATAAAAATTGTAACGTAAGTAAGCATCAGTCCAAGCACATTCAGTAATTCTCTGCACAATTTATAGAGCAATGGAGCAATTTAATCCAAAAAGAAATGCATAAAAATAAGTATACATAACTTGTAGGTGTATTCTTGCAATTTAAATAAACTGTGAGATTTAACATACAAAATATCCCAAAGATTTGAATATTTAAAAAATAGTACCAAATTTAAATATCCAAATCTGGAGGGGTATGGATGCAAAATAACCAATTCACGGGGGTGCCACATGAGTCGACGTGGCACTAGACCTATGTGTAATATACATGAAGTTTAAAGGGACCAGTGGCAATTTTTACACAAAATTTATACCGTGATAAAATATTTACAGGACTAAACAATAAAATGACAAAAAGCTAGGAGTTATTTATTAATTTACCCCTTAAATGCGTGCTATCAGAGGATAGAGGTGTGGCCATGTGGTTGATCCTATGATGTTGGGTAGGCAACGCTTCATTTTAAATCAAGTGCCCAAATTAGATCTGAGCTCCGATATCGATCCGACGGTCAGGAGGTATCTGAAAAAACTCACCGTTGGTGAGTTTGATTCATTGGTCTAGTCACCTCCAGCCTCCTCCTCCTTCTCTGAAGAGCTCCTCGTCTTCATGGGGTGCTTGCATGTATGGTGGGTCCTTCTTCGTTATCCGGGCTCACTAGAAGAGCCCTGGAGCTCAGTTGACCTAGAGCTCCTGTTAAGAGCTTGAGTAGAAGCTCTAGGTGACTTCACAGTCGCGGATTTGCACCAAAAGATCAAGGGGTTCGAGGGCTAACTCCTCGACCCGTTACTGAAGTTGTAGAAGCATGGGTTGAGTGAGATGGAGGGAGCTTCGGTGAAGGTGATAAATCTCATATTTATCACTCTAAAAGACATTAATTAAGCTCAATTCCCCAGAATTCATCTGCATGTTATCCTTTATTCTGCATAACCAACATTCATGCATGTATTAATAATAATTTCATTTTATCACTCATTATTGCATAAAATAAGAATCCAAAAATCTCAGCCAAATTGACCTGTAAAAAAGCCTAACTTCCCTGATTTTTAACTAATTTAACTAAAATGACCTTAAGCCACCTCCATTGTGTACATACTACTACAAGAATAAATAAAAAAATACAAAAAAATCACTAACTAAAATAAGTAGACCAAAAACTCAAACCCTAATTGCAGGATTTCTGAATTAAAATGTTGATATCTTCCTCATATAGTGTCTGATTTGTTCCTACACACTTTTGAACTAATATACATTCAATTTTCTTCAAACTAATATCAAGTTCAAGTTAATCGAAGCTCGTATGTGAAAGTTGTGTTTTGGACCTCTTTTGTACATTTTGTATTTTACCTATTTTTGACCTATTATTTCATGTACATAATTAACTCATTTTATTTTATTTCTTTTTCATTTATTTTCTTTGATGAAAATTTTATTAAAATGCGTAAAAATCCAAATCCAAAATGAGTTTGAAATCAAAGAAATTAACTGAGTCCAAGTCTTCACCAACAGTCTGTGTCAAAATTATTTTTTTCGTATTTTATTTTATTTCTTCTTTTTCTTAACTAATAAAAATACATAAAATATATTAATGTGTAAATGTTTATCTTCGATTTTGTCATATTTTTCCGAATTTTTATCTTGTTTAAAAATAACAAAAAAATATTAAACCAAAAAAACAAGGTATTCTATGTACATGGAGTACCTCAAAAATATCACTTTATACAATTGATCGATTTTGGTTTTGGTCTCTTCATAAAAGTTGTAGATCTCATCGAGACGAGTAACTTTTTAGAGAAATTTTTTTGATCCGAGGTCATTTGCTATTTATTCCAGATTTTTCTTTGTATTTAATTCTTTGATTTTTCTGGGGAAGACACGTGATAGCTCCTAGAGCCGCCACATGTCACCTATTTTTGGCCCTTTTATATATCTAATTTCGTATTTATAAAAAAATATTAAAAAATAAAAAAATAAAAATTATGCACGTGCAGAGCACGTGCCTCCTGCGCACGCGCCCTATACGTGTGTCTTCTTCCCCTTCCTCCATTCAACCCCTCGCCACCTTTCCTCTCCAAGCGCTTTAGCAACTAATCCACCTTCAGAATCATCTCCTCTGCCTCGTCCATCACCGCATCTAAACTTCAGGAGCATCGCCAACAACCCCATCTCGAGGAGCCCGTAGCTACAGCAATGATCCTCCTCCTTCCGCTCGGCTCCACCAATGTGTCCTTCCTCCGCTGCTCTGCCCGCACCGTCAGGGGCTGACCCGAGACCACCCCATGTGAGGTGCACGTGCGGGGAGGGTCACGTGAGGAACGTCACCCCCACAGAGGAATAATTGCATCTTCACCCTTGGCATTCCATATTATCACAAAAGCCACCCGCACGTGATCATCATGTGGGTGGGACATTTGCAAAAACACCCTCACCAATTTGCCGATTGCACAGGAGAAGGGCATCGGTGGTGACAGCCCGATAACCCTCTTCCTCGACGAGATCCGAAGCAAGGGGGCTTCGTTGTAGCACACCACCTCCCTCGTGTCTGCTCCTGCTCCGGCGTCATGTCATTGAGCCAACGATTATCATATCCACCAACGCCATCACCTTCCACCACCAACATCCATCATTGCCACCCAGCTTCCACCTCCACGTACGCCTTCGTGCCTTACCAGCAATTCCTTCATCATCGACAATGCGACTCGCCAACACCTTGAACGTCTTCATCAACAACTGGGGGAGCCCGCACCTTCATCAATCCTCGACCGCCTCACTGCGCAGTTACAGCGCCTCCGCGGCTACATCGACTCTGTCATATATCGCCATCAAGCTTGTACTTCTCCACCGACTCTTGCAGTAAGAGCAGCTGATCCAGATCAGTCCAAAGAACCACACGAACTCCACCTTCGATGCCTGAACCCCCTCTCGTCGTTCTCCACAGCAAGCCCGCTCCTCTGCTCCACCATCGAGCGACAGGCCCGAGACCCACACCACATGCATCGTACGTGCGTTTGGGGGGATGTCTCCTCACATGACCCCACGTGTGTGGGGTCGAACATTTGCAAGAGCCCCCTCGCAGTTTGTTAAATCACCAGAAGGACCCAGACACCAAGAGTCATGTGTTTTGCACATGCTTCTTGGGTATTTTACTGAACGCCCCCTAGAGCTCCGCCTAATTCCAGAGTTACCCCGCCAATCTATGGACACGTGAGGAGCACGTGTTCCCTGGATATTTTGCATAAACCTCCCCTCAGCTTAGGTAATTACGCTAACATCTCTATCTCTGCATTTTTACTTATTTTATATATTGTAAAATTGCATTGAGAATCATGTATTCCCCCTTTATTTGGAACCTCTGCATTGCATCTTTTTATTATTTAAAAACTGGCATGATGTTCTACAAATAATTCTCTACAGTATGACATATGCTTGATATTTTTGTGGTATGTGGTTAGCTATTAATTAATATTCTCAAGTAAAATTGCATATTTTACCCTATTTGTTCTCATAAATTCATATTTAATTAATCGTAATCCCAAAAATTACTAAAAATTTAAGGATAAGAGAATTAATTCTATTTCACATCGTGCCTAAAAAGAATTGCATGCATATATGGTTTGCTCTATAAAAATCATTTTGCATATTTCAATCTTTAATTTTTAATAAGTATTAAATCTCAAATTTTCAAGGTTTAGAATTTTTCTGAAATCAATTACCTAGTAATAGATCTTGGATATTTTTATTCTTTGAAAAAAATAGGTTTAATATTTATTATAATTAAATATTGAAATTCACACCATATGCATTCATAAATTCATTAAATATTCACCTTGCATCTGAAAATTCCAGAAACATTATAGTGTGTTCTTTTCATCATTATTTATATCTTAGCTAAGTTTCATAATTTTTGGACATCATTTGATTGGATTTATTTTTTAGTCTCTAAAATTGTCCACGTTTGCATTTTGCATTCTAAAATTGCATAAATACCAAAAAAATATCACCTTGAAAACCGTGCACGAACTTTGATAGACATTATTCTAAGTTGTTCCTTTGCCTCTTAGAGTTTGACCGTGGGACTTGCCCAAGTAAAATAAACATAAAACCACATCGATTAAAAATTGATTAATTAACTGTGGTTATTTCTTGATCGATTCTGAATTCCCGCCTACAACAAAACGATGTATATAAATGATAATTCACACCAATTAAAGTAGGGTTTTCATGGGCTCATCAGAAGGCGACAGAAGAAGCTCTGGAGACTCGATTCCATGCAAGAATCGAGGGGGAAACAGAGGGTTTTGATGGAGAATACGATGGGGAGAAGGATGCAAGTGATAAGGGGATCGGAACAGTGAGGATGTACGATGAATTTGGTACCGAAGCTGCAAGCTCCAGCGATTATAATTTTCAAAATTAAGCAAAAGATGTGATTAAAAGCATAAATCAGAATCTAATATACGCTAAGGGAACTAAATGCGAGAAGTAAAGAGTGACCTAGCAGCTCAACGAGCTCTAGAGCTCGGAGCAGGTGAAGCTCGTTGGAGGGAAAGTTCAGTGAACCTAGGTCTGACTCTACTCCACCTTATATGTGTCACAAAGGACCGAAGTTCTTTATGTTGTCACCAGGGACTCAACGGAGATGTCCTAAGGGGGTTACAATGGCTGAAGAGAGATCAAAATCCAAAAGGTAGCCAGAGGGATCTATTTATAAGGGTGGTTTCTGGCCAAAAGTATGGAGAGATGACAGGATGATCGAAGGTGGTAGGTGGATATTCTCACATAGGTAAGGGTCAGCAACGAATAGTTATGGATTGGAGAAGGTTTAGAAGAGGATGAGGCAAAGAAAAGGTGTGAGAAATGGGAGAAGCCATAGGGGTAGGTGATAGTCACGGCGGGTGGCTAGAGAAGGACAGTTGACACGCCCGTTCAATAATCCCTCGCCTCTGGTTGGTCCACCAACCAGAAAAAATAACGAAGTAAATGATTTTTATGTAGTATTTAATTAGGATTTTTATTTTTTTTACAAGTTATTTTATTAGATGTTACTTTTTACATGTATATCTATAGGTATTTATATAGTTATGTTGTGTAATTTAATTGTATTTTGTATTTTGTATTTTATTAATACATATTGTTATTTCATATATTTGTAACTTATTTAAACACGTATTTTGGTATTTTTATTATATTTTTCTGAAGTTGTTTAATGACTTAAATAAATACGCATATTTATTATATAGTCATATATATGTGTAATTCATCTATGTATGAAAGTATGTTTGTTTCTTTTATTTTATTTTATTTTATTTTTAATGGTTTTATTTTTGTTTAGTTATATACATATATTTTAAATAATATTTACAAATTTATAAAAATAAAAGAAAATGCAAAATATAATGAATAATTTAATTGAACTTTTTATATAGGTATATTGCATAATGAGGACCCAAAATCTAACTTTTGGCTCTTAACTCCAAACTAAATGAAACCACTTTTATTAAATAGATGATTTTATTTCATGAACAATAAAAGCGAGGTTGGTGAATTTTGAGATTGTATGGAGAAGATACATGTATGCAAATTTTTCTTTATGGCTTTTTATTCTACGTTTCCTGAACACACTATGCATTATTTTTGAATGAAATAAATTTTACATTTTTCTTTTTTTATGTATAATATTGATGCTAAAAGTTCATTGATTTAAGTTATAAAAATGAGAAGATAAAATAAGTCCCAAACTATAATTATTAGCCTATAAATTTTGGTTTTTTTGAGTTGTATTATCTGTACAGTTAGCCACCCTATCTCCCCCTACTTTGTTCCTTGTCGACCAAGTCACCCTGATGATTGGATCTTATAGAGTAGGGTAACTCAATGTCTTTGACACCACATTATTTTTATTTTATTTTCTTTATTATTTTATTTTAGTAAAAATAAAGTAGTTTGTACAGAATTTTATACAATATCAATTATGAGTTACTGAGTCTTTATTTTCACAAATTAATGGTATATACATGCATTTTACTAGGGATGTAAGGCCAAATGAAAGAATAGATGTGATTAACTGAGGCTTCATCGCCCCTATACTTTTCTTTATTAGTCCCTAGCAAACACTTATGTAATAAGTGCATAAAAGAAAATAAAAAGAAATAACTTGGAATAATTTTTGACTTTTAAACGTGTCTTGATAAAGTCAAAGTTCGAAGCGCAGTTAAAACCTTTGGATTATTAGTGTATTGGAAAGCGCACTGAAGTTGGAAGTGTGATGCAACACCCTTTAGGTTTTGTAATCCTATTATCCAGTTCTCTTCATAGTCTGGTCAGAACCATCCTCTCAATCGCATCCTCTCACAACCTTGAAATGATAGAATCATGTGTGTAAATTATTTAGCTCTTCTCAGACAAACTACTAAACCACCAAGGAGACCGCTCCTCTAGTATCTCATCCTCATGGAGGTGGATATTTCCTTCTAAGGTCATGTGATGGTAGTCTTTACAACCAAAAGGGGGAGAATCTAGAAGAAACAAAAAATAAGTGAGAATGGACCAGTGTAGTCTTCATTCCCTTGTGAAGCTCGATTAGTGTAACCACGTCTTCACCAAGAAGTAGGCTTGTTCTGAAGCTCATATTTTTTGTAATTCTTGGTTTAGCCTTCTTTGGATATTTTTCTTTGACTTTGTGCTGCTCTGCATTCTTACTTGTGCCTCGTTGGATATGGCATCTTTTGGTCTGCCCATTTTTTGAGGTCTTGGAAAAAGTTACGTCGGCAGACCATTCCTCATCTGAAGTATTGTCTCAATCCATCTCAAGTCCTTAGATATCATTATTACCAAAAGAAGTGGGTTAGAGGTCCAGTTTCGGCAATTTCCAAGAATGGTTCCTAAGCCACCCTTGAGGAAGCGGTCGAGCATCGTCCCGAATTAAACTTCAAGATTTTTCAACAATCCATCTAGGTTGAACTAAGTGTAAAGAGTGATGTTTCTAATCCATTCACTATTTAAAGAATATTACATATGATATTAAGGGATCTAATTAGACATAGTTAATCGACTCATGAACATAGCCTCATGAAACCTACAGAATTAAGTCAAGGCAACCTGAAGTGTCCCAATTCCAATCCACAATGGCTTCCTCTGAAATTAAGTGTATCAAGGTCTCTAGCAAGCTCCAATCTTCAGACTTTACTTAGACATGTTCAATTGTCTTGATTATTCGAAAAATATAGATGATATGTACAATGCAAGAAAATATTTTTTTGAAGTAATTTTTTGATTTTGAACTTGTTTTGGAATTCTTGAAAATAGTTTTGCAAATGTTTATGTAAATTTGAAATCATTTTATAATTTTTTATAGATTTTTTATTTTGTACATTTTTAAGGATTTTTGCAATATAGAAGAGTTAATGAATAATTATGTGCAGATATTTACACAAGAGTGCATCTGTATTTACAAGAGTTGGTTGAAAGAATTCATACTAGGTACTGAGTCAGTCATAATTTACAAGTTTTTATCTACGTGGTTGCAGAGAATTTTTTATTAATTTAATGTACAGGTTTCTCAAAATAATTTGAAAATATTTTAACAAAGATTTTGAAAACTTTATTATGCAAATAATTTGACAAATAATTTTTACAAATGTTTACAAAATTTGAAAACCATTTTTGCAAAAAAATTTCAAACTATATGTGTAGATTTTAAAAAAAATTACAACCAAACCATTTGCAAATAGATTTTCAAAACATTTCATCTACGCAAACAAAAGAAATTTGTATAAAAAACATTTTTGTAGTGGTTTGAAAATTTTTACAAAATATTTTCATAATAGTTTCAAAAGATTTTTCAAAGAATTTTCCAACTATTTTTCAAACATTTTGCAAAAATTTTTAACCTAGTTAACAATTTTTACAAATAGCTTTTGAAAATTTTAACGTATATTTTACGGTGTATTCTTTACCAGTGATTAATGGTATATTCCAAATTATGTAGAAAATTAGCCATATTATTACAAATGTGAAAGTACGAGTTATGGCTAAAGTATATACATCGTATATAGGAATCTCCTATACATAGCTTGACCTATGTCCTCATAGGTCAAAAGAAAAGGAAAGACATAACTCATGCTAAGTATAAGAAAGTCTATACTACAATGACTAAAGTAGAGAATGAGAAGTCGGCCATCCCCCCATACTCAGGATTGATCATATGTATAGCAGGTTGTATACAAAATGGGGATGATCGAGGATCAGAATTTATGAAATTATTGGACTTGGCTTGTCCCCCCATATTAGGGTAAAATATCCCTAAGTAAAAACAGAATTCAGAAATTTTGGAGAAAGCGAGAGAAAGAATAATGAATAACCCCAGGACACTCACACCCCTATACTTAGGATAAAGCATATCCTAAGTATAACATTGATGAATGGAGTGAGGGCAGCATGGAAGAAAGAATTAGAAGAATGAAAAAAATAAGAAAAGAAGAAAAGAAGAAAATATAATCTAATCAAAGATATTTATAGGAGCATTGTCCAGCTCCAATGAAGTTGTTGCAGCAATGAAGTACTCATTAAAGATTACTTGTACAAAGTCGACAACGGCCAGGAATGTATCATGCTCTAAGTATGGCTTCAGCAATTGACCATTGAGTATGAAGGGTTGCGCGTTAGCTGACAATTCTTATATCAGTACACTTACGTTGTCACACACGGTTCGGAATCTGTACGGCCCTATCCATTTTCTCTTTAATTTTCCTAGGAAGATCTTCAATTTCGTGACAAACAACCACACTTTCTGTCCAGGTTCAAAGGTCTTTCTTTCGATGTGCTTGTCGTGCCAGGGTTTGACCTTCTCTTTATACATCACATTATTGTCGTATGCATAATCTCTGAATTCCAGGAGTCAGTTCAGATCTAGTTTTCTCTACTGACCACCTTTCTGTGAGTCGAGGTTGCAACTATTAACTGGCCACAATGATTTGTGAATCAATTCCACTGGCAAGTGGCATGGCTTTCCTTAGACAAGGAAATAGAGTGGCATGCCTAAGGGAAACTTGTAGATCGTTTTGTATGCCCAGAGAACTGAGTCCAGAAGTTAAAACTAGATCTTTCTATTTGACCTTACTAGTTTCTGCAATATCATCTTGAGTTCTATGTTCGATAGTTCTGGCTAGCCATTTGACTGTGGATGATAAGGAGATGCGACGCAGTGATCGATGTCATGCTCCTTTGTTAATTTCTTAACCTCCTTATTGATGAAGTGGCCACCTCCATCTGAAATTAGAATCTTAGGAATCTTGAATCGCGGTATGATGTTATCTTTTAGGATCTTGCAGATTGTTCTATCTGTGACTCAAGCTTGAATGGCTTCTACCCATCGACTCACACAATCAATGACAAGAAGGATGTATTCATAGACTTTATTACTAGCGAATGGGCCCATAAAATCAATTCCCCATGCATCGAACACATCATATATTTGGATGAATTTGAGGGGCATGATGTCTTTAACACCAAGGGTTTTCTTCTATTTTTTGACAGTCGGTGCAGACTTTTACATAATCATTCGCATCCTTGAAGAGTGTCGGCCACTAGAGGCCACATTGCAGTATCTTTGATGTCGTTCTACGCCCAGAATGGTGTCCACCATATTCAAGCTTATGACAGTGCTCGAGGACACTTATGTACTCCTCCTGAGGAATACGCCGACACCATATGCAGTCTGCTCCTTCCCTGAACAAGTGTGGATTCTCCTATTGGTAAAAATGAATATCGAACAAGAACTTGTCCTTCTTGATTCTCGTCTAATCTTGTGGAACTACCCCAGAGATGAGAGAGTTCACAATATCGACATACCATGGATGGAATGCCACACTAAGAATTGATTCATCAAGAATGGTGCATGTAATCGGTGTATGGCTCAGCTAAGTATTTTGACATTCAATTATGGAGAGGTGATCTACCACCACATTTTCAACTCCAAGATTATCTTTGATTTCTTAACTTTGATTTCTTATCTTTGATTTCTAAGTCAAATTCCTAGAGAAGAAGGATCCATCTGGTAATCTAGATTTTACATCCTTCTTTTGCTGTAAATATCGGATGGCAAAGTGGTTAGTAAAAAATATGACTTTCGATCCAAGAAGGTAGGATCTGAAATTCTCTAAAAATACCATCAGCAGTTCCTTCTCTGTGACTGTATAAATTATGTATTCTTCATTGAGCATTTTGCTGGCATAGTGAATAGCATAGGGCAACTTATCCCTTCTTTGTCCTAATAAAGCCCTAACTGTGAAGTCTGATGTGTCCATCATGATATCGAATGGAAGAGACCAATTGGGTGTTTGTAGGACTAGAGTCTAAGTGACCAGTTATTTCAACTGATAAAAAGATTGGAGAACCTATTGATCAACAATAAACTCAGTCTCCTTGCAAAGCAGTTTAGTGAGAGGTCGGGCAAGTTTATTGAAGTCCTTAATGAAACGATGATAGAAGAAGACATGCCCTAGAAATGACCTCACATTCTTCACGTTCTGATGTGGCTTGAGTTTAGAGATCGCGTCCATCTTTGTCAGGTTGACCTCCATGCATCGCTTAAAGATGGCATGGACCAGCACAATTCTTTCTATAACCATGAAGTGGCTCTTCTCCCATGATAGTACAATATTGACTTCACGACATTTATGGAGTACTCTATCTAGGTGTTGAAGTCAAGAATCGAAGCTATCACCATAGATGGAGAAGTCATCCATGAAGAATTCAATAAAACTTCCCACCATGTTGGCAAAGACAGCGAGCATGCACCTTTGCAAAGTTGTTGGAGTATTACAGAGTCCAAAGGCATCCTTCTGAAAGCATAGGTTTTGAAAGGGCGAGTGAAGGTTGTCTTCTCTTGGTCATCAAGGGCGATCACGACTTGGTTATACTAGGAGTACCAATCTAAGAAACATAAGTATTCTTTCCCTACAAGTTTCTCAAGAACTTGATCAATGAATGGAAAAATGAAATGGTCCTTCTTTGTTGTTGAATTCAGACGACAGTAGTCAACACATACACACCAAGATGTCGGTACTTGAGTAGAGCTCTCCTCTCCTTGGTCATTCTTCACCACAATGAGCTATGATTTCTTGAGAACTACATGCAAGAGACTCATCCATTTGGAGTCGGAGATGGGATGAATGAAGACTACTTCACACCACTTTGTGATTTCTTTCATCACTACGTCCCGTAAGTTCGGATTCAGTCTTCTTTGGAATTCTCAGGCCGACTTGCAGTCATCTTCGAAATAGATGTGGTGGGAACACAGACTTTGATTTATCCATGAATATCTGAGATTTTCCAACCAAGTGCCTTGTGGTTCTTTTCTAGAACATCAAGAAGTCAAGATTCTTGATCCGAGGTTAGCTAGTTGCTTTAGGATGACCGGATACATGTGTTCTTTACTCGCAAGGAAAGCGTACTTCAAACTTACTGGGAGAGGTTTGAGTTCTGGTAATTATTGAGCTTGCTCTGCGGTCACTACAAAAATGATGCTAGTAGATGGTTGATCTTCTTGACTCAATGAGGAGTTGTCCACCTTTGTCACTCACGACGCTGAAATAAATGTATCGAACATATCTTCAATGAACTCTTCATGTTCTAATTGGCTTGAATCTTCTTCAAACATGTTGCTCGGTGCTTCAAATTTTGATTCGATCTCCCAGTCGGTAAGGAAGCATGGGATGACTATGCTATCCAGGTCATCCTTTGAAAAGAGGTTTTCCTTTGTAACAATATCATCACAGAAAGATGTTGATCATTGATATCCACAATATCACAATCTACTGATGATTCTTCTCTTCCTACATCAGATGTGTCTTTCGGTTCACTGACCAAATCCACGATGACTTTGTCAGAGCTGGAGCGAAAGGTGACCTTTCCAGACCCTTAGTCAATAATTGCCCCGGTTGTGTGAAAGAACGGTCGACCTAGAATGATGGGGGTTTGGACTAACGGTACAGGTGAGTCAACGTCTATGACTATAAAATCAAATGAAAATTTCATATCTTGTATAGTTACGATAATGTCCTCCAACATACCTTTGGTCTACTTCATAGATTGATTCTTGTAGGCTTAAACAGTCTAGGCCTAAATGCAATAAGGAGGAAGGCATGAGGTTTATTGAAGCCCCTCTATAAAGTAGAGTCTCCTCGAAATCTTGGTAAAAATGTAGCATCGGGTGCTTTTTATCTTTCTTTTTCTGTGGGAGGTCACTAATTACATTGACTGTGTCCATGGTTAGGATGTTTTTCTCTCCTCCATTGCACATGTCCTTGTGGTTCAAATGCTTGGAGGTACACTCTTCTTTCAATCCTTTCTTGATGGTTGGCATGTAGTCCATGGCCTTCATTAGTGGTATTTTTCAGAACAAGATTTTCGATAATTTCAACCACTCCTGGATCGGACAATGCAGTTTTAAGTTTTGTATTTTTTGGTATTTTTCATAGCTTCATGAAACTGAATATCCGCAAAAGAAAAGGAAGTGTTCTTAATTACATACTTATTTACAGATGTTTGGCCAACGTACAGGCCATCAAGCAAAACGGGAAAAATATTATCTGCATGATCTGGGGCTTTGTCGGGTTGCTATGGATCGGTTGTTGGTGTTGGCTTCTCCATTGATGGTCCTTGGGGGATTTGGATCTTCATATTATTTTGTGAATTTTCTTTTTGTTGATTTTTTGTAAATTTTTCTCTTGATGGTGGTAATGGAAGCTAGTTGGTGTTGCTCATCCATCATCATCTTCCTCTCCCTGCTCGGTTGTTGGACCAACTAATGCAGAAGATGACTCTTCAAAAGTTGTTTTATTCTTCCCCTTGACGGTGGTATATGGATACAAGGTTTTGTCGATCCTAAGAGTCACTATATAAGACAAAGAATAATCTAAAATATCTTACTCTAATAGATTAGTTGAAACATCACAAACTACATGCTCTTTGCATTTGAAATTATTAGGGTTTGCCTCAACCTACGCTCGAACTGGATTTTTGGTGATAGTGAGGTTGTCGAGATTTTGGGACATCTCTATGATGAATCTCCATTTCATCACCTTTACTCTATCATTTTGGCCTTAAAAACCCCAGCAAATGCATGAAAATAGCATTAATTTGTCTATAAAAGCATTCATTATTTGTTGCATTCATTGTACATAAAATAAGGTTTTTAATACCAAAATATAGAATAAAGAGAAGAAAAGAAAAAGGAATAAAATATTGCAAATGGCGTCGTTGTCGGGGAGGCAACGGATTTTGTATGGTTATTTCTTTATTTATTTAATTCTTTGTTCATGTCCTCTATTCATTTAGTGATTTGATTATTGATTGATATTGTTGTGACTGTTCTGACCCTCTCTGTTTATTTGCCTTTGATGCGAGGGACCGTCAAGCGAAGGAGGAATTCCTAGGAAGTCCTATGCACCCGAGTGAGGCAGAGTTGGATCTTCTACACCAACCAACATGAGAGAGCATCAAAGGCAGATGGAGGAGAATTTTGGATGGCAGTCTCATTTTTGCATTATTTTTTTGTATATTTATGTGAGAGAGTGACAATTGACATGTAATAATTCAGGACTCTCACAAGTACACTCCGACTCCCGAGGTCCATTGCCCGAGGGATTGTTCCCTTGGGGGCCTCGACGGTTTTGACGCCTTTTATTTTTATTATTTTGTGTGAATGAGCCCTAGCTTAGAAATTGCTTGATCGAGTAGATTAGGTCCAAACACCCTAATATATTTGCATGTACCTATAGTGTGTTTTGGATCTAGTCAAATTTAAACAGTCTGTTCATTTATCTCTTAACCCGTGTGCCGTGAGCGAGCCCCATCAAGCGCTACTCCTGAACTCGAGTGTGTCGAGAAGAGGAGGGGTAAGCCAAGACCGGACTCTGAGGTTAAGGATCGGTGACCGACTTGTGGTGCTTCACGATAATAGCAGTTACTATCCTAGGGTGATTTCTTCGGCTTGCATTTGCATTTAGCATAGGTTTCAATTCGGTTCTGCATCCCACGTGGAGAGAGCTGGGAAGCGTTGTAAGTCTTCTTACTTAGCATGCATCATCGATTTCCGACTTGCATGGCTTTTTCGACCTTCTCCCTCTGTTTTTGCCAACCTAGGATGCTTAATGGAAATTGGAACCTCGATAGGCACGTGCATTAAAAAAACCCAAAAAAAGTGATAACCTAAATAAATTGGGATTGTTAACTCTATTGATTAAAAATAAAAATAATGACTTCCTTGTCTTGCGGAGAGCAACCCCCTCATTGTATGTGTTTTAAGTGCTCACGTACACGCTAAGGAGTAGAGCCCAAATCCCATCAAGCCTCCTAAGTGTTTGTACAACTTTGTGGTTCTCACCTAACTCTAAAACCGAAAAAGATAAATGACCCTCATCTGACGGTCTTAACCGTGTCGAGTAGATGAATTGGGGGTTTGCCTTGTGTATTGATTGTAACTTGGAGTTTGTTGCGTTTTCATTCATTTTTAGAGTAGATGGTCCCGTCCGTGTGAGTCATGCATTTTTCATCTTTGAGTCTCTCTACCTCTCTTATACATATATCTCCTCATGCATCGAGTCGTGATATTGGCGCTTGAGCTCAATCATTTCTTCGCCAAGTCCTTCGTTTCCTTCTTCTAATCACCTTCCTCGTATCCACCGTACCATCCACATTTTCTCCGGTTCGAGGAGAGCATGCTCTTCGGACCACCATTTTGACGGTGTCCCCGCCTTGTGTGGAACACCCAATTTTGTCTATGTCCTGATCTTCTCGCCCGCCCTCCTCGTCCCCTTTGTATCACTCTTCTACCACCCGTGATATTGGCACATCGCTCAATCAGCTTCTCCACTCCATGGTGTTACCCTTCATATCCACCTTCCTCGTGTTCCCCGTATCACCTCTTCCTTTACCCAGGAATGTTGTGCACATCGATGAGGCTTACATCGCGGATTTTGATTCACATTGATTATTGGAGTAAGTCGGGCATGATGTTGAGGATGCTGAGATTAATATACTCCTCTTGGTGGATTTGACTTTGATACGTGCATAGGAGCTTATTGAGGATTTTTTATGATGCACAATCATTAGGTGTGATTATTCATTGGGATACTCTGATCAAGCACATCGGATTGAGGATGCGACGTACTTTGATGATATGATGATGATTTCATGAGCTGTCATTGATTCATTCATTTTGAGGTTCTTACCCATCTCCATTTTGAGGATTGATTGACTATTATGATTTGAACTTCGAGACAAAGGTGTGTGGAACCCACATGATCTCTCATCTTCGTGAGTGAACCATCCTTGATCTCCTAACTCTTTGATCCACCCTGGCACTTCAAGAAAACCTGATGATATGTTGTGCCATCTCAGCCAGATTTGATTGATCTGAGGGATGTTTTGTGAATGACCTGATTATTTGCTCCCTCACGTGATCTTATGCCCTCCTGTTGATTGATGGATTCACAGTATTTCGAGGACCTGAGATTTTATGCCAGCCTTCCCGCGACCTACATTGATCTAGCTCGCATCACTTCCCGAGGACTATCTGCGGGAGGATGCGACAATTTCTAGGACTATGGTTTCACACACTGCTGGGGTCGCCATTGTGATGGGACCCGGAACCGAGTCAGATGATATGCTTGATTGGCCTCCCCCTGAGATTGTGTGCGTGATCAGTCGGTGCATGAGGTCAACTGTCTGATTTCTCTCCTTGACGGTCCTCGCAAGGACGAGCCTTGATACTACTGCCTAGTTCATAGCTCTCTGAGGGTTATCTACGAGAAGCTATGACACATTCTAGCCCTTTTGGTCTCTTCTGTTGGTAGGCGTACTGCCGTCTATCGAGGCCACATTTTCTGTGGATCCGTCTGATGGATCCGGCTCATTTGGGCCTTCTCTCCTTGACGACCCTTGCAAGGACGGGATGTACTCTGATTATTCACTGAGTAGTTCACATCAATCCCTGAGGACTATCTGCGGAAGGATGTGACACTTTCTTTACGATCGGCGTCACTCACTTCTGGTACCTCCGATTGTTGGGGCACGTTGCCGATTCGTCTGATATGGGTAGTTGGTCTTCCTTTCTGACTGTGCGCCCAATCTGTTGGGGCACGTGACTGACTTGCTGAGGCTCCTTTGAGTATGCACTCCTTGACGGTCCTCGTAAGGATGAGATCTTTTCTGATTATTCCTTGACTAGCTCGTAGCTCCCCGCTAAATACGATGTTTAATTCATGTTCGTTGTAGCACGTGTACTTAGCGATTCGGTCAGAACCGAGAGAAGATCTCCGTGAAGAGTGTCTCGGCTTTAATTTATATCCCGGGCAAGTCCGGGGTTGAACTCAGGGAGGCAAAGGAACAACTTGGGTTTAATTCAAAAAAACTTAGGTCTAGATTTCAGTGCGGTATTTTTTATATTTTTTTATGCAACAAGAATACAAATGCAAGTGAATCAAGACACTTAGAAAACACAAACAAGGCCAAATTAATTTTAATGGAAAAGAAGTCCAATTTAGCCAATTCGTATTTTTCCTAGAATCCTAATCCAGTGATGAATGCAAAACATATTTTTTTAGAATTTTAGGGGTTAAAATGCAATAATAATAAATGCACACTTTTTATGGGTTTTTTCGCAATTTATCACACAAACAGAAAGCAAAAATTATGAAAAAATTAATGGAACTAAAAGATGATGCAAGGAAGCTACAGTAATATTTTTAGAATTTTTTGACAAGTTATGAATTTTTTATGGATTTTTTAGTGAAATCAGAGTGACAGTGAGTAAATAATTTCTAATAAATTCACGTTATCAAATTAATCAGAGAGCGAATTGTCTCAAGTAGGTATTTAAATAAGCAATCCAGGAGAGTTGAAATTTCGCAAAAAGGATATACATGGATTTAATTAAAAATCAAATACTAGAAACACTCTACAATTTATTTCAGGCACAGGACAATCCAATGAATGTGAAATTTGGACTGTAACTTTATCACATATCAAGGCATCATATATATTTTTTGTGGAATTTTTAGAGCAACCGTGTGTGAGATATAGATTTAAGAGCATTGATTGGGTAAAATATGTAATATTTCAGTTTAACAATTTAATTTAATTACCCAAAGACCACAAAAATATAAATAAATATCCACAATGTAGAGAATTAGTTGCTCAACATGCAAGCATTTTTCATTGAACAAAAAGATGCATAAACGAAGTCCAAATTAAAACACAAATATGGGGGTATCGGTGCAAATACAGAAACTGGAATTACAATGCCAAAATATGTACAAGGACTATGATGAAATTATATAAACTGTACGGGTGAAAATGCAATATTTACAACAATAAAAAAATAAACAAATGAAAGGACCTTCTTCTCCAGGCCGATTGGGACGAAACCCAAAAGGGGGGAGATGGCGTCGGCGGTTGCGGAGGTCGGGAAGGGTGGCGCCGCCCGCGCGCGCGGCCGTGGCGGCGCGGGAAGGTCGGCGGAGGAGGCGGCTGGTCGACCGCGGTGGCGAGGGCGGCGTTGGCGAGGGAGCCGCGCGATGGAGGCGCGGGGGTGGCGATGGGCGGTGCGGCCGTGCGGCACTGGCGGAGGTGCGGCGGTTGAAGGTGGAGCCACAGCACGAAGGGCGGCGGGAGGCTGCTGGACGGAGGAAGGAGGCGGGGGCCGCACACGGCGGCGCAGGCGATGGCGGGCGGAGAAGGAGAGGGGGCGGCGGCGGCAGCCGCTGCTCCTTCCACTCTTTTTTTTTAAATTTTTTTATGTTTTTTTACTACTGTGCTTTTTTTTGTTTTAGATTTTTATATATTTTTTTTAAATTTTTTTATAAATAAGAAACAAATAAAAGGAAAAAATGGTGTGGTGGTGCTGGGGGTATGATGAGGATGGTGGTAATATGATGAAGGTGGTGTGATGAAATGATGTGATATATAAAAAGAAGGAAACAAAATAACAAGAAGAATGAAGAGAAACACTTACCTGAATATTCGTCGGATTGGCGGAGCAGCTACGCTGAACTCCTGTCGTCGCCTCGATCCGATTGGCGAAATAAAATCGGAGAAGCTAAGCGAGCTCGATGGAGAACTCGTGACGCGGGGCGGAGCTCCGTGGATCTTACCTGAAGGAGGTCGTCGCTTGAGGAAGACGCTTCGCCGCTGTCACCAACAAAACACTCCAATCTCTCTCCTTATTCTATAAGAATGGTGGATAGGGAAAAAATGTGGATGTGGATATGATTATAAAGAGATAAATAATGGGAGTTAGAGAAGTGATGGTGTTGAATGGGAAGTTTTATTATTGGTGGAGTTGAATGGGAGGTTGGTGGAAGAATATGGAGTGGAATGGAGGTTGAAAGAAGACTTGGAGGTTAATGGAGGAAAATGGAAGTTATTGTAGAGAATGAGAAAAATAAATAAATAATGATATAAAGTATGCTACTTTAAATACAACAAAAATAAAGAGGGAAAAATGGTGAATTTACAAGTGAATACATACAACATGTACATTTTTTTATTTGCTTTTCTAATATGTATTTTTTTCCTTTTTAATAAGATATATTTACAACGGAAAAAATACAATAAAATACTATAATCAAAATATAACACAAGTATGATTTTTTTGTATTTTAATAATTAAGAAAGAAAAAAATGAAGAAAGAATGAATATATACATAATATACAATGTACATCTAGGTCCCAAAACCCAGCTTTTACAAATGAGCTCCGATTTTAATGAAACCAATTCTGTTGGATAGATAATTTTATAACTTGAACTTTAAAAGTGAGTTTGGTGAATTTGGAGTTCATACGGAGCGGGAATTTGGCTTGGAAGTTGGTCTTTACGGCTTTTTCCCTTTGAGATCTAGAAGCATTTATTTGAGATATAATTTGTTTTGTATTTTTGTACTTTTATATACATTGCTATGAACACATTGGAAAAGAATTAGCCAAAAAAGAGTTGATATGAAATTATTAAAAATACATGAAGTTTTGGGCTATTTACATGTATAAGACTCCTTTATTTTTTTGCGGCTTTTTATGTGTAATTTATTTTGTACAGTCTAATATACAATAATTAATGTATTTTATTTACAAGAGTTATTTTGTTAATTTATGGATTTTATATACATTTATTAGAGAATTTACTCGTAGATTTTGCTAAGATCAAGATATTGAGATGATGAATCGTGGATTCATCACCCCCCTATACTTAAACTTTGCTAGTCCTCGAGCAAATAAAGAATATATAAGTTAGGTTAGCCCCTGACTGTGCATATGAATACAAGACTTGATCCGTTCAAGAACTCTCGGTTTTAGAGATCCTAAAATTCTAAGCTGAACCAAGATCTAGTCAAAAGGTATCCAATTCCCCTAATCATCAGACTCTCTTTGTATACATATATAGTAGGGATATGACTTTAAGTGTTGACCGCAGTTACAAGAGTAGAGTCACAACGTCGCCCAAGGTTCCAGTCCAAGAGACTCTCCTAAGGACCCGATCCTCAACACTAGGGAATAAATCATTTCTTGCATTCAATCCACCGTCTCTTTAGTTGTCAGACTTGAAAGTGTAGATGGAAGGCCAGTTGATGGAGGGCATAGGATTGTGTCATTTCTTCTCTCCCTCTCATTGGAACAAGGATCCTCTCGAGTGCCTTATTACTCAACGCATTTTTTTGGTGTTGACCAGTGCGTCCGTCAAGAGAAGTTGGAGCCGTCTGCACTTGTTTTCCTGGGAGTACACCGGGGTGTGCCTTTTTTGAGTATCTATTATACCTTCTACACCCAGACTTGTAGCATTTACGATGCAGAGCCCTTTTTTGGTGCAAGCCCGACTCCTGGTCCTAATAGCGGTGGTCCAAGTGGACACTTTTGAAATGGTTGGGAGCGCTCGCCTTTGGTGGAAGCTCTTTGATAATTGACTTTGTGGAATGAGAGCTTTTCTTTATCATTTCATTGCTTTGTAGTATTTTTGGCTAGCTCCACTGCTTTTACCAAGAGTTGGCGCACACTGATTAACATTTTTTTATTTTATCACACCCTGGCACATAGGTAGATATCAAGAGATAGTACAAGAACCATGTTCTCATACTGGCTAAAGATGCTGACACTCAGGTTTCATGAAGCCTTCATTGATTTTATCCCATCCTCGAGCATCATTAAATCGAGTCCAAACTCAAATCCCTCATCCCAGATCCTCAAGTGAAATTTCAACTCATCTCATCATAACTGCAGTCGTGTATGTGAGGTGCTGATCATATTCTTAAGGTAGAGACTAAGCATGCAATATAGCACACAAATCTTTCAAACTGGGGGAATGTGAACAATTAAGTCCAAGACCCTAATGACTAAGGCTGGTTAACTCAAAATCTCAAGACCTCATAAACCAAGTGTTCTTGAACATCACTAGTCTTGTGTGAAAGTGTAAGTGTCAGGGGTTAAACCAACTTATTAGTTAGTTTTTTTGTGATTTTTTTTTGTTTTTGACAAACAAAGGCAAAGAAGTTTTTTTAGAAAAAGTTTTGCTTCTTTTTTTTGTTTTTTTTCTTTGAAAAGTTTTTTTTTGAAAAGGTTTTATCTTTTTTCTTCGTTTTTTTGAAAAATATAGGTAAATAAGAAAGGACATTTTGAAAAAATTTTTTTAGAGTAAATAAGGAAAGAGAACAAAAAACACATTTTTTAAAAAAAGGTTTTTTAATAAAACACACATTTTTTTGAAAAGTTTTTTTTAGATATTTTTCTTTGAAAAAAGTTTTTTTTACGAGTTTTTTTTGAAAATTTTTTTTTTACCCACCCCGTAATTATTGTATAATATATACAAAAATACGTGAAAGTATGAGCTATGGGTAAAGTATATATGTAATATATACACACCCCCCTATACTTAGCATGTGCTATGTCCTCATGGCACAAGAAGCGAGAAAAAGATATAGCTCGTGCTAAGCGTAGGATGGCTAAAATAATAAATAGTATAGAAGTTGATCCGCCTACTATACTTAGTCTCTGGACAGCCTAAGTGTAGAAGAAGAGCAAAAAATGGGGCGGACGAGGTCAAGAGGAGAAATAGATGGGTATATACACATGGCGGGAATCGGCTCCCCCTATACTTAGGCTCTCGGTAAGCCTAAGTATAGGACAAGAGTAAGTGTAAGAACCGATGTGATATGGAGAATATACAAAGAAGGGAGTATGTACAAGACGAGTGATGAATCTATACAAGGATCAAGAAGGTTTGTGACGGACCTTCTTGCGGGAGCGAGGGGGTGGGTAGTATACATATGTGTCGCTGTCAGAATCGTCCTCCGAAGAATAATAGTGAGGTGTGGGGAACGTCCAATGGGGGTCGACACACGGCTGCTTGCTCAAGTATGGCTTTAGAACAGCCGAACTGAGCTCACTCATATAGATCACCTCATCCGGACCTGATGAGGATTCCTCAGAAAGTTCCTTCTCTGGAACATCAAAGGTAACCTTCTTAGTCGATTTTCTAGAACCTGAAGCATCAAGAGGAAGAGGAGATTGACAAGCCTTGAGGGGTTCGGGGGAACACCTCGAGGAATCAATACTCTTCTTCTTCTTACCAGATAACCGACTAGAGGATGGAGCAACCGATTTATCAAGATTGGTCAATTTAGTCCCAGTTGTCTCCTTTGGTGTATATCTTGGATGTGGTGTGTGTGAGGTTCTGACCAGAGGTTCATCATCAGATGAGTCACCATATGCATTGTAATACTCCTGCAGGGTCAGCACACGTCTCTGATAAGGCACAGTGTTCTCAGTTGGCTTGACATTGTTGGGTTCTTGTGTCGGATCATCGAAATGATCAAGGCAATCCACAAAGGTCATGTCTGACTCAATGATAGCTTCTGGTCGTGAGTCCTCTCTAGAAGTTGTCGCGGTAATGGTGCAAGCAGTAGGCGGTGTGTGGTTGTAGGGAGTCTCTAAACCAATGGTCGTCTGGACAGTCGGTATCTCAGGTGTAGTAGAGAGACGGGACTCAACTGTCTCTCGAAGGTCACGACTGTCTGCAACTTTATGGGTCACCTTGGAATATCGTGTGTCCTCAAAGATCGGGTGAGGTCGGAGTGCTCCCAATGCAGTGAAATCGATATCCCTGGTCTCACAATCTATAGTTGCCTTAGCCAAGGCTAAGAACGGCTTCCCAAGAATGATCGGAGACTGGGTGAACTCTCCTCGGTGCTCAATGTCAATGATCGTGAAGTCTATCTCCAGTAGAGCACCTTGGAAAGTGACGATGACTGAAATGGTTCCTCTCGACCGTTTAATGGTCCGATCTGCCAACTGAATGATCTCTCTTGACTTCTTAGCATATCCGAGTTTGAGCTTGGCAAACACGGAGGTCGGGAGGATATTAATCGGTAAGTCATCATCGATTCTTGTATGGGTGAATGTGGTATCCTTGATTTCACAATCAAACCTAGGCAACCGCTTTACTCTGCGGCTCTTGGTTTTTCTCCCTATCATCAAAGATGTGGCCATAGACACTATATGTATCTCAGTCCTTGTTCTCTTATTGCCCGACCTTTTAGGCATCAATTTACTTCTCACAAATCTTTTAAGGTCGGGAAAGTGCTCAATGGCCATTATTAAGGGAAGCTCAAAAATCAACTTTCTATCCAATGCTTCCCTAACCGCAGGATCCAATTTTTTTAAATCTTTTCCTTTTTCAATTTTTATGGTATTTTCTGAGTTTTCAATTTTTTGGTCTTTTTGGTAGGTGAAGGAGGACTAGGAGAATGTACAGACTCTGGTTTGGAGGGAAAGTGGTCAGTAGAAGAGGGAGGTAGAAGGGACTCCAGTTGTACATGACGTGTGGTCAATCCGGTATCTTCCAGGTTTTCAAGATTCAATCCGCGAAATCCATGATCCACATTCCTACCTGGACTCTTGATAAAGCTACAAATGTCATCCTCCATTAAGTTCTCATGACACATCATGAGAGACGTCTGCTCAGTTGGAGGATACCGCTGAGAACTTGGGATCTTATACTCAATACATCTTGACTCAGGCGTGTACTGCTGGGTTGAGTATGACCCATCTGTGTGGCAAATGTTGGTCGGAGCCTCATAAGGTGGAGTCAGTAGACAGGGGGTATGTAGATCGGTCTCATGAGTCCAATCCCCTGTATATGTCGGCTCTCCGAATGGGTGATATGAAGGTTGGTCAATGTCGGCTCTATCACTGAGGTCAATCAAGTCAGGAAGATCGTATGGTGTAGGCCTCTCCATTCGGTTAGTCTGGTCGACCATGTTGTACCCTAAGGTCAAGTTGGGATGTGTAAAGGTCAATGATTTCCCAGTCCTAACTCGAGGTGAAAGTGAGGTATGTGGGGTCAACTGATTATGCCAATCATTTATCTCAGCAGTCGCTTGCTCTTTAATTGGTTCCTTGATTCCAGCAAGTGGACGAGAATATGGTGAGTCAATACAGGGTGGTTGTGGGCCATGGGTGTAAGAATGTGGGGTAGGTGAGAGGGACGAAGAAGTGCGGAAGTCAGTCGGAGTTCTGACTTCGCTGTTGGGGTGTGGGTATGAAGAGGAATGAGAGGGTGGAGATGATCGAAATATGGTCGAAGAAGGGTGACTTGGATATGATGACCAAAATTCTGACATCTTGGAAGGGAGATGGGAGAATGAAGCGGGTCGAGGAAGAAAGCGTGCAAGTGCATCGAATAACACACAAACAAACAAACACAAGAGCAAACCCTGAGTTCACCTACTCAACACAGTGATGGTCGCAAAAGTCCGACCGTTTATCTTTTCAGTTTTAATTAGGTGATAAATCAAGATATAAATCCGGTTACACAAGGCTCAAAAGTTGGTTTTAGGCACTATCCAAGGGATGCGTCCTCACCTCTCAACAATCACAATTAGCCAAGCATACAATGTGGGTTTTGCTCTCCCAAAACAAGTGTTAGTTTTAGTCAATTTTTTTTGTGTCAACTCTGATTAGCAGTCCCGATTTTAAGTTTGGTTATCACTTGATTAATCCACCAAAGAAAGCACGTCTAACGATCAGTCCCGATTTCCTTTTAACCTAGGTTTCAAAAACCAAGAGGGAAGGAGTCGAGAAAACCGATGCAAATAATGAAATCAATGATGCATGCCCAGTTCAGAAGACTTACAGTGATCCTCACGCTCTACATGCGGGATGCAAGGCAGAATTGAAATTTTATACTATATGGATGCAAACGAGAAAACCGTTCCTAGACAAGCAGTTCTATTAGCGAGTGATGAACAAGTTAAATTTGACTAATAGCCCTGCGGTCTAAGTGCGTCTCGTTAAATGTGATGTGTGGTCCTAAAATTTACGAGCACAAGCAATAAAATATTCTAATAAAAATATGCTCTAAGAGCCACAAGTGCAGGTCCTATTCTACGTCAAGCAACCACACGACCACAAGAGGGTCCAAAGTCCAGTTTGGATACAAGCGCGAGCTCTCAAACAAGAGCCGTTGTAAAGAAGCGAACCACCTAAATAATTACAACAATTTACAAAAATTTCTCTCGGAATGAATAGATTCTCCTAGCTCTTCAGCAGTCGGCACGCGTCGCGTCCGTCGACCTCCGATGCACTCCAAGTCCACCGGGCCCTCGCAAGGAAAATGAAATTTATATTAGAGAGATAAAAACAAATAGATATAAGAATATGAAGACAAAAAATTGAGAGAGAAAATGGATTAATTACAAGTGGCTCGGGGATCAGACTACCCGAGTAAGTGAAATCTCAATCCAAATTTTTAAACTAATCCCTAAGCCGTTTGCCTCCCCGGCAACGGCGCCATCTGACGAGTCGCTAAATACGATGTTTAATTCATGTTCGTTGTAGCACGTGTACTTAGCGATTCGGTCAGAACCGAGAGAAGATCTCTGTGAAGAGTGTCTCAGCTTTAATTTATATCCCGGGCAAGTCCGGGGTCGAACTCAGGGAGGCAAAGGAACAACTTGGGTTTAATTCAAAAAAACTTAGGTCTAGATTTCAGTGCGGTATTTTTTATATTTTTTTATGCAACAAGAATACAAATGCAAGTGAATCAAGACACTTAGAAAACACAAACAAGGCCAAATTAATTTTAATGGAAAAGAAGTCCAATTTAGCCAATTCGTATTTTTCCTAGAATCCTAATCCAGTGATGAATGCAAAACATATTTTTTTAGAATTTTAGGGGTTAAAATGCAATAATAATAAATGCACACTTTTTATGGGTTTTTTCACAATTTATTACACAAACAGAAAGCAAAAATTATGAAAAAATTACTGGAACTAAAAGATGATGCAAGGAAGCTACAGTAATATTTTTAGAATTTTTTGACAAGTTATGAATTTTTTATGGATTTTTTAGTGAAATCAGAGTGACAGTGAGTAAATAATTTCTAATAAATCCACGTTATCAAATTAATCAGAGTGTGAATTGTCTCAAGTAGGTATTTAAATAAGCAACCCAGGAGAGTTGAAATTTCGCAAAAAGGATAATACGTGGATTTAATTAAAAATCAAATACTAGAAACACTCTACAATTTATTTCAGGCACAGGATAACTCCAATGAATGTGAAATTTGGACTGTAACTTTATCACATATCAAGGCATCATATATATTTTTTGTGGAATTTTTAGAGAACCGTGTGTGAGATATAGATTTAAGAGCATTGATTGGGTAAAATATGTAATATTTCAGTTTAACAATTTAATTTAATTACCCAAAGACCACAAAAATATAAATAAATATCCACAATGTAGAGACAACATGCAAGTATTTTTCATTGAACAAAAAGATGCATAAACGAAGTCCAAATTAAAACACAAATATGGGGGTATCGGTGCAAATACAGAAACTGGAATTACAATGCCAAAATATGTACAAGGACTATGATGAAATTATATAAACTGTACGGGTCAAAATGCAATATTTACAACAATAAAAAAAATAAACAAATGAAAGGACCTTCTTCTCCAGGCCGATTGGGACGAAACCCAAAAGGGGGGGAGATGGCGTCGGCGGTTGCGGAGGTCGAGAAGGGCGGCGCCGCCCGCGCGCGCGGCCGTGGCGGCGCGGGAAGGTCGGCGGAGGAGGCGGCTGGTCGACCGCGGTGGCGAGGGCGACGTTGGCGAGGGAGCCGCGCGATGGAGGCGCGGGGGTGGCGATGGGCGGCGCGGTCGTGCGGCACTGGCGGAGGTGCGGCGGTTGAAGGTGGAGCCACAGCACGAAGGGCGGCGGGAGGCTACTGGACGGAGGAAGGAGGCGGGGGCTGCACACGGCGGCGCGGGCGATGGCGGGCGGAGAAGGAGAGGGGGCGGCGGCGGCAGCCGTTGCTCCTTCCACTCTTTTTTTTTAAATTTTTTTATGTTTTTTTACTGCTGTGCTTTTTTTTGTTTTAGATTTTTATATATTTTTTTTAAAATTTTTTTATAAATAAGAAACAAATAAAAGGAAAAAATGGTGTGGTGCTGATGGGGGTATGATGAGGATGGTGGTAATATGATGAAGGTGGTGTGATGAAATGATGTGATATATAAAAAGAAGGAAACAAAATAACAAGAAGAATGAAGAGAAACACTTACCTGAATATTCGCCGGATTGGCGGAGCAGCTACGCTGAACTCCTGTCGTCGCCTCGATCCGATTGGCGAAATAAAATAGGAGAAGCTAAGCGAGCTCGATGGAGAACTCGTGACGCGGGGCGGAGCTCCGCGGATCTCACCTGAGGAAGACGCTTCGCCGCTGTCACCAACAAAACACTCCAAGCTCTCTCCTTATTCTATAAGAATGGTAGATAGGAAAAAAATGTGGATGTGGAGATGATTATAAAGAGATGAATAATGGGAGTTAGAGAAGTGGTGGTGTTGAATGGGAAGTTTTATTATTGGTGGAGTTGAATGGGAGGTTGGTGGAAGAATATGGAGTGGAATGGAGGTTGAAAGAAGACTTGGAGGTTAATGGAGGAAAATGGAAGTTATTGTAGAGAATGAGAAAAATAAATAAATAATGATATAAAGTATGCTACTTTAAATACAACAAAAATAAAGAGGGAAAAATGGTGAATTTACAAGTGAATACATACAACATGTACATTTTTTTGTTTGCTTTTCTAATATGTATTTTTTTTCTTTTTAATAAGATATATTTACAACGGAAAAAATACAATAAAATACTATAATCAAAATATAACACAAGTATGATTTTTTTTTATTTTAATAATTAAGAAAGAAAAAAATGAAGAAAGAATGAATATATACATAATATACAATGTACATCTAGGTCCCGAAACCCAACTTTTACAAATGAACTCCGATTTTAATGAAACCAATTCCGTTGGATAGATAATTTTATAACTTGAACTTTAAAAGTGAGTTTGGTGAATTTGGAGTTCATACGGAGCGGGAATTTGGCTTGGAAGTTGGTCTTTACGGCTTTTTCCCTTTGAGATCTAGGAGCATTTATTTGAGATATAATTTGTTTTGTATTTTTGTACTTTTATATACATTGCTATGAACACATCGGAGAAAGAATTAGCCAAAAAAGAGTTGATATGAAATTATTAAAAATACATGAAGTTTTGGGCTATTTACATGTATAAGACTCCTTTATTTTTTTTGCGGCTTTTCATGTGTAATTTACTTTGTACAGTCTAATATACAATAATTAATGTATTTTATTTACAAGAGTTATTTTGTTAATTTATGGATTTTATATACATTTATTAGGGAATTTACTCGTGGATTTTGCTAAGATCAAGATATTGAGATGATGAATCGTGGATTCATCACTCCCCGAGGGTTATCTGCGGGAGACTATGACATATTTCCGATTTGATTGGTCTCCTCTGTTGGTAGCCGACTTGTCGACTACTGAGACCATTATGTGGGTCCATCTGATGGATCCGGCTCCTTTGAGCCTGCTCACCTTGACGACCCTCGCACGGTTGAGCCATGACTTGCGGTATTCAGTGTGTCTTCTTTGATCTTCCAACCTCCTGACCACCGAATGCCACGATGTCTCTTGCTCCTTACCTTTCCATATCTTATTGAGACTCTGATTGATCGGAGGAATCTGTATTGTTCCTTCTTCCTCCCGGTCTTATAGTATCGGCTCTGTTCCCTCATGATGACCCTATGAGCCGATTGACTGCTTCATGCTACCGCACCCGATATCTTTACTTCCGATCTCTTCGACCCCGATAGCCAACACCCACCTGACTGCATATCCGGGTGTCTTTTCACTGTCTGATTGCGTCACTGTTCTCACAGGGAGACGATGACGTGAGTACGGTATTCAATTGTCAGATACCGTCCTGTACTCCACCAGTTCTTCACCACTTGTATATATGTGTCTTTTGTGCATTCTTTCTCTCGTATGTTTTGTGTGCCCTAGATCTGTCGCCATATCTTTGTGTCTATACTTAGGACGTACCTTGTCCTAAGTATAGGGGGTACACACCGCGTTGTTCTTTTGTCATTCAGTTTCGTCACTCCTGTTGTTGCCTATACTTAGGGATATCTCACCCTAAGTATAGGGGGAGTGATGCGTATATTCTCCACGATCTTTTCGTCTATCTATATATATATATATCTTTTCTTCTTTTCTTTTTCATATTTCTTTATCTAAATAAAAGGTGTCACCCCTTTGTATCAGTTTTCTGTACTTAGGACGAACTTTGTCCTAAGTATAGGGGGTGCACCCCTGATTTGTTAATTCTTTCATTTGTTTATTCCTACCCTTGACCCTCCCTACTTTGTGTACAATCTGCTATACTTAGGATTATTTGATCCTGAGTATGGGGGGACGGTCAACTTCTTTTTCCTTCATCTCTTATTCGTGTATTCTTTAGACTTGTCTATACTCAGTACGAGATATGTCTTCTCTTTTTTCTTTGATCTATGAGGACATAGCTCATGCTAAGTATAGGGGGGTCGTATATACTCTTTATATACTTTATCCATAACTCGTACTTTCATATATTTATTAATAAATATGGTTGAAAATATGATATAATTCATTAAGTAATAATATTTTTATTCCGCGGATTCTTTTTGTATATACTGATTAAAAAATCAGGTTAAAAATAGTTTTGCAAAATGATTGGAAAAATGGTGTGAACTGTTTGGAAAACTTTTTGTGAAATGATTTCAACCTTTGTAAAAATATTTTGAGTGCAAAATTCTTTTATTTGTGTGAAACAAAGGATTTGAAAACCTATTTGCAAAAGATTTTGAAAATGTTTGCAAAAATATTTTGAAAATGTATATAGTGTTTGCAAAATCTTTGCGAAATAGCTTTCAAATGTTTGAAAATATTTGTAAAAATTATTTTGTACTATAGTTTTCAAAATGATTTTTCAAACAAATTTGAGGAATAAGAGCACTATAATAAATAAAATAAATGAAAAATAAAATACATAAAATTCGTTATAGATTGTACATGCACCTAAATAAATCTCTTTGTTAAAACATGTAAATACTTTAAGTCTTGTAAAATAAAATGGCACGCTCGTGTAAATAGTTGTATATATTTTATTCTTTGAGTGCCAAAATTCTTTTATTTGTAAATTCTTTGTGTACAAATTCTCTCTTTGTTTTCAAATTCTTTGAAAAAATGCATATTTGTAAATAGCATTTGCATGGCATTCATATTCTTTGATTGAGCTTGATGATTGAACTAGTCCAATTAAGTCGAAGATTGGAGCTTGGTTGGACCTTACCGCACCTAACTGCACTGGAACCTTATGGGAACTAGGTTTAAGGCACTTCAGGTCTATTCAGACTTAATTCTTTGAGAAATCAGGGCTAGGTTCAAGTCACCTCAGTGAACTAACTAGAACTTTTCGAAACACACGTATGACTCTTGTCGGCCGTGACCTAACTTGGACACTTGCACCTTTCACTTGGCTCAACTCAGTTGAAGTGGTGAGGGGGTTGGATTTGCCAGTCTGAGATGCACACGAGTGGAAACATTCGTCCTCGTCTAGGGAGGGAAGTGCACCCCAACCTGGTCTAGTTTCAATGAAGTCAAATGACAGGAGAGTGTGGGTTGCAATAAAGCTTCAAAAGAGGGATAGTCTTCTGGCTCAAGAGGAAAAAGTCCTTATGTATATGCTGTTGTAAATAGTATTTTGAAAAATAAGAAAAAAAAACTCCAAAAGGGGACAGGCTTGTAAATAAAAATAAAAGTGCTTGCCGGAGTATGTATATATGTTGTACAGAAAATAAGCAAGCTTGAGCATCAAAGTTATACCATGTGAGCCTGCAGTTGGATGACTTGACAACACTGGTCTTGCATCCCAGGATAGGTAGCTACCCTGGCTACTGTCCATTCTTTTCTTCCCCTCCTCCTCTTGAGTTGGATGCTACTTGAACTTAGAAGGGAATACCCCGCTCCTCGATGGTAGAGGGCTGGATTGGGGAATCATTGGGTTGTCATTCTAGAGAAGTCAGTTCCTTTGTCATTTCAGTTGGGGAAAGCCACTATCACTTACACTATACAAGTCATCTTCATAGTCATAAGGGTTTACGTATGAAGTAGGCTAGTTCTGACCAGGCTATTGAGGTGAGTTGAACCAAGTTCTGTGACTATCGAAGGCTGTTGTGTTTTAAATTTGGTTCCCAACCAGGTTTCACATACATTTTCACACCAAGGTCTAACCTGTGCTCCAAACTCTGATTTTGTAAGGACAAGAGATTACACTGAAAGTTATCTTATTCATTTTATCTTTTTCAATTTTCAATTTCCTTTTTCTTTTCTTTTCATTCTTTTTGTACTTATTGCATAAGTATTTGCTAGGGACTAGCAAAGGCAAGTATAGGGGGTGATGAATCTCCATTTCATCACCTTTATTCTATCATTTTGGCCTTAAAACCCCAGCAAATGCATGAAAATAGCATTAATTTGTCTATAAAAGCATTCATTATTTGTTGCATTCATTGTACATAAAATAAGGTTTTTAATGCCAAAATATAGAATAAAGATAAGAAAAGAAAAAGGAATAAAATATTGCAAATATTTTATGACCCGAACCCCGGGACCAAGGCCAGCATGGAATTGGTCGACAAGGAATAAAGTAGGGGGAGATAAGGGCCAACAGTACAATAAATACCTCATTTATTTATTCATTTATTTATGCATTTTGACACCTATTTTGTATATAATTATTCATTCATCAAAGAAAGAAACTTTGTCCATGAAAGTTGTAGATAATAACATAAATAAAAATACAAAATTGAATTTGTTTAAAAATAATACTCAGTGTACATTTTATACCCAGAATAAAAAGCCAAAATCTCAACTTCACAGACCCGTATCTTGCAAATAAAAACACCAAATCACCCAAACTCACCTTTAATTGTATATAGCTTTCCAAGAACTATTTAATAAACTTGGTTTCATATTTCTTGGAGTTCATCTGTAAAAGTTAGGTTTTTGGCCTTCATTGTGCAATCTGCCTGATTAAAATATTCAATTTACTCTTTGTTCATAATTTTTACAAATTTATATTTTTAGAATTTTGTAAATAATGTATACAATACATGTACATATTGAAATTAAAAGAAAACCAAAAAGAATTTGTAAAAATAAAATAAGTCTATAAGATACATAGACTATGTTATTTATATGTATATAAAATAAAAGGGGATTTCATTATTCATCTATATTTTTATAATAAGGTAAATATTACATATAACTTATTAAAAATACAAATCCAAAATAAAAACCAAGAAAAGACATTAAATAAATTAAGTATATATAAAATATAAGTAAACTACCTATAGGTATACCTACATATATATGTACCTATTTATTTAAATATGAAAATCAACTCATAAAAATTAAAAAAAAACCCTCACACTCACAAAAATAAATTATAAATTTATAAAATAAGACAATAAAATAATAAAATAAAATAAACAAAATAAAAATAAAATAAACAAAATAAAAATAAAATATACAAAATACTTGTAAATACATGCATACATACATTATTAAAATAAAACCATAATAAAATACATCAAAAAAATTAAATAAAAATCATAAATAAATACTACATGAATTAATACACATTTTTTATTTTATAAGCAAAAAATAATAAAATCATTTATTATGCTAACTAATTCATTTCAGAATAAAGGGGCCTATTTTGTCCTTTTGCGGCCGATGTGGACCAATAGGGAGCCAGCCTTTGTTGACCTCTAGTCAACTGTCCCATCGGGACCTGGCGCCTCTGAACCTCGTCGTTCCCTTAACTTGCGCCATTTTTCCTGGGTGTCTCGTCCCTTCTTTTCGCTCACCGCCTTCACGAGATCTGTAGAGGGATCATCCATCTATCACGCATGCTTGTTGGATCGAGAAAACGATCATTGTACTCGCCGGAATACACGGGCCAAGTAGGGCGCCCAGAATGTCTATAAATAAGAGCCCTCGGCCTCCTCCACAAATTTGGCCAATTTACATCCACCCAAAAGCCTCGAATTTGTTCCTGGGAGGTTCCTCGTGACAGGGGGAGCATTTCAGCGACTTGAATCGGCCGGAGGAGGGATCAATTTTGTCGCAGCGGAGCTCCGGCGTCCGTCCTGCTCCCTGGCGTCCCCCAGGTATAAGAGTTGTCCTTTCTCACTTTTTAGGTAGATTTTAATTCTAGCATTTCAATTCCGTGCTTAGTTTAGTCTTTAGATCGATAACGTAGCGTAAAATCGCAAAATCGAAGTTCGCAGAGCTCCGCTCCGGCGACTTCTTCACTGTGATGCCCCCGGTTTCCGACCGCCATCTTCACCTCACTTCGTTCCTCATCGCGTGCTCCATCTCCCGATCATTTTTGTTCAACCAAGGACGCGCAGTCCTTGCGAATCGGAGCTCTACCTCCGCCTATCGCCGGAGCTTTTCCGCCCCACCTCATCTTGCACCAAAGCTTCAAAACCCAGGGTCAAGGAAATAGCCCTCGTTCCCCTGGTTCTTCCTATGCAGGTCAAACGACGCAAGGAGCCCCTTTGGACTCGATTTGAACCAGGAAGAGGCTCCTGGAGGTCCCGACCTTCATCGACCTCGCCTGAGCTCCTTGGACCTCTAGGAGCCATGCCAAGACCACTAGCAGACGTGGGAGACCTCCAGCTACGTTCAGAACACTTCAGACGCGAGGGAGAAGCCCGGAGGAGCCCATGCTCCAAGATCGAAGCTCGCCTGGCGTGAGTTCTTCCCCTGTTCCTCCAGACCCCTCCATCGTCGTCCGATCAGGAGGGACGCCCCAGATTCCACCAGAGCCATCGGATGAAGCATCGCCATCACCGTCAGATCAGCTCGGCAAATCTAATCTCAGCTCTTCATCGGCGAATCGGTACCGGCCATTGGATGCGCGACGCGTGTCCAAGTGAGATCATCATCGCCGTCCACCAGCGCGCACTTATGGGTAATTTGCAGATCTTAACCCTAGTGTTTTTGTATTTATTGTCTAGTCTTGTAAATAAAAGTCGAAGTTCATTTTATTGTGGATATTTTGCATGGACCCCCCTGTACGTTGGTGATATTTCTTTTAGGTCCAGTCCACGTGGCGTCCCACGTGAGGTGGTTAAATTGCACAAGACCCCCTTTATGCTTGTATATTTATCTTTAGTCCATAAAATAAAATTTTAAGTGTATTATTTTTGTAAAAATTGCAATCAGGACCCCTAACTTTATTGATATCACATTTTGGCCCATGTGGGTGCAGATCACGTGTAGTCTCGCGTGATGGTCAAATTGCAAGGGGGCCCTGGCGGGTTTGTTTAGTTGGATTTAGTCCTTAAAATTGCAGAATACGTTTATATATTTTGGTGTTTTTACATTGTAGCCCCTGTAGTTAATTTTATTTGCAAAAATGCCCCTGCTAGGCTTTTTTATTTTTGTGCCTTTTATGTATTTATTAAAAATAGCTACTTAGCTCCAAAAAATCCACAAAAATTAGGTCAGATGCTCCATGCTATGTACTTTCACGCCACATGTCCATTTTGCATTTTTTGCATATAACCTAATTATTAAAAATGAAAAAGGAGACATTTTTGTACTGTTTAATTTACAAAATACAAAAAAATATAAAAACATTTTGAAAAATTCCAAAAAAATTATATATGGTATATTTATATATACATATGGAGTCCAGAAAATGAAAAACCCTAAAAATAGAAAAAGAAAATATAAAAATTTCAAGAAGCTCCAAAATCGTAAAAAAATATAAAAACCCTTGAAAAACACCAAAAATATGTTTTCTTATTTTATAATTATCTATATATTATTATTTACATATTAAAAATTAATTTGGATTATTTTTAGACTTATTTTATATTTTTAAAAATCCTAAATTAGTTTCAGCCTATTTAATGAGTTCCATATGAGGGACATTTTTTAATTAAAAATACATAGAAATTAGAAAAATTCCAGAAAAAAATAACAAAAAAATATAAAAATATATAAAAAAATATTATATGTAATACATTTTGAGTATATATATATACATCTATATATTATGTTACATCTTTCTCTCTCCTCTTATACATATCTTTATATATATCTATATTATATAATTCAAAATATGAAAATAAAATATAAAAAAATATATATAATGTAAAAGCAAAATAAAAATCATAAAACCAAAAATAAAATTAAAAAAATATAAAATTAAAAACCCACAAAAACAATAAAAAATTGGACATGAACCAAGATTTGAACAACTGCGCAACCAATTTCACACTCAACCATTCGCCTCCCAGTGTTCGACCTCTACTTGTGCTTACACCTATACACATTTACATGTAGAGTTATAATAAATTTTAACTCCACATTTTTTATATTCATTGCATATATTCATTGTGGGTTAATTATTGATCGATTTGGGAATTTTGGAGTGGTCAAATCAGCGACTGGATCTCTCGCCTTGTGAGACTTTTAGACCCTCTGAAAATCTCAGTCATCACTCTACTAGGCCCTTGACGAATTGGGCTAAGAAGTCGAGCATTGGGATCACTAAGTGGCCTCGAATAATTTAATGTGTTGAGCACACTACGAACGGTATTGCTAAGGCTCGGAATTCTGAGAATCATGATGAGGAGAAGGGAGTTGTTACTGATGAAACTGTTGAGGAGGAGGATACTGGTTCTCAGAAGCACCTGTATATTGATGATACGACTGATATTGGCAGTACACGGGTTGCCGATGCTGCTGGTACTGCTGATTCTACCTCCCATTATTCTGATATTGTAGAGGTTGGTGTTATCAAGGCTAGTTGGGCTGGACAAATCTCCATCCTGATGCTAGTGATATGGTCGAATGGATAAAGCTTTACCATGCTATTGTCCGCATGGATGGGCCAATTGGCATCATTTCTCCATATGGCGTTCACCTCTTCGATAATTGGGGGTGGATGTGAGAGTGGATCATAAGAAAGGGGCTGGAGTTCTGGACGGTACAAAATAATCTGCTAATATGGAAGCAATGACTGGTCAGGTGCCTGCATGTAATATGTATGCCGGACTTGAGGCTAACTTGCACTTTACTGTAGCTGTGGTGAAGGCGATTCCTTCAGCTCAGCAGGAGTGGTGGTGGGCAGACTCACATATTGTATGGTGTTGATCGTGCTCACTAGCAACTCCAATTGCTTTGTGATTTGATCCATCTTGTTCAGGTGTTGGGTCCTCGGTTCGATTATAGACAACTTCTCCAAGTCCGGTGATCACTTTTGAATAATGTCAACTTTAGATAGGTGGATCCAGATAATGTTGAGATTGGGAATCTTGTCCCTGTCCAGCTCACTGGATGACGCCATGTCTATAGGGTTGTTGTGGACATTTGGCTTCCTTTGGTATGCACTGGATGAGGATAGAGAGGCCTATCCTTCATCCATCTCTTTGAAAATCTACCAGAAAATGTCTTTATCCTTGTTGAGGTGCGAGAAACCACAAGCGACGTCTACTAGCCTCTGTCTCTCAGAAGTGAGGCCCCCAAGAAATGATGGACCAAGGTGGTCTTCAGAATGTCATGGTGGGGACACTTTTCCTGTAAATTATGGAATCTCTCATAGGCTTCATGTATCGATTCGTGTGATACTTGAGAGAAAGTGTTGATCCGTGCTCGCATCTGATTAAAATGACCCAATGGATAATACTTCTACAGGAATGTAGACTATAATTCCTCCCACACCCGACGGGATGTTAGGGTAGTGAGTTGTGCGGCAGATGTGAGAGTTGTTGAAGATGGATGTACGGCTCTTCATTTGTATTCCTGTGAAATGAGGGTAGAAGAGCAAGAAACTGTGGTTTGAGATCGAAATGTCTATGTACTATAAGGAAATGTATATACTCCATCAGATGGCCATTGCCAGGATTGTAGGTTTCTTTGAGAGTAGGCTTGGGACTCTCTCCTCATGGCTTATCTGTGTGCCTTCCACAGGGTCCATCTTTTGGTTCATCTTCTCCCCCTCCTCTTCTATCTTCCCTCTCTCCTCAGGTCACTCAACATCATTTGGAAAGCGACCTTGGCTAGGGCATGATCGGTTAATTGTTTTTGTATGGCATGGATGGAAGCAAGTAGTTGTGCATTCACACTATTCTGATCAGGTTGTCCCTGATCTGACAGTGTTTGTCCCTTTCCCTTCCCTTGAGAAGCCATCTCTAAATTAGACTCAGAAGATGTAATCTACACGGGGCCTAGTGTGGTTTCTGCACAAAAAGATGCATCTCGTTCAGACTAAAAATCTTCATCACCATATGGAGTGGATGATCTAGAATTAGGGTCAATTCCAGATGTATGTGAATGGAGCATCGGTTATTGACTGAAATCGATCTCCATCCACAAAGGGAGAAAGGCAAGACAAGAGTGATCCTGATTTATTGGAATAGAGGAAGAATTCTTCGAGGACTATGGAGATCGGTTTGCATGATTCGAATCAAGTTCTGGGAATCACCTTGAATTATTGAAGGTGTTGAACTCATAGAATCGATGTGGGTGTCGACGAGGTCCCGATTAAACCGTCCATGAGATGACATCTTGGAGAGAAATGGAGTAGATGAGGAATGGAGCACGATGATGAATATTGATGAAGAGGAAAGTAGAACAAGTCTCACAATGATCAAGGAAAGAAGGAAAAAAACAGATGAAAGTAAAAATGGTGAAAGTGTGCAGGACTGGATCTTGACCTAATTCTAATTCAAACAAAATGCCATACAAGTGTGGATTCACCAACCCTACACATTGTGGAGCCCTCAGAGTTCAGATATTTTTATCTTTTAAATTTTATTATTATTTTCAAGCAATCGTATAATAAGTCCTTAGAAGGATAACCCTAGAGGAGAGTGTGTACTGCCAGGAAAGTACTCTGTACTTGTTCCACCTCTTTTGTAACTTGTGATCTACACTTTTCAGGTCCTTGATCTCGTGCCTGGGGGGCTACCCGGCCAAGGAAGCCAATAGGCGAAACTAATACTTCCCCCACAAGTGACATACTTGGATGCAGGCAATGAGACAGACAAACCCGTGAGGGCGTGTCCTAAGCTCAATACTTCAAACTAAGTGTATGCTCCACATAAGGCAGGAGCATTGTCATTGACAAGACCCTAGTCGCTTGCATACAATAGAAGCACCAATACTTCGTCGTCCCAAGTAATTATCAAGGCATTCATAGATCGGGTTTTGGGCTCTAATCCTTATGGGTCGTGCCTCAGTCTGGAATAGGGTGGAGCATTGGGCCGGCCGACCCAAACCCAACCCTGACCCTGACCCGACCTGTAAAAACCCAGACCCACCCAAACCCGATGTATATTTGGGCCGGGCCCGGGCCCTCATTTATCTTAAATAGGACATCCTGGGCCCGGCCCCTCATTTATCTTAAATAGGACATCCGGGTCGGGCCCAGTCCGAACCCGTGAAAATTCGGGTTGGCCCGACCCGACCCGCACCCCACACCTTAGTATAACAATAATATCATCTTTACATATTGCAATTCTCATAGACGTGTATAACACACACCCTCTCTCCCAATTCCTAAACTTGCACACACGACAGTGCCCTCCCTCTGTCTCAAACTTTATGTATTACAGTCGCATCCATTTTACAACAATTCATCTAGTGTCCATGTGACTTGAATAAGGTCAGAATTTTCATATCTTAGTAAATGGATATGGAGGATAGATAAAATAATCAAGAATAACAAGTTGTCAATAGGGTCTGATATTATTAATGCTCTTACAAATATAGCACATTTGGAGAAAGAATGATATTTTACGCTTATGCTTGAAGAAGATAAAATGATGTGGAGAAAAAAATAACAAAGAGGTCGAAGGAATTGTTTTGATATTTGAAAAAAATAAGCTTCGGATTCAGATGGATGAGATTGTCTTGTTGTGGATTACACGATCAAAATGGAAGAATTTTATCAAACAAATACGTGATCTAGTTTACGCAACTTGCAAATGATTAGTCGGCTTGGGGAGGGGTCGAGCCCGGCCCGAGACCGACCTCGAACCTACGAGCCTTGGGCTGGGACCGAGCCCTCGGTTTTCAAAAATATGTGGGCCTCAACCCGGCCCACAGCTCGAAAAAAAATTGATGGGCCCAGGTCGAGCTTTTCTAGGTTGGGTCGGGTCAAGCCAAATACTCCACCCTAGTCTGGAATGTACCTGAAAATAATGTGAGCTTTATGAACCCCAAACAATTCATTATGAATTTTAACTAAGTCAATGTTTATTAAGCAGACCCTTGTTTTAATTTTTTATTTTCACTTTTTTGAGTATTTTTCAAAATAATGTGCCTAACGGTTTTTGTATTTTATTTTTAAATCCTAAGCGCAACAAAACTGGGGAGGAGTCAGAAAAGTCATGCAAAGTTAGAAAGACTTACAGTGCTTCCCATCTCTCTCCATGCCATATGCATAATAGAATTTTAAATACACTATATGCACGATATGCAAAAACATGAAATTACCCTAAACATGAATTGATATTAGATGCGAAGAACCAAATGCTAATTACTCAAAATGGAACCTACGTGTCTAGTCTTGAAGACTCTTTGATGATCGCTACAATGGGTCCTGCTAGCATTGTATAAATCCTCTCACAGCACGTGGTTCCAAATCTAAGTAATTAACAATTAATTTTGAATAAGTCCAAGCATATATCACTATTGGTGCATGCTTCTTGATTAGGCTTTTGACATCACTTCTGAGTCAAGCAACCCTAATGTTTGTGGGCTCAATCATAGAAAACAAAGAAAAACAAGACGAAAAACTCAAAAACACGAGAAACAAATAAAAATAAAGGTGATGAAAACAGCGAAAAACCAACGAGGCTCCCAGGTAAACAATCACCCAAGCAGTGGACCTCGTAGAGTGTGGTGTCCAAAAGTATCCAAGTTATGACAAATTAATATACAAAAATAAAGTAAATACTCTCTCACAAATAAAAGAAAAATCTAAGTTAGAAACCATGCTCTTCTTCCTCTATCTCTCTCTCTCTCGCTCGCTCTTTCCAATCAGCCTATGTAGAAAAAGGCGATATCCTCATGACTCGAGTGCACTGGCTTCCTAAGAAGTTGCATTCGCCACGCGGTCCCTCGTAAGAAATTCAACAAAGAGATATGTCAGAAGCAGCTCAAACAATTAATTATTCAAAGAATTAAAAGAGAGACAAATGTGGAGATAATAATGTACAATAAACCTATCCTAGGTGATGCTCCATGGTCATGCACGCCATTTAATGTGGCCAAGATCCACGGAGGAGGTCGTATGCTCTCACAAGGTGAGGCCCATAGTCATTGAAGTGACCTCTCATGAGATCCAACAAAATCAACAGCCCACAAGTGCAGATGAAGCAATATACTAAAGAATGGGCAAAAATTTATTATAACCCAGATAGAAATGTGTATAGAGTACAAGTATTATGGGTATTTAACCACATAGAGCTATGGGGATAGGAAAATAATCATTGTATAGAAGAAAAAACAACTACTTTTGTGTATTTTGGGGTTTTTATTTTTTTGTAGATTTTTAATAATATTTAATTTTATGGATTTTAATTTTATTTTATTATTTTTGTCTTTAATGTTATAATTTTTATTTTCTTTTTACACTTTTTATTTTTATTTTTTTTTTCAATTTATATATAATAAGTAGTATATAGATGTATATATCCAGACATATGTATAATATAAATAATATATAATATATATGCAAAATATATAAATTTCAGTAAATACAATAAGAGATAGTTCTTTTATTTTTTTAAAAGGTACTAAAAATGGTTATAAGTAGTTTTAATAATCATAACTATACTAAGAAGTATATGAATATTTACAAGTACATATAGGCGATATAGGGTTTTGTCTTTATAAATAAAGCTAAATATAGTCAAAAAAATATAAAATAAGTTGTTTTTTCTATTTTATATTTATGTCTATTTTTGTAATTTTCTGAGATTTTTTACTAATTAAGTATTTTAAATTAAAAAGTACACCAAAACAGGGAGTTAATAAATAGGATGAATGTTTTAAGGTCTTAAAAATAAATAAATAGTCCAAAATTCCTTAAAACTATTTTTATTAGGTAGTGATCGTATAAATAAAAATTAAGATATAAAATTATTTTTTGTATTTTTGAAAATATTTTCTTATTTTTTAGGGTTAGAGAGGGTTTTCAATTTTTACTATTTTCTTTGTTTTTTTTGGTGATTTTTGGTCTGTAGATATATTATATAATAATATATTGTATGTAATTTTTTGGGAATTTTTAGAAGTGTTTTTCCATTTTTTATAATTTACCCATAAACAGGGAATAAATATCACCAAAATGATTGTTAATAATTTGAAAATGCAATGAAAGGTAAAATAAAAATTGAAGCATGAGTAAGCATCATTCTAAGCACATTCAGTAATTTTTGCATAATTTATGGAGCAATGGAGATATTTAATCCAAAAAGAAATGCATAAAAATAATTATACATAATTAGAAGAGGTATTATTGCAATATAAATAAATTGTTAGGGTTTACATGCAAAATATCCCAAAGTTTTGAACGTATAATACAACTTTTAGTAATAAATCTAAATATCCAAACCTTGAGGATCTTGGATGGAAATTGGCCAACTCACGTGTGGTGCCACGTGAGTCGATGTGGAACTAGACCTATGTGCAATATACAGAAAGTTCAAGGGCCCAATTGCTTTTTACACAATTTATAACGTGATAAAATATTTACAGAACTAAATAATAAAATGACAAAAAGCTAGGGGTTACTTATTAATTTACCCCTTAAAACATGTGCTATCGAAGGGTTGAGGTGTGTCCATGTGGCTTATCCTGTTGTGTTGGGCGTGCAAAGCTTTGTTTTAAATCAAGGGCCCTAATTAGATCTTCGATTTGACAGTTGAGAGGAAGGCGGAAGAATTCATCTTTATTTGATGTTCATGGTCACCTCCAGTCTCCTCCTCCTTCTTTGAAGAGCTCCTCAATTTCCTGGGGTGCTTGTGCATCCGACTGGTCCTTCTTTGATGTTCGGGGGTCACTGTAAGAGCCCTAGAGCTCGGTTAACCTGGAGCTCTTGTTCAGAGCTTGGACTGGATCTCCAGGTGACTTCATAGTGGACCTGTGTCATAAGATCAAGGGGTCGAGGGCTAGCTCTTCAACTCGTTACTGAAGCTGCAGAAGCACGGGGTGAGCGAGATGGAGGGAGCTTCAGCGAAGGCGGTGGAGGAAGCTTTGGTGACTCGATTCTGTGCAGGAATCGAGGGGGAAACATGTGGTTTTGATGGAGAAGGCAATGAGGAGAAGGTTGCTGACGATAGGGGGTCAGAATAGTGAGGAGGTACAATGAATTTGGTGTCGAAGTTGCAAGCTCCGGTGATTTTGATTTTCAAAATTAAGCAAAAGATGTGATTAACTGTAGAAATTAAAACCTAATCTATGCTAAGGGAACTAAATGTGATAAGTAAATTGTTACCTAGCAGCTTGACAAGCTCTGGATCTCGGAGCAGGTGAAGCTCGCCGGAGGGAAAGTCTAGTGAACCTGGATCTGATTCTACTCCACCTTATCCGCACCACAAAGGGTCAGAGTTCTTCCTGTTATCACCAGGCACTCAATCGAGGTGTTCTAAGGGGGTTATGATGGCTGAAGAGAGATCAAAATGTAAAAGATAGCCTTAGGGTCTATTTAAATGGGTGGTCTCCGGCCAAAAGTATGGAGAGATGGTGGGAGGATCGAAGGTGGCAAGTGGATATTCTCTCATGGGTGAGGGTCAAGGACGAAGAGGCCATAGATTGGAGTAAGTCTCGAGGAGGTTAGAGGCGAGTAAGAGGCATGAGAAATGGGAGAAGTCAACGGTGTAGGTGACTGTCATGGACGAGCGGCTGGAGAAGGATAGTTGACCCGCCCGGACAACAACCCTCGCCTCTGGTTGGTCCATATGGACCAACTAGAAAAAAGAATAAAGTAAGTGATTTGTAAAATCAATAAAAAATTGGAAATGAATTTATTAATTCTTTGTTAAACATGTTTGTAATTTTATGTAGTATTTAATTATGAATTTTATTTGTTTTTACAAGTTATTTTATTATATGTTACTTTTTACATGTATATCTGTATATGTATTTTGTGTAATTTAATTTTATTTTGTATTTTATATTTTATTAATATATATTGGTATTTTATATATTTATAACTCATATAAAGACATATCAGGTATTTTATTGTATATTTTTTCTGAAGTTGTTTATTGACATAAATAAATATGCATATTTATTATATAGGCATATATAAGTGTAGTTCATCTATGATGAAGTATGTTTATTTCTTTTATTTTATTTTTAATGGTTTTATTTTTGTTTAATTATATACATATGTTTTAAATAATACTTACAATTTTATAAAAGTAAAATAAAATAAAAAAATATAAAGAATGATTAAATTGAATATTTTATATAGATATATTGCACAACGAGGGTCCAAAACTTAACTTTTGCCTCTTAATCCACTTAATCCAAATGGAATGAAACCACCTTCATTAAATGGCTAATTTTATTTTATAAACAAAAAAGGTGAGTTGGTGACTTTTGAGCTTGTACAGAGAACATACAAGTCTGCAAAGTTTTCTTTACGGCTTTTTATTCTGTGTGTCCCAGTCACACTATGTGTTATTTTTTAATGAAATAATTTTTGTGTTTTTATTTGTTTTTTTATGTACAATATTGTTGTTCAAAGTTTATTGATTTAAGTTGCATAAATGAGAAAATAAAATAAGTCCGAAACTATAATTATTGACCTATAAATTTACGTTTTTTGTGTTGTATTGTCTGTACAATTAGACGCCATATCTCCCCCTATTTTATTCCTTGTTGACCGAGTCATCCTGATGATTGGGTCTTGGGGGATAGCTCACTTTGACACCTCATTCTTTGTTTTATTTATTCCTTTATTTTGGAAAAAATACAATATTTTTGTACAGTATTTTATACAATATTAATTGTGATTTATTGAGTGTTTATTGTCACAATTTTATGATATATACATGCATTTAGATAGATATTTAAGACTAAAATGAAAGAATAAAGTTGGTGAAATGAGGAACATCGCCACTTGAATTTTTTTACCCAAATAATTGAAATGTGAGAGTTTAGAATGTGGATAGATTTTTTTTGTTCTGCTCAATATCTACGTTCATGTTACAACCCATCTCAAGTTATCTATTTAATATATCCAAAACTATTAACAATGACACATTCGATGAATCTACTTAAAGCCGTAGTAAATGAAGCATCATGAGAATTAAATCTTCAACGATGAAATTTTTAAAGTATTGATTTTAAACATTGTTTATAGCTAAATTTATTTCTTTTATCAATAGATTGAAAAACTATTCACCAATATTTTGATTTTTTTTACACTAACTTATTAAATTAAAAATACAAAAGCAAGAGTAGATGATATTTAAGATGTGTGAATATGTTTTTTTTATTTTATATAAATTAAGATATTTATAAAGAGTATAGATAAATTATAAATAATATCAAACCCTAAATATAAAAATGAAAGAGTAAAATAGCCTAAAGGAATTCATATGCTATGGACCTATCAATTTCCCTCATTCACTGTCCACTTTGATCTTTAAAGAAAATTTAGTGCATATCTTGAAATTTAACATTATTAATGGAATTGTTTCTTATAGAATAATATTTAATATAATAATGAGTTGCAACATGTATTTTATGCATTTGTGATTTTTTAATATATTTGACCTCTATTTAAAACTTATTGTAGGTGCTTTTAATTTATATTTTAATTGATCGAGTTCTCGTATAATGATTGATAATCAATATGAAATTTATTTAGAACAAATATATATTGTAATTATATTTTAATTTTTCATTATATGAAAATATATTTTTGGTTGTTTAACAATCACATTAGTAAAGAGATAACATTATGACCTAGTTACATTCATTTAATTACTTTATGATGGAAATTATTATTTGCAGTGTAAGATCAATGCTTACAATTAGATTTTTGATATCAAAGGAACTCGTTGAAAAGGATGAAATTAGGTTACAATGAATCCATGTAGAAGCATGCCTTTTCAGCTCTAAATATAGAAATAAGGAGTATGTATATCATGTCACCTATTCTAAATATAGAAATAGAAATATGAAGAGAAATAGGAGGGGTTCATGTGTTATGTGGAGAGAGGGGGAGTACGTGAAAATATTTAAGGGGGAGAGAATTAGTGAGGGTTGGTGCACACAAGGAAGACTCCAACGTAAGAATGGAGGGAGGGTAGGGAGACTCTCCACATGGCAAATAAAATATGTGATGCATACCCGCACTTTGCTTTAGTTAGTATACTATAATTAGTACACTAGGGTGCATACCCGCACTTTGCCAGTTAGTTAGTACACTAGGGTGCATACCCCCACTTTGCTACGGACTTAGCTATGTGATTATACAGACTTTGCTACGGACTTAGGAAAATAGCCTAAAGGACTAGGGTGCATACCCGCACTATGTGATTATACAGACTTAGCTTTAGTTAGTACACTAGGGTGCATACCCGCACTTTGCTACGGAAAATAAAATATGTGATGCATCATCTTAATCGTACCAGGTGTGATCATCCTTGCTTTTAATATAGTTATAAATTAACCTATAATTATCGTAATTTTATTATAAAAAATACCAACATAGCATTTAGAAATTAAACTAAAAGAACATAAATAAATTAAAATAGATATGAAATATTTAATCTTTTTCAATAACAACTTATATTTGATTCTTAAAAGTTTACCATATGATTATGCAAAATACATTTTAAGTTGCTACGTATTTTAAGATTAAAAAATCTTATCGATTGTAGTTAGTTGTGATAAGAGTTGTTATCATTGTCATTAAATTTAAAAAAGTGTTATTTTAGATGTAAATTAAATTATATACATAAAATGATGGTATATAAATTCAACAATTAAAAATATAGAACATATAAGACCATAATACGCTCACAAAGAGAAATAAAATATTAGAAATCAATTATCATAGTTAAACCTAATTTGAGTAAAAATGTGATGAAAAATATAATTGTCACAGCTCATTGGAATAAGGTCATTTATTAAATTTAATTGTGGTATGATTTATTATCATAGCCTTTAATGTAATATATATTATCAACCGTGATTTATATCATATACATAACATTTAAATTCAATATTGTATACCTTAGAACATAAATAAAAATAGCCTATATTATAAAATAGAATATCAACAAATAGGCATAGTATTTGTGATTTAATGTGAGTAGAAATGTGATCAATAATATTATTATCAAAACTTTTATATCTAATAGGAATGAATTTATGAATGTGAAAGTGGATAAAACCGATTATAAAGTAGAAAGAAATAATACAAATAGATGTGAATATATAAATATTAGTATAATAAATATAAAGGAAAAATATGATATTTATAACTTTTAGTTTAATAAATATATTAGAAGAAAGGGAAAAAGAATGATATAAATATTAATATAATAAATATAAAGAAAAATATGAGATTTATCATTTTTAATTTAACATATATTAAAGGAGAGAGAGAAACGAGGAGAGAGAGAGATGGGTGCATTTGAGCGAGAGAAGAGAAATGGAGAGGAGAGAGAGAGAACTTGGTGGAGAGGGGAAGAGAGTGAGTGGAGAGAGAGAGAGGAGGAGGAGAGAGGGAGAGAGTGTGTGTGTAGAGAGAGAGAGAGAAAGAGGGAGAAAGGGGGGACTATATGAGGGAGAGAGAGGAGGCGGGACTGGAGAGAATGGAGACAGAGAAACGGCGAGAGTAGGAGAATGGGGATAGGATGGGAGGGGAAGAAAGGAGAGTAAGCCACGTGACAGTAGAAGGGAATGGGTACAGAAAAATCCAGCATTAGTTAGTGTTATAGATATATTACATGTGGACCTCGTTTTAGTTAGTACATATATTACATGTGGATCTCTTTCATTGGTTTTTCATTGATATTTTGTACATGTTCCTTTATTATTGTTACACAAAATAATATATATGTACCTTGATGTGAAGGTATTACTATAACACACAATTTACCAACAAAAATTATCCTCTAAAACAAGGAGAATTAGAAGACATGAGGCATGTAGAATGGTCATTATATGTGGTGTTAATAGTTTGGAGGACTTTCCCAACTGAGTCGGGAGTTTTCTTCTGCCACAGGATATATAGAGGAAGTAGACTCAATCCCCAGGACCGTCGAGAGAGCCCATATATATTCTCGTAGGGAGTTTGGGAGGATCCTGTCAGGTTGGCGTGGACAAGGTCTGAATAGAAGTATGACAACGCGCGGTCTTAGCTTGCTGGCAGAGGCTGGCAAAAAAACAGTTGACATTCTACGCACTGTACATGCAAGTCTGGGTGGACTAAATATGAAGCTCATCAACCATGCTCAGGACACAAAATGACCTCGTAATTGTTACTTGTATGCCTGCTGTTTACTTTGAGTTAATGGATCCTTATGCAGTTTCTAATGAGTTTTTCATAAAATTTGAATACGGAATTTTTATATATTAAGTTTTTTTAACCGTGCAAAAAATGTGCAGGCACTACTCTAAGGTGCATTCTTACCTCACCTTTTGATGGAATAAGACTATTCAGCTTCTTTGGCCTTACATGTGACATTTACCATATTCTACCACTTGACATTAAGTACAATATAGTACCAACATATTCAGAAAGACAAAATAATAAAAGAATTCATCAGAACCAAAATATATTCATTCAACCATCAAAATAGAGCCTCTAATAGATTTGAGGACATTGTATCTTTTCCTACGAGAATTCAGAACAAAGGATGAACATGGGAAGTGCAAAGCATGTCTTCTTATATATCCAACTGGGAAGCATTAGTAGGATAACAAACTAACGCCGTGTCATCGTCACACAATAGCAATACACAAATGGCTCCCTGGATCCCATTCTATGTCAGCTATTCCTTTTTAGGAGGAGCCGTTAGAAGAAGCCTTTGCTCTGGAGGCGTCGTTCGGCCTCCCCTTTCCTCCATTAGTAGCGACTGTAGGTCACTCCCATTTGCCAAGCTGTTGAACTCGACCGACTTGGAAGGATCTGCAGGGTAACGTCTTTGGCACAATGTCATCAGCCTCTTCACAGATTGAAGGTACTTACGTGTGGTCTCGTCGTTCATGATATGTGCAACACTGTTGGTGTAAATCTTCTCACGAGCAGAACGTTCGTGAATACCAACCATGGTAACTCCAATAGGCCATGGAGCATTGCCTATAGCCATCTTGATGTACTGATCCATGGCAGCCAAATAGTCCCGCTTCATACAGCATTTCACTACAACAAGCAGCGCTTGTCGAATGTCGTCTGGGAGAACCTGTTGTAGCACACAATCTCAATATTAGGCATGTACCAAAACCAGTGCTGTCTGAATATAGGTAAGGAGGTGAAAGAAATCAATAGTATGACATGCTATACATAAAGCTCAAAAAAAATCAAAAAATATAAAAGGTATGTTATGCATGAAGGCGAAAAGGGGGAAAAAGACCATTGAATTCAGGCAACCGCAAATGAACGACATCTTCTATAAACCCGATCTGATTTGCGAATTCATAAAAATTTAGTCCAACCCCCTTTTTCATATATTGTAAAAAGGAAGGGATCGGACCCCTGCCAATATATATCTTCAGCATGTATCTTCTTTCCCCAGTGGTCGTCTGAAGCTCTGAAAGCGGGAAAGGGGTGGATCGGAGAATGGGTTGACTTGATTTCAAATTTAAGCCAAAGATTGGCACAAACTTTTTTAGAATGCTTGTTTCTTATGAATTTGTGCCTGGAGCACCTATAATATGATGAACAAAATCGCCACAAAAAAGTGACCAGTGATCAAAGAAAACCAGCTATAGCATGGCAAGCTGAAATTGTGAGAGGAAACTAGTCCTATCCTTCAAATATTAAAAACATGGCATCGACAATTATTAAAAAAAGATCGCAACCATCATAAATTTTAATGCAAGTTCAAAAAATGTTTGAATGACTCAACATAATGCATCACCCACTTAACTGCCGGGCCCCAGCAACCCCAGAAGTAGGGCATATCAACAACCAAACTCTCCACCGAAGGCTTTTTCCTCCTAAATGGATGGTCCTCAAGCAACCACAAGATACAGCAAGCTGCCAATGCAGCTTTGTGCTCCCCCATCCTCTCAGGTAGTGGCTCCAAACATCTAAATTGAAAGGGAACTAGAAGAAGCAACGCATACCATCCCCAGAATATGAAACAAACTTAACACCTATCTTCAACATCCAAATCCATCTGCTCCTTCAGGAAGTTTTCTCAACTTGTTTTAGCTTTCCTTGAAAAGCCGAAGGACGACTACTCAAAATGAGTAGCATAATATGATTAAATTTAAAACTTATAAAGAGATTGCAACTCATTCTTGATCAATACATGCAACTTACGACAAACATTTATATCTTTATTAAAATACATTACTACTATTAAAACAATATAAAGCATCTCTATATTATATCAAAGTTGGAATTATATTATGTGGTTTGAATAATATTATAATGGCGTGTTAAAGAATTTGTGTGTGTGTGTGTGCACACTATTGTATACTAGGGTCTCGCGCCAATTGGTATAGTTAAGATATTAACCCGGCGGGCCTCTTCTCTATATAATGTTGGCTTGGGTAGCTGCTGATTCCGAGTTCCTCTCTCCGCCGATTCCGAACTCCTGCATCAACAAGGGCCTCTCTTAATATCTTAGTCGCTAGCTCACTTAGTAGAAGAGAAACGTAACACCTCCCCGCTAGAATACTACAGCATTCCTCTGTTTCCACACTCACGTTAATGTATAGCACCAATCTTGATATAGAGAGAGGAGAGAGTGTGTGTGGGTGGGGGAGGGGGAGCTCTTGATTGTGAGGCTCCATTCATTCAGATTGATAATTTCTCCCCTTATGGGAGGTTTATTTATAGGTGTGTATTGCCTCGCATCATCTACCCTCCCATTCGACATCTCGGAAAGTTGCAGTCTCCCTTGAGACCCAGCCTTCAAGCAATCGTCGATGACAGTTGCTTGACCACAAGGTTAGGCTCGTTTGATTCAAACTATCTATTATCTCTCACTTGACTAAAGTGATCAAGACTATTATACTCTCACTAACCGTGGGTAAATACCAAGGTTTTAAAAACATAACCAGACATCAAACTAATTATCGACTTTGGATCAAACCAACAAATCGACCAGCCAAACCATAGATGACGACAGCAATTCATAAAGATTAGGAAAAAATGAAATGTCAAATATTTATTTCATACAAATAAATATGCATTAAGCTACACAATTTATTTAAATGTATTATGTTATAAACACATATAAGGATATAAGGATACTGATTGAATTGGATCATTTGAATTCAATTAGGATTCGTTCGATAAAAATTCGAAAAAAAAAAGTTTGATTCAAAATCAAATGAATTGAATTTGAATTTAACATGTGGATTCGCTTCCCAAATGAATCGAATCTGAATTAACCTTAATTCGTTCGATAATAATCCGATTCGATTTGATATTCGAAAACATATGGATGTATATGCATCTTATATATATATAGATATATATAGATATTTGTATCCATATACATAATACATGCGTATATAAACGCATATAATACATACATATTTACATACAAGTAACAACCCCACTCTGGGTCGATTAGGATCTTTTCCAAATATTCTTGTACAAAGAGTTATAGCATAATTGCATCGAAAGGTTGACATGTCACATGTGTTTATTCGAATTCATTTGTAAGTAAATAGCTGCAGAAACTGAGAAATCTTAACTCCAGTTCCTATAAGGTTCCTTTGAAATTAGGTGGACTAAAGTCAAATCAAGTCCATCCTCAACATCTATTCATAACTTGGTTCAGAACCCACTAGCTTTTCACCTTGCATATGCAAGATATGCAGATGAGGTGCAGATGACATGCTATGAAATGCAAGACTTTTTAAAAAAATGCAAGGATGATATGCAAGAGTAAATAAGAAGCCTTTATGAATATGTTCTAAAAATGTTATGGTGTTTAATTCACATTGAAAGATTTAGCATTTACATTACATCACTAAGCATAACATGCCAAGATATGGCAATACAAATAAGCAATTTCTCAGTTCTATTTTAATTTCATCATTCATAAAGTTATTGATCATATTTTGGTTGCTTGGTATGAGAGGAAAAAGTACCACTAGATTCACGTTGTAGTAAGCATCTGATACTCTGAAACCAACTCACTATTGTGATTAAGTGGTTACTTTTATACTTACCGATATGATTTCCTTACTCCAATTTTACACCGACGTGACTTGTCAATGCGCGTCACATATATGCAACATTATTCCTCCTGGTCAGACACAATCTCGTTCCCTTCCCCTTTGACTCCTAAATATGTCATGTGGTTTGACTCCTAAATATGTCATGAACCAAAGATGTGGGTCCTCCATGCATCAGTTATACAAAACATATAAGTTCTCATTTTTGTTTCTTATTTTAGCCTAGTAACAGTAGATTAGGTTTGAGTTATTTTATATAGTACAATAATCAATCTTAGTGTGTTATTCAGGAATTTTTAGACATTAAGAGGATCACAAAGCAATCTAAGCCATACCCAATTATGCATGAAAAATCCTATTAGTTAAAGACTAGATATTGAATATAAAAAGATTAATAAAACCAGACATAAAATCTACTACAAATGGTCAAATGTTTAAGATTATTATTCCAATTCACCACCCCACATTTCTTTTCATGTTCTCACATTTCTTATGCTATATTTCCATTGCCCTTTTCATTATCTACCAAAGAGCCCCAAAACCCAAGGTAGATTGTCGTGATCCTTCTCGTAGCACGTGAAAATGATGGTTTTGCTACTTCGAATTTCTCCTTAATATTTATCATAGTTCGAAGTTTATTTAGATATCTTTCCTCTGCCTTTTTGTTGTTTTGATTTTCCTTGCATGGCAATCCATGATGATTATCATTGTCAAGACAACATTTATCAACATATGAGAAATATACAAGTTCTTCTCACCCATAATGTAAGTTGTTCCTTTGTACATCAAAAATTCATTATATTCCATTTTCATAGCTTTAGTTTTCGATATTGAAGATCCCCAAGCTTAATGAAGAGGTTTTCTCTTGCTACGTTATTTTTTTACTATTCTCATTATTTCAAATAATAATATTAATTTGTATCAACTTTCTATATAAGCTTGATCTTGTCGCAATGATAATTATTATGTATACAATTTTTTCGTTCATGATATTCTATCTCTTTGATAAGCTCATATCATTATATTATATTTATCTATTTTTCATCATAGAAAAAAGAGTATATTTAAATTGTAGAATACATATAGTAATTGTAAAAATTGGGTGCTTTTATCCAATGTATTCTATTGGCTTGATATTTTCCTTGATTATATAATTTTTCCAACGAATCGGGATAATCTATACTCAAAGTTAGAATTATACAATAAAATCTTTAAATTATAATATTATTCATATAATATAATTTATATAAGTTATAAAACATCAATACATTTCAAATTCGAAATAAAATGAATCGAAGTTGAATACTTCAAACTCAAAATGAATTGAATATGGATTAAGTTAGAAAACTCGATTAAAATTTGATTCAAGTTCGAATTCGAAACTTTTTTAATGAACCGGATCAAAATCTCGGTGGATTTGAATGTATTCGATTCAATTAGCACCCCTAAACACATAAATAATGTTTAAAATTAATAATTTAAAAATAATTCTTAAACAATAATTAACCACAAAGATTGCTAATTTGTTGCTTTTCACAATGCGATTATGGCAAATTCTTCATGATGTCAAGGCATTGTTTGCTACTTTTGGAAGGGAAAGACAACATGCACTAGGTAGAAAGGGAGAGGTAATGCTTACGAGGGAGGAATGGAGAGGATGTATTGAATCATTGACACATGAGCTTTCAAAGTCAAAGGGACATGGCTATTGAAATTTTTTACGAAAACTTACGAATGGGAGGAGATATTTTACGGAAACTTAGGAAGGAGAAAAGTCAAAGGAGTATCATAGTAGAGTCTAGATGAAACTAGAACATGAATACTTTCTAAGAATTTGCATTTTAAAATGGATAGTTGAAGCGATGGTTTGGTTCAATTGGTTCGACCAAGTCAAATGATCCAATCGAGTTTTGACTGATTTCGGGATAATTCCTTGTAAATAGCCCTGGGACTATTTACAACTAGCCAATTAAAAACTATTAGATGATATGTACTAACAGTGCATCAAAGATGCAGTCATCGATTCTCCTGACAGGCCACAATATTTCCAAATAAAAATCGAATGAACAGTTTGTTTTTCCTTCAATTCTTGGTTTAACCAGTTGAACCATTCGGTTATATTTGGTTTTAAACATGGCTTGAAATGTCGGTGAAATTCGCCAACATCGTTGATATGTCAGTTTCTACAACTTGGTGAAACCGACACCAACATGGGGAATTTAGGTACCCCTTCTTTGCATTTTTCACGTTCATTAAGATTTCAGTGGCATATCATCGACATGTCATTGATATATCGATTTCATCGGGTCAATGACATGCAAGCGATATCGGCATTTTAGGCTATGATTTTAAATACCTTGGTAAATACTTGAAGATGTATTTCAATGAGGATCATTATTCATGAATCCCTTTTACTTAACTATGGCATTCATGTCTAATTAAACCAAGATACATTATATAATATGTGTGCATGTTGTTATTTCCTTGGTTGCAGAATCAGTTAAAATGTTGCTTGTACACACATATATATGGGATATCAGTTAAAATGTTACTTATACACACAGATATATATGGGATATTTACACCCATAACCCCGAGTAGTTTCGTAATTACACCAAGTACCCTCGATAATCACGAATTACTCAAGAAACCCCGAATAATGCTTAACTCTTACATGATAAAACCATGTGTTATGTTCCGCTTATTTTGTCTGTTATCTTTGACGTTTCCGTTAAAAAATATAAAATTACCCCTACCACTCAATCTTATTTGTGAATCATGCCCTCTCAATCTCTCTCTCTTAACTTTGATAGAAAATACGCAGAAAACAACTTGTAGCAGCGCCCTCACGTGCTGCCCAGCTCCGACAAGCCAACCTTCGAGCAACGATCCAAAGCTCTCCTCTGAGCTTCGTCGCATCCAATTCAACCATCATTCTCCCTCTCTTATTTGCTTTCTTGTCTTTTGATTTCTTTATATGATACAACCATCCTTAAACAATTTTTCAATTCCCTATAATCTCCTCAACTAAAAGATCGTTGTTTCCTAACAACGGGAAATAGTGTGGTAATCATTGCCAAGGACCTGACGATAATCAACAACGCATGACCGACAAAGAAGCAGGTCGTCATGTTGCGTAGGCGCCAACCGAGTGGCTCTGTCGCCCCCTGCTCCGCCGCAACGACTCCATCTCTCCGAAAATCCCTATGTTCAAAACTCCCTGCGAGGCCTTCACATTTTTCACTGACTGATATAATCACTAGCTGAAGAGACTTCCCTTTCTCCCGCACCTCCCAGTACCCTAGGGGTTGAGGACGAAAATCTCGCACACGAATGAGAAGATCAGTTTCATCACCCTGAGAACCCCCCCCCCCTCTCTATGAATAGAATATCGACGATCCCCGCGCTGGCTCAACCTCCACCACGCAAAGGGGATCCCTCGGGCCCTAACCCGCTTCAAGTAGTCGAACGATATCAGCCATCCGAAGGACGCAGAGGACGTCGTCGAAGGAACGATCTTCCAAAGAGAGAGCTTCGATTGCCTCTGAATCCCTTATGTTCAAACTACGCGCCAGGACCTTCCACGAGGTTATCAACTTTATATCGCCAAGAAAACTCGCCTCAGTAGCAAGCCCCACGTCTGACGACCCCTTGAAGAGGGCTTCCGATCCGCCACTCTCCTCGACCAGAACAAGAGATCTATTCTCCGAAAAACTCTCTGACCACGGGTCGTGACCAACGTCTGCAAGTGGCGCTCCGGTGCATGGAACCTAGGCAATTGAAGCAACGAATAGGTTCACGGCATTGACTTGCCCAATGGTCAAACGCACCGCACCGGAAGCAACTACATCCAAAAGTATTGACCCTTCTTCCTCCCTGCCAATCACCTGCTTTTCTAGCCTTAACTCCAGGCCTATGCCGCCTGGATCGAAACTCGACCCATCCGTTATCAACATTGAAGGGCCCTGAACCCTCGCTTGCAAGATTGCCACTATGATCCCTGCTCTCTCGGTGGTCAACGCGACCCCCGTTCACCCCACTCTCTCGAGGGCGATCAGGCCCCCACCTCCCGTCGACGATCGCGACACCCTCTCACCCCGCTCTCTCGGTGGTGCTCCATCCCCCTCACATGTTAATCAATTATATCTTTCTCAGTGGTGATCCATCCCCCTCACAAGTTAATCAATTATATCTTATTTAGTATACCTCTTTCTATCTTGATCAGTAATATGTATCGATCAAGGCCTGAATGTCAGTTTTGGTCACCATTTCGGTGACTGGCCAAAATGAAATCTGAATGAATTTCAATTGAAATTTTGATCATCTCAGTCATTTTTTGTACTAGGGCCCCCATATTTCGGTCATTTCGACCATTTCGGTTGAATTTCGATTTCGATAGGATATCGATATTCGATAGAAATTCGACAGAATTTCGTTGAAATTTAAGGTCATGGTATCGATACTATCATTATATAGAGTAAATATTTTAGGGAGGTTTTAAGTTCTTTGGAAAGAGTGATTGCAATAAGTGCACGGGTAACACTCTTTCTAGTATATGCATAACCTTACACACTTGACATACAAAGTCTTACGAATTATAATATAAAATATAACTTTGTAGAATCTCTAAACTAACTTCATGTGCTTTTTCGTGTGTGAATGGTAGATCATTTATGGAACGAATGCTCCTAGCTTGTGATAAATGGTTGTGAAGGTGTTGTCGCAAACTGCATCAATCGGGCAATGTGAGGTGAACTGCACATTCAACCTCATCATCCATTCCAAGAGAAGGAGCTCATTAGGGATAGACAAGTTGCATGATCTTGTCTAGGTACATTACAATCTGAGTTAAAGATGAATATGCAAGGGAGAAACACGATAATCAAGACTACATAAACCCCACTGATCTTTGTCAATTTCTTCAGGATTCAAGATTCATATGATAAAGATGAAAATATCTTGTAGAAGTAGATGATAATGGTTCCCATTATGCTTGTGAGAGAGAAGGAAAATCAAATACACAAATTAGCTCACAGGTGGAGGCAGATGTCATAGATTACATGGCAAATCAAGTCCGCAACCCTATTGGAGGATTAGATTATAATGCGTTGATGAGGGCTTCATTAGATCACGTCAAAATCAAGTGGGGGGAAAGATGATGACAACGATTATGATGTAATTCAAGAGGCTTCTCATCATATTCTACTGAAGAACATGGTAGTGGACGCAGTCACAGATTTGACAAAGAACTATATGCACAACAAGAATATATGGGACAACACACAACAAACATGTGACTATAATTTGAGTCCTCCATGAGGTCCAAATCATGCAGAGCTAATGGATTGCCATACATATCCTGTCTACATGTATCCATATTCGTAGAAAACACAGCCACAACATTATCAGGATGACACGATCATGGAAGGTTTGATATATTAGTTGGATCCATGGGAGTTGGAGGAGATTCAATGTTAAGTGGGTGGAAGCTATGGAACTACATCAATTAAACATGATTTGATATGAATCATATGATTATGAGTTTCATGGACACCTGCAGAATAAATCATGTAGTTTCTTCCCTTTTTTGAAACAAGAATGGGCCACACACTGGTGTCCGCCCCAGGATTTGAATCTCGAATCTGGTAGGCACACTGCACTACCATCCAACTATTAAGTGGTTCTTCTTCCCTCCTTGTTAATATTACAATAGTGGTAGGATTAGTGGCTATGGTGATACCTCCTTATATTCACAGAGTATTGATGGATATTGTTATGAATATATGTAGCGACTATAAGCCGTTACTCATTGTAACCCGTGTAAGGGTATTTCTGTATTTTCTCCATCCTGTACTTTCTAGGTTTTCTAGGGTTTTGTCTTATATATGGACCCCTAGACCCATTAGAATAAACAAGCAATTACCTTTTCTCTGACATTGTATCAGAGCCACCACAGCCGCCCTAATCCTAGGTCGCCTCCCGTGTCCTCACACGCCCACCTCCTCCCATCGCGCCCACACCTCTCGCGCCCACGCCTCCTCCCATCGCCTCCCACGCCCGCCCCTTCCACACCCATCGCCTCTTCCGAACGCCTCCCACACCCGCACGCCCGCCTCCCACGAACGCCTCTTCCCATCGCCTCCCTCGCCCCAACCCCAGGCTATCGCCCCAACCGCAGGCTGTCGCCCCAGGCTACTGTCCCTCTTCCCAGGCCACTCTTCTTCCCAAGTCGCAGATTCGACCTCCGAAGCCCCCGTCATCCACCGCCCTCTGGAGCTTTACGTCATCCGACAATCGCGTGGCCTCCCTCCCACAGGCCGTTGCCCGCACGTCAACCCTAGTGACGCCACATCAGGTCACGAGCGCCCGTACGTCGTCATCACAGGCCGCCAATCGCACATCTATGCGCCTCCTGCAATGTCATCTGGTGATGTTCTACTAAATCTTCATGTTCTCTGAGATTACCAACATTATCTAGTTCTTTGCTACTTGCTCTGTGTGGCCGCCATGGCATCTACTCCCATATCTTTGGACTCCAAGTCCTTGTATCAATCTAGATCTATGCTGGTTCAGGGCACTACAATAAAACTCAAAGGATCTGAGAACGATGTTCCCTGGTCTCGGTCTTTTAAAGTGTTTATTGGCGACCAGCGTAAGACCTATGTCCTTACCAAAGTTCCGCCCACAGAGACGGACAAAGACTATGACACCTGATACGTTGATAACTGTCAGGTCATCACTTGGCTGACAAACAGCGTTGATCCATCTATTGCATCCAATCTCCTATACAAGGAGACTGCTAAAGCAATGTGGGAGAGTCTTGAAAATACCTACTCGCAGAAAACTACCAAATCCAGGCCTTCAGATATATATACTAAGATCTGGTCTACAAATCAAGGAGATACATCCTTGATTGAGTATTACAGGTTGCTAACAGGTCATTTGAGGAGCTTCTTATTTTTCAACCAGCATGTTGTGATAAACATGTTTGGGAGCGGAAAGAGTGGCAAGTATATCGATTCTTATCAGGTTTACACCCTCAGTATAAACCTGTGAAGGACCAGTTTCTGACCGTTGTTGCATTACCTACTCTTGAAACCATCTTTGATCGACTTCAGGAAATTGAGTCTCCTCAACCTCCTCCATCTGCTGAGATATCGACTCATTTTGCGAGAGGACGATTCATCCACTACGGGGGACGTGGACGTGACTCTAGCCGGAGACGTGACTCTGGCCGGGGACGTGGCCGTACATTTGGATGAGAACGAGACTCGTCTCAAGCCCAAGGGCGTGATCATCCTACTGCTCGCTTTCCCCCGTGTATTCATTGTGGTCGCCTGAATCACCCATCAGAACGTTGATGGGCCAAATTTGGCATGCCTTCTAATGCCAACAGTGCGTATGAAATGACTCCCTCTGATATTGATTATGAGGCCACTGTCTCTAACCAAGAACAACCTGCGAGTGACAGTCAACCTTCTTTTACTGCCTCTGAATATGCTAGTCTCCGTCAACTACTACAGAACTCTCGTAATAACGCCAATACCTCTGCCTCAACTGCCGATCTTGCCACAACCTCTGGTACAGTCGCCAGCACAGCTACTACATCAAGTTCTACATGGATCATCGACTTTGGAGCCTCGACGTATCTAACAGGGGAAGGTAGTATTCTCACTTCTTCCCGTCCGTCTTCACTCGTGAAAACTGTACGTATTGCCAATGGAGCTCATTCGCCCATTACTAGTGTGGGCACTATGGAGTTTTCCCCCAAACTCAGACTCACAGGAGCGCAGTGCCTTTCCTCTTAGCTTATTACATGTTCATAAACTGTGCACTGAGCTTAACTGTCATGTGATATTTGATAAATTTTGCTGTTACTTTCAGGACATCCGGACGAGGCAGATTTTTGGTGGGGGATATGAGAAGAATGGGTTGTATTATCTTGACATCCCTACTGATTTTGATTTTGCGGGTGCGGCGTCCATTTCCACTGATCCTATGCTATGGCATCTTCGTCTTGGTCATCCATCTGCCAAAGCCCTCTCCATGATGTCCCCTGAACTTTCATCGCTCAAACCATTTGAGTGCGAGGCGTGTCAGTTTGGGAAACATCATCGAGCATCCTTTCCTGCTCGAACTGAGCTTCGTCGTTCTGTCCCTTTCTCCTTAGTCCATTGTGATATTTGGGGACCTTGTCCGGTTCGAACACTCAGTGGCCATAAGTATTTTGTTGTTTTTATTGATGATTTCAGCAGGCTGTCCTGGGTCTATCTACTAAAAGAACGTTCGGAGGTTAACATTATCATCAAAAATTTCTTTCATTATGTCAAAAATATTTTCTCCACTACTGTACAATTTTTTTCGTTCTGATAATGCTTTGGAATTCACCCAAAATGACCTTGCCACCTTTTTTGCCTCTCAAGGGACCATGCATCAAACCTCCTGTCCCTATACATCCCAACAAAATAGGATAGCGGAAAGAAAATTACAACACCTTCTAAACATTGCCCGGTCTCTTCTCTCTCAGATGAAAGTTCCCAAAACCTACTGGGGTGGTGCTATATTAACTGTCGTTCATCTTACCAACAGGGTCCCTTCACCTTCTCTAAATGGATCTACTCCATTCTCTCTACTCTACCCCACAGACTCCCCTTTCCCCCTGCCTCTACGGGTCTTTGGTTGTGTATCCTTTGTTCATAAATTTCAAACTGCAGATAAACTCTCACCACGTGCGATCAAATGTGTTTTTCTGGGGTACTCTCGCACTCAAAAAGGTTGCAGGTGTTATGACCCTCATGGTCATCGCTATTACATCTCGACAGATGTTAAATTTTTTGAGAAAACAAACTTCTTTTCTCATACTATCACTGATATTCCTCTTGATCTTCCACCTCCACCCATTGTCAACAAACGAAGAAACATACCTACACCACCAGATGTCCCTTTACCCATCTCACTTTTGCAGGATGATATGCCCTCTCCGAGTATCCCCCCAAGGATGTCCCGGATGATCCTCTCGAGCTTCTCATTGCTCTACGGAAAAGTAAGAGACACTGTACTTCTTATCCGATGTCTCACTACACCTCTACTGCTAATTTATCTGCCTATGACAGACGGTACACAGATGCTCTAATGTCTATTTCCATTCCACGAGATCACAACAGTGCGTTACAGGACTCTGGTTGGCGACATGCAATGAATGAAGAAATGGTGCGCTTATCTCCAAAGGGACATGGGATCTAGTTCAATGTCCGAAAGGGACTCGACCTGTGGCATGCAAATGGGTTTTTACGACCAAACAATCGCCTGACGGCTCAATTGACAGGTTAAAAGCTCACCTTGTGGCCAAAGGTTTTACACAAACCTATGGCGTAGACTATTTTGAGACATTCTCACCTGTTGCACGAATGGAGTCTATCAGGACTATTCTTTCGTTAGCAGCAAATAAATCTTGGCCTATCTTTCATTTAGATGTGAAAAATACTTTTCTCTATGGCGACCTTGATGAGGAGGTATACATGATGCAGCCTCCCGGTTATGAAGTCGAGGGGGAGTATGTATGTTGACTTCGCAAAGTGGCATATGGTCTCAAGCAAAGCCCAAGAGCATGGTTTGACAGGCTTACCACAGAAATTAGCACTCTTGGATTCCAGAGAACAACATCTGATTACTCAATATTTGTCAGAAAACGAGCAACTGGTATTGTTATACTTGCCGTCTATGTTGATGATATGGTTGTCACGGGTGATGATTACAATGGGATATCAGAAACCAAGGCCTTCCTTCAAAAGGTATTTGTTACTAAGGACCTTGATCATATACGCTACTTCTTGGGCATAGAAGTACTTCGCACTACAGAAGGACTTCACCTCTCACAGAAGAAATACTGTCTGTACATTCTTACTGAAGCAAGAGTCCTCGGATGCAAGCCCTCTGGTATTCCTGCAGACCCAAAGAAGCATGCCAACTTGTATGATTCTACCTTTGACCATGTCACTCGATACAGAAGCCTTGTTGGTAAACTCCTCTACCTTACTGTCACCAGACCAGATATCTCCTATGCAGTTAGCAGAGCTAGCCAACACATGGAACGGTCGTGTTACAGCCACTGGCAGGATGTCCTACAAATTCTACGATACCTGAAGGAATCTCTCGGACGTAGTTTCTTTTATGGGGCAAATGGGCACACGGATGTTATTGCATATGCTGATGCTGATTATGCATGTTCCCCAGAAGATCGACGCTCTACTACAGGCTATGCTATGATGGTTGGAGGAAATACTGTTACATGGAGGAGCAAGAAACAGACCGTAGTGTCCAGATCCAGTGCAGAGGCAGAGTATAGGGCAATGACTCAAGCTACATGTGAGATTACATGGTTATTGGCTTTTCTTCAAGAACTTTGCACTAATGTCACTACTCGTATTCCTCTATATTATGACAATAAATCTGCAACCTACAATGCCACGAATCCAATGTTCCATGAACGAACCAAGCACATAAAGGTAGACTGTCACTCCGTACGGGATGCTGTCAAAACTGGAAGAATTACTACTCCGCATATTAGCATTGATCTTTAGCTTGCAGATATCTTCAACAAAGCCTTACCCAAGAAACGGTTGTCGTGGATTATTTCCAAGTTGGGCATGACTGATAAATATGCTCCAACTTGAGGGGAGTGTTATGAATATATGTAGCGGCTATAAACCGTTACTCATTATAACCCGTGTAAGGGTATTTCTGTATTTTCTCCATCCTGTACTCTCTAGGGTTTCTAGGGTTTTGTCCTATATATGGACCCCTAGACCCATTAGAATAAACAAGCAATTACCTTCTCTCTGACAAATATAACATGGGATATGGTGTATTTCCCAATTTTTACCAATTTCAACCTCCACAGATGCCCACTCCTACAGCTCTTCTCTATTAACTTCATCATGTGGTTCTAAAGCTGCAGCTTCTTTGTTTTGTGGCTCTGAAGCTGCAGCTTCTTTGCATCAACCGTGTCGCAATTCCGTCACCTTCGAGTCTACAAAAAGCTATCCTCAAACCGGTTCCCATGCATACGACAAAGATGACATAAACCTATATTTTACCAAATAAATATGTATTTCTATCTTATATTTGATTAAAATACATTGGAAACATTAATTTCTAAAAAATATCAAATTTCATATACACTTCCCTTTTTTGCCGACTTGGGTGAGATATTGACAGCATATCGTCGATATTTCATTTCCCAAAGTTGATGATATGCCCAAAAAAATCTACATTGAGGGCCTTAATCGATAGAATAGAATGAAGAATCATCAAGCTCATCGGTGTATTATGCATTTATATATGAAATTGTATGATATAAGATGTCTATCAAACAAGAATAATAAGAAGTAAGCTCAAACGAAATTACAAGAGCATAGGCTAATTTGGGTTGTTCTGACTGTCAAAGGAAATGTAAGAGTAGCCATACAGAAGAAGCTTGGTTTGCCCATATAAGTTAATGAAGATTTTCTCAGTGCATATTAGAAGAGTTATTCGTATACTTGTAATGCACATAAGGATGAGTGATTTGACTACGACCATGGTTAAGGTTGCAAAAGTCAGTAACTGTCTTGATCTACCGGGTCATGACTAAGGATTAATCAGAACTCAGGCGACTAAATAGATTTAGTCCGACTTTAGTCGATTTTTAATTTATTTTTTAATTATTTTAAATATATAAATCATTTTTATACATATTCCATGTATTCATATAAATTTGTATATTTTATATACCATCATAACGAAATAAAAGAAATAATTGATTTCCAAACGAGCATTGAGCATCTTACATTAAAAAAGTAGAAAAAAAAAGGGAGAAAAAAGCACAATCAAACTGCAAAAACAACTGACTAATCAGTTGGTTAGTCGACCGTCTTTTGCAAGCTTGACCACGGCCACTATTAGGTTCATGTATGTTAGAATAGGCATCACATGTATAGATGGGTAATTGAATCCCTACATGATCCAATTACCACATCCACAGGTTTAGTTCTACATCTATTGTGAGTGGGACTTGGTCTTACTGGTGGGGTTATATAAGAAGCCCTACACCACATGTAACAGACGAGAGAAAATGAATAGAAGAATCAGCCCTTAGTTGTGCTCTCTCGTGGCTACATCTCGCTCTTGACGGTGTAGGATTCCACATTAAGCTTTAGGATTCCTCACGGTGGAGCAGGTGGGAGGTTCTCTGCAGCTTTTGGGCGGGGAGCTGCCGCGACGTTTTGGTGTGGCGTATGAAAGGGGGAGGGGCAAGCGGAGGAGGGCAGAGAAGGAGGTGAGGGCTACCCTAAGGGCATCTCTGGCATCGGGGGCAGCTGATGAGGGTATGAGCGTGAGGGCGGCCAGCCCGTTGGTGGTGCAGAACCGTTTTGCAGCTCTCGACAGGGGTATGGCACGGCGCTTGGGAGTTATTCCCCCAAGGAAGAGGGAAGCTTTGGTTGCCAGATGAAGCTGTTATCATTGAATTTGAGGGGCCTGGACCGGCCCAAAAAGAGGCTTGGGGTGCAGAATCTGCTGAGAGAGGCTGGTGCAGATATTTCCGTGCTTCAGGAGACTAAGGTGCAGTCTTTGGATGACCAGTTGCGGAGGGAGTTGAGTAGGGGGGGTTTTCTCGTTGGCGTACAAGGGGCTGCTGGGGCTTCAGGGGGGTCGCTCTCCGGTTGGCGATCTGATTCTTTTGATCTGCTGGGGATGTCCGCCTCCCAGATCACTTTGTCTGTTCGGTTGCGGCGGAGGGCGGATGGGATCTGTCTGTGCGTTACTAATGTTTATGGCCCGTGTCGGCGGCAGGATGGTAGCCTGGCTGGGGATCTGGAGAGTCTTGAGCCTAAGGCTGGCGACGATATTTGGATCATCTGTGGTGACTTCAATGTTACGTTGCTACCGGACGACAGGCCGGGGGAGAGCGGTGGTTCGGATCCTGGATCAGCAGATATGAGGCAGGTGGTCCGGTCTATGGGCTTGTCTGTTGTGGATGCGGTTGGGTGCAAGTACACTTGGAGGAACGTGAGGGCGAGGTCCAAACTCGACAGATTCCTGATGTCGGTGGAGGCAGGGGAGATCTTCCCTTTGGCGAGGGCTTGGGCTCTTCCGAGGACTATATCCGATCACACTCCTGTTCTATGGTTTTCTGGTGAGGAGCGCTTGGCTCGGTTCTCCTTTCGCTTTGAGAAGAAGTGGGTGTTGGAGGATGGTTTTCGAGACATGGTATACGAGCATTGGCGGAGTGTGGGGGTGGTGGGCTCGGCAGTGTCGCGGTTTGCGGCTAAGCTCGAGTCCCTGAGGCGGTTGCTGCTGAGTTTTGGGAAGGATGTCGCCAGGAGGCGACGGGCCGTCAAGGCAGAGGCAGAGGCTGGGATCAGCAGGTTAGACGGGCTTGATGATGATCGGGGGCTATCTCCGAAGGAGGTGGAGGAGAGGGCTGCATGGCTAGAGACTGTGCTTCGGAAGGACAGAAAAGAGGAGGTTCATTGGCGGCAGAGGGCCAGGCAGAAGTGGCTAAGGGAAGGGGACGCCAACACGTGGTTCTTCCATTCTGTGGCATCCGGGAGGAGGAGGAGAAGCTTCTTGCATGAGATGGAGGTGGGGGGCCAAACAGTTTCAGGCGAGAGGGAGATTGGGATCGCCTTGCGGGGTCATTTTGTGAGTTCCTCGAGGAGGTGCTGGTGGAAGATGGCTGGGGTTGGTCGGGTCTGGGGGTGAGGACCTTGAGTGGTGCCCAGGCTGATTCGTTAGTGGCCGAATTCACGGAGGATGAGGTGCGCAGGGCGGTTTGGCAGCTAAATGCGGACGGGGCTCCGGGTCCGGATGGCTTCCACATATCATTCTACAGGGACATCTGGGATCTCCTGAAGGGGGACATCTTGGAGGTTCTCTTTGAGTTTAGGGAGGGCAACATGGGTTTTGAGAAAGTTAACAAGGCTTTGATTTTTTTGCTACCAAAGAAAGATACCCCAGTGGGGGTGGGGGACTACAGGCCGATATCTATCTCCAATGGCATTTATCTTGTTGTTGCCAAGGTGTTGGAGAGCAGACTTAGAGGGGTCCTTCCATCTGTGGTTTTGCCGGCCCAATCCGCTTTCATTCCGGGTCGGTCTATGGCGGATGGAATCGTGACCGCTTCGAAGATTTGTCGGGAGTGGAAGAGGTGCCAAAAAAGGGTGCAGTTTGGAAGATTGACTACGCCAAGGCTTATGGCTGTGTCAGTTGGCGTTTCCTTTGGTTAGCTATGCAGAAAAGGGGTTTCCCGGAAGATTGGATTGCTTGGGTTAAGAGATGCGTCACCACTTGCTCTTGCTCGGTGCTGGTAAATGGGAGGCCTGAGAGTGGATGGTTCCAACCGCAGAGGGGGGTGCGGCAGGGCTGCCCCCTTACTCCCCTGCTTTTTGTGTTGGTTGCAGATTGTCTTGCGGTTTTGTTTGAGCGGGCAGTGGAAGAGAGCTGGTGCGAGGGCTTCCGATTGGAGGACATCTTAGTCCCGGTGTTGCAATATGCGGATGACACGTTGGTATTCTTGGGTGGAACGGAGGAGCAGAACCGCAATACAGATGTGCTGGTGGATGTTTTTGGATGCCTCTCTGGGTTGCAGATTAACAGGCAGAAGTCAGTCCTGGTTCCGATGGGTTTGGGTGGCGAGGAGAGCATCAGGCTGGCGGAGTGGGCAGGATGCCCTTTGGGGAGACTGTCGATTACCTATCTGGGATTGCCTCTGTCGAGGGCAGGATGAGGAAGTCTGATTTGGGTTGTGTACTGCGCAGAATGGAGGAGCGGCTGGAAGGTTGGAAGGCTATCACCCTGTCCAGGGGTGGGAAGCTTACTTTGTTGAAGCATGTTCTTTCAGCCATCCCGACGTTTTCCTTTTCGACGAGATTAATGCCCGTTGGTGTTAGAAGGAGGATTGAGACCTTGATGAGATCCTTTTTCTGGTCTGATGGAAGACAGGCAAAGAGGGGGTTGCACCTGGTGGCTTGGAAGGACATGGCTGTTCCTGTTGCAGAGGGGGGCCTAGGAGTTAGGGACGTGGAATCTATGAACAAAGCCCTTTTAGCCAAGTGGGTGGTGCGCATTTGGGGTTCGTCCGATTCGCCTGTCTTGCAGCTTTTGAGAAAGATTTATGGTGTTACTGGGGAGTTGGTGGCAGAGAGGAAGCGTCAAGAGTCTTCATTGTGGAGTGGGATCCGTGTCGTACTTCCGGAGCTACAGCCGCTTCTTAGGCCGATTGTGGGGGATGGGCTCCGTTTCCGTTTTTGGATCGATGACTGGACAGGGGATGGGGCCCTGGCTTCACGCTTCCCTCGGTTGATGGCGTTGGCCGTTGATAGGGGAGCGCGGGTGGCGGAGGTCATCGAAGCTGGGACGTGGGCGCCGAGGTTCCTCGTGGATCTCTCGGATCAGAGGTTGGAGGAGTTTTTGAGGATGTTGTCTGAGATTCCCCATGTCGGGGAGTTGTCGGGGGACCCGGACCGCTTTGAGTGGACTGGTGGTAAGTTCTCGGCGAAGGCGGCATATCGGAAGATTACTGCGGCTTTGGTGGAGCATGACGAAGAGTTGTGTGCTGACGTGAAGATGATTTGGGCAGCTAAGATTCCTACGTGGGTTAAGGTCTTCCTTTGGTGTTTGAGGAGATGTCGTATTTGTGACAAAGTGAGAAGAGGCAGAATGCTGGGTGGGACGGATCTAAAGTGTGACAGATGCGAGGACGAATTGGAGGATGCGGATCACATCTTCTTTGGTTGCAGGTCTTCCGCAGAGGTTTGGAAGTCTTTGGGGCTCACGTGGGTCCGGGCCTTTGATGCTGATCAGTTTTGGCAGTCGATTCGTCGGGTCGACCATGGGTCTTCCGATGATGTCTCCAAGCCTTTTGCCGCTCTGTGGGCAATTTGGCTTGGTAGGAATGATACAATTTTCAAGGGGCGACGGTTTTACTCGGAGAATGTTGTAGCCCATTGTAATGTTTTGTACAATTTCTGGTTATCAAACTGATGTACACCTTACTTTATTAATGAATGCTTTGGTGTGGTGACTCCCGCCTCGGGAGGGCTCCCCCGTGCTTTATTCAAAAAAAAGGATTCCACATTAAGTCCCGATGTTCTTTCCACGTTCTTTATATGTTTATCTCTAATACGCTTCCGCATTATCATTTTCTACGTGGTATTAGAGTTGGTTCGGTTTTGGTGATTTGATTCTTGAGTTTATTTTTTATTCATTGACTATGTTCGAGATATGTCCATGTTTAAGTTTGTTCAAGTTTTTTTAGATCGTCGTCAAGTTCCAGAAATTCTAGGAGTCTGAACCCCAGTTCTAAGGCAACAGGAGTTCTAGAGATGAAGATTCATCAAAGGTTGTAAATTTTCATTCTTGAATATTCATTATAATGCCCATGGTTTAGGATAAAACCATAATCATGTTCAGCCTCCATGACATTCCAGCCAGTTCAAGAAGTTTTTGGATTCCCAAAGCCCTAATTCAACCAGCAGCAATGCAAATCATGCATGATTCAACACCAGATTCCTCCCTCTCTACTTCATGGCCCACTTCGACACCATCTCCAAGACCGTTGATGGGTTCTAATCTGTGAACCCCGGAAGATAAAGCGAGAGAAGAAACAACAGGTTCTCCCATCTGGAAGTTGTACCACAGCAACAATAATAGTGCAATCTCAACGTGGCCACCTGTTGTATGGCATGTCATTCGCACAATTGATGGAAGAACAGTGTGTTATGAAGGCAACAAAAGCAATAGTGTCATCTCCTCCTCCAAGGGGTGTCACCTCCTTTACAAACCTCGAGCATCAATCGTGGCAGTGGCCAAGGGCACAACACACCTCTCAGGTGATCGCTCAATAATGCGCCCAATCGCCATTTCGCGCAACTCTAGCGCAATGCAAACTCCTGGCCCCATCGATGATGCATCTCTAGTGCTTCCTATGCGTGAGGGGCCCCAGGAGGCGGCGCATCTTCACCCTCTCGCAAGCCCTCCTCCAATTTCATCGAGCCCCTTCCTTGTTCATGACTTCCAAGCGATGGCGGTGGCATCTAGAGTCGATGCGAGCGATACGAAGAGATGGGTTTCCCCTTCGTGGGAACCCTAGCTAATATTGCCGAAAAAGGGGCAAGATACCCTTCATTTAAAAGGGGGATGGGCCGGTCAGCTTTGGTTTAAAAAAAAGGAGTGAACCCAAGAAAAAATGGGGGAGTCCCAATTTTGTGATCCAAATTAAGCCGCATATTTGGGCCCAAGTTTGGCCTTGCGATTTAAAAAAATGACAAGCATAAAAAGAAAAGGAGAAAAGTCATACACGAGAAAAAAATATTTTGAAAAAAAAGAAGACGAATATAATTTAAAAAAAAGGAAATAGCCAAAAAAATCATTTGATATTGATTTTTCACATCTTAAATTATTCTCCCAACTTGGTTAATATCGTTTATTTCGACAAGTATGATAGAAAGGGGGGAGTATGTATAGAGTTCTGTTGTTCATAATCATAGTCTACAAGTCAGATTCAGACTATTCAGTTCTTCATATTCTCCATATTTCAAACTCTACTAGTTTGAGGCGTACATGTGTGCCATCATTGTTTGAGAGGTCCCCATCTTTGATTTGGACTCGATGTTTTCATGTGATCCATAGGGACTCTAGAGTAAAGAACCTATTCTTTGAGCCATTGTGGACTTAGGGCTTTAATATGGATTCATAGGGACTCCAGAGTAGAGATCCCATTCTCTAAGCCAATATGGGAGAGACCATGTTCTCTGAAGAGGAGACTTTCAGACTCTATTCTCCAGTGTTCTTGAACTCCGGTACGAGATCCTTCTAAGGCTCCTACGAGAGAGAGAACCCACTTCAAGGTCCATATGAGAAAGATACATCTTCAGTGATTTACGTGTGGATAATTAGCAATGTTTTTGGTTAGACCCTTCATATATGGAGCAGTTGTCCACATGCGCATTCTTCTACAAGTGACAGGCCAGAGTACTCCGACGAGGAGACTAACTCTAATTTCAGTGACTCTGACAGACGCAGTACAGAGCACACGTTCTTCGGCGAGGAAACCTGATTCACTTCATACTCCAGTCCTTTAGTTCCTTCTAACTAGCATGACATGAGAAGTAACATCCTCAGCAAGCAACCAGTAGAGCATGTGTTGAGTTGATATTGTCCATAGTGTATTGTATTGTGAGTGAGCGATTTCTTTCTATTTGTCCAAGCTGAGCATTGCATTCTTCAGCTTGAGGGGGAGTATTAAAGTATGTGTCACATGTATAGACAGGTAATTGGATCCCCACATGGTCCAATTACCACACCCACAAGCTTAGTCCCACATCTACTGTGCATGAGGCTTGATCTTACTGGTGGGGTTATATAAAAAGCCATGCATCACCTATAACAGATGAGAGAAAATGAATAGAAAACCAGCCCTTAGTGGCATTTTCCAGTTGTTTCATCCCGCTCCTCACGGAGTAGGGTCCCATGTTAAATCCCGGTTTCTTTTTCACATTCTTTATCTATTTACAATGTTGCAAAATGCGGTATGCGGTATTCAGTCGGTAGGGTCACTTATTACTGATTAAACGGTATGTGGGAGTTTAAATGGAAATTAAACGTGTTATGCGGTTTTGCATTTTTAATTGGTAAAAAATTATTAAATACATTTAAAAAAAAGTTTAAATAAATAAGAAAAATATAATCACAGATTCACAATATAGATCAAATATTTGTCAAATTTAAGGAAATATTTCATCCAAATATCAAACTAAACAAGATAAACAATTACAATTCATAGCATGAATACAAAAAGTCATGGATGATGATGATCCTTTAAAAAGTAGATCCATATTCTTAAAGGAATATTTCAAAAGTTTAGAAGGTCGTGTAAGACCGCTTAAGGCCGTTTAAACGGCCATTTAAGACCGTTTATGCGGCCCGACTATTTATGGGCCGCTTTTGGTTAAACGATGCGGTCGGGCACCGCGTACGTTTAAACAGTCGTTTAAACAGCTGTTTAGACCGTTTTTTGCATCCATGTTTGTTTATCTCTGAAAGCTTTTGTAGTATCATTTTCTATAATGTCCATGATTATATGAGCATCTTCTTCATCCTATAAAGTCAACGACACAACTATGGGCAGCAAGAGCAAGTGCATCATTCGAAACAATAAGGGTGTGTTTGATACGCGGGTTAGGGCGGGTTAAACTGGTTGAGGGTAACTCGTTTTTGTATTTTGGTGTTTGGATAGAGGGTTAAACTGTGAGTGGGTTCGAAGTGGGTTTGTGGTGATATGATTGTATTGGGGTTTGAAAAAATGAGTATTTATTGTGATGTGATTGTATTGAAGTTTGGAAAAGTGAATAGAAGTGGAGTAGTTTATAATTTTTATATGATATGATGGTATAGTATATTATTTTTTGATGTAATTAATGATGGAGATTTGATTTATTTAATTTTTTTAAAAAGAAAAAAGTGGGGCCCACATGAGAGAGAGGGAGGGTGGGTTAAGGGGGTAAACTCCCCAAAGGGGAGTTTAACCCCCCTTGCCGAACAGTGCCTAAGGAATTGAGTGATATAAATAGTAAAAACATACATCTTTTGAAGACAAGAGACAACTATAGACAAACTATAAATCAGGATTAGACTCAGTGGTAAGCAACTCATCTCAAACAACAAGATATCGAGGATTGAGACCACCCAAGAATCCACATATCTAGCACTTGGTTATCTTAATGGTCTGCCTGTAAAGCTCACAAGTTATTCAAGGAAGACTTCCATAGTGGCGTATAGATATCAATCAAGGACATGCCATCCTGGTTGGTAGCCCAGATTCTCCAGTCGATGTCAGCCACACAAACTTTGATAAACATCTTAAAGTATTTTTTCCAGAGGATAGTCCAAATATCCTTGGCATTTTGCTTATATGGTAAGTTTATTGCAATTTTCTGTTTAATATTATAAGCGAGCCAGGTCACTACAAGATAGTATCTTGTTCCCATTTAATCTGTATTTGTAGGTTTTAGAACATTTCCCTTCAGAATTTTAGCCTTTCTGCCCCCACCAGCAAAAAATCAAAAAACATGTGACCATAAAATATAACTGGATGCACCATTCAATTCTACTGTGACTCCGTGGATCATTTGAGGAAAAACAAAGACCCATGGTTCGGTTTCAGAGGTGTTAGATCCCACGGACATGACAATAGAAAAGAAAATATATAAAGTGCTAATAAAAAATGCAGTAGAATATAACACACACCAGCCAAAGTTGTAGTAGGATACCTTGATTTGTGCAGAGCATCATGATGATGCAATTGTGTTTAGATCAAAAGCATGGGAACAATGAAGCTTTAAAAAAATACAGGAATCAATGTTTAAGCATGGACACACTGCTTCGCATATGGCAGTGAACTTGTTGAAGATGGATGGTAGCAATCAACAATTGGGGATGGAGGAGCTATCTAGAACTGTATGCAGCGGTTGGGAACTAAGGCATGCAGGAGACGTCTAGAGTTGCTAGAGGCGATGGGACCGTAGGAGACTGTTGGAGCCGCAAGGTGTGATAGTGCTGAAAAAGGATGGCAGTCGCTGCTAAGAGTGACAGGCCAGAGGGGTGAATAGCTAGCAAATTGTTATAAGCAACAATAGATACTGACTGCTAAAGATTTTTGCTATAAAAAAATAGGAGATAAGTAGGTATAGAACTTCGATCAAAGATTGTTGATTTGATACAGTTCAGAAAGAGACGAAAGGACATGTTTTTTTACTGATATTCTACCTCACTATTTATAAGCATTGAAATACATGAGCATTGGTAAAATATCAAAAAGGAAATAATAAAGAATTTAGAATATCTTGTAGAATGTTCCACGGATCTCTAAATCTTTAGAGGATATTCTAAGGATTTAGGTGATCGTACATATAATTTGTGATATTGGGATAATTCCATATTAATCTATAAGGAGGTTTTAGTATATACACCTAGAAATAATGAAAAAGACGTACATAAAGTGGGTTCTACACATTATGGGATCAATGCGTGACATAATCATTGCACTAGATTGTTATTACATGAGGTCAGCTGCTTTAGGAAGAAAGGTTGGTGCCCACTTCAAGGCATCTTCATTTTAGAAAGATACACAATATGCAAGCCACATACGATGCATCTTTTCTCTTCTTGCAACCGTTGTCAGGCAAGGGAACAAACACCTGCAACCAAAAAGATCGCGAATACAGGAGAGATGATTGTAATAGAATGGATACACCTGATATTGTACAAGCGCTCAAGTAATTCTCCTTAACACCAAGAAAAAAAGAGGCGAGGTCCCAGTTCCTCTTGCCTAGTCTCGAGCAAGGTGCTTTACCTCTGCGAGCTCAGGTAAGCGCCTTAATCTGAGGAGCTCAAGGCATTAGCCTGAATAAAGAATTAAACTTCCGGCTCTAATTTTGAGTTTTTCAATCACATGCAAACATAAACATGCATACACACACACTCTCTCTTTCTCTATGGACCTGTTTGGTAATTGGGTAGGGTTGGGTTGGAGTAACATCCTGTGAATATTAGTTGTTTGGATGGTTACACACACACTCTCTCTCTTTCTCTATGGACCTGTTTGGTAATTGGTAGGGTTGGGTTAGAGTAACATCCTGTGAATATTAGTTGTTTGGATGGTTAGGAGAGTTGGAGAGGGTTGGAATGAGAAATGTGATGTGATGTCACATTGATTTGTGATGGAATTCCAACCCTGGAATGTGTGAGGGCAAACCAGGTTACCTCGGGTAACCTAGTAACCAAACAAGCCCTATATATAACACATACATAATACACATACTTGCATACTTATTAATTCTAAGTACAAACACACAAATTCATTTACACATACGCATTACTTTTGAGTCCTATAAGGGCATATATATAAACAAACATATAGCTATATACACGTACACATTTATGCACATGTTATACACATAAACACATTTTAATTCACGCTCATTTAGTGTGTGTGTGTGTGTGTGTCGTTGCCCTCTCTTTTTTTAGGAAAAAGAGGGTATGATATCGATAAGACGCCTAGCCAAGTAACTATATATATTCACAGTAAATATAGAGGAAATTACAAAGCTCAAAAGAACTTTAAACTATCAGCGTGCTCAATTACATTTTCCATGTACACTCTTTAACATCGGAAGATACAATCATTCTGAGCGATCCACATGGACCACAGACCAGCAGCCACCCAAACTTTGGAGGGGCTACTCCCATGGCCAAGACTAGCCAGGGACACCCAAAAATCATTCCAATCCCCTGTCGAAACCCTCTCCACATGTGTCGTAGCCCAGACCTCCTTAGCAACAAGGAATCCAAAGAATAAATGCTCTACGCTTTCCACCTCTGCCAAACAACGCGCACATGCACCCACATATCCCAGAAAGAACGAGATCTTCCCTCACCTGTCAGAAGGCAATCCCTCCTCAATAGTCAAATAAAAAACTGGACCCTCAAAAATACCATCCAACTTCAAAAGCCAGTGAACCTATCAAAGCAAGCATCGGATCCAAAATCTCTGAGCAGTAGAAAGCCTTATAAGCCTTCCGGACAGTGAATCGTCCATCAGACCAAGTCCAGTGGTCAACAACGTTGTTCAATCCCCCACAACCAGAAGCACCTCAAAGCATATGTAGAAGTTTCGTGAAACGTTGATTTGACAACTCAGATGAAATTGCAGCATCCAACTCTCGCCCACCCAACATTCTCGTACGAAACACTCGGTGCTAGCAACAAAAGCAAACAGACGCGGAAAACGATCATGTGAAATGCCTTTCCATGTCCAATAATCACCCCAAAAATGGAATCCACATCCATCACCTAAGACATGCTTCATAAGCAGAAACACAATCAGAAGCATCGAACGAATCCCCTTCTAGAAATTGGAAGGCAAGCGCACATATGATCCTTGTGACAATGGATCATGAGAGAACCCACAAATAGAATGCAATAGCATGCACAACAATTTTGAAACTCCACCCCAAATACGTGCCACCCACATTGCCAAAAGTGAATGACTCATAGTCCCCAAGATTCGGATCCCCATCCCACCATCTTCCTTTGCAAGCAACAACGTGATCCATCCTACCAAAGCCTTGCCTCTTGCCTCACCAGAAAAAACGTGATGGTCTCCAATCTCCCCTTTACCCCGACAGGCAGCAAATGCGAAGACGAAGAAAATTGAGACAACCAATAAAACTACCTTCAATAGAACAAGGTGCTTACCTTTTGAAAAACAAGTAGCACTCCAACTTGTCGGCTTCTTCTCCATCTTCTCAATACAGAAAGCTACTCAACCTGACAAAGCAAATCGCTAACAAGGGGTAAACTAAGATAAGTAATCGGAAGGGCTCCCTGTCATGTTCGTAAGACATTCTCACAAGCTGCAGCCTCCTCCTCATCCATCCCAATGGGGACAAAAACGACTTGGTATAATTAATTCTCAACCCCGAGATCAGGTCAAAAAGCTCAAGCACGATGGTCAACCCTTCAGCGGCTGTGTACCCACCCTTTATAAAGAAGAGAGAGGATCAAAATATCATTTGTGCAAAAGCCTGCTAGGAAGTCACCCTCTTCTGCCAAGGACACCACCCCGACCAGAGCTTCAGCCACCACAACAAAAAGGAGACGCACCAATAGGCAACCATGTCTAACTCCGCTTTGTGGCTGAAAAAAGCCAGCCCCTTCCTTTCATTAACCAACACAACATAAGACGAAGTCGGCACACATCGCTTCATCCACCCACTCCAAGCACTAGGAAAGCCCCTCAAGTAGAAGGATGCCTATAGAAAACGTCAATCAAGACAGTCATATGCCTTCGAAAAGTCCACCTTCCAAAGGAGCCCCTTGGTTTTCTTCATTCGCCAATCGGCAACAATCTCAGATGTTGCCACAACCCTGTCCATCATGGTAGTGACCTGGGATGAAAGCAACTTGAGTCGGATCTACAATAGAACCAACAACCTCACAAAGGCGGCTGGCAAACACCTTCGCCACAATCAAGTAGACAACGTTAAACAAAGCTATCAGGCGTAAGTCCTCCACACGCCTCATAACATCCTTCTTTGGCAGAAAATAAGAAAAGAAAGCAATCGATCCGCTCAAAACCTCCATTCATCAAGCGTAACTCAACTCCTCCACCACCTCCAACACCTCCTGAACAAACAAGTCCCATAACTCTCGAAAGAAAGAACTAGAAAGTCATCTGGTCCTGGAGAACCATCCGCATTCAGATCATGAACTGCTCGTTTGACCTCGAAAAGAAAGAAAGGTCACATCAACTCATTAGACTGCAACGCAAACAAGTGTGGGATACCTCTTCCCAACCACCTAGCTCCATTGCTAGGGCCCCTTTTTACTAAGCTCAATGAAGTGTCTCCTCATTGCATTTCTATTAGCATGAAGATCTCCAATAATCACCTCATCATCCACCTCAATCGAGTGGATCAGGTTCCACTCCTTCGCCCACTGGTCATCGCATGGAACTACCGTGTGTTTGTATCCCCTTCCCTCGACCATTTTTATCACGACCGCTACCTCCACTCGATCTCGCACTTTTTATCCTCCTCCAACAAAATATGATTGTACTCACGCCTCGCAGTCATCTCCTCTTCCTATAGTTCCTTAGAATCCTTAATCTAACAAAGGCAGGCAACCTCAATCTATGTCTCATCTCTCCTCTGCCCACGAAGCATCCGAGACTCCCTCCTAAAAAAAGTCAACATGTTATACAGTGGCCTGAGCTTCTCAACCATCCTCCTCGTAGCAAAACCCACAAACGTCGCCTCCTGTCAACATCTAGCGACCTCGCAAAAACCCTCCTCCTGCAGCTAGACCTACTCAAAACGAAAGATGCCACCCGAGTGCAGCTCATCCCCCAAGTCCCAGCAGATCAACATATGGTCCGAGTATGACCTCGACATAGCCAATACAAAACCCAAGGGATAGCGCTCTGGAAAGCCCACAGAACCAAGAAAACGATCCAAGCATGGCCGAAATGACCGAAATTTCGGTTGAAATTCGATCGAAATTCCGTTTTGTCAGTCACCGAAATGGTGACCGAAACCGACATTTAGGGCCTTGGATCCAAGCAGGATCGAGAAATGGAGTTCCTCCACGTATACTTCAAGTTCAACTCATCCAAAACCTCCATCTACAACTCACCTACAAACTGCAAAGGAAGGAGAACTGGAATCTAAATCACCCCTGCGCGCGAACGACCGGTCGAAAGGAGAGTGACATTAAAGTTGCTACCAACACGCCATGCAGGCTCGGGAAGTCTCGCCCGAATGAGTTGCAGCTCCTCCCACATCACCGAGCTCAAAGTACCCATAGGGCCATAGATCGCTGACAGCGAGAGTCAAAACCATTTAAGAGTATCACAAATCGAATCCACCAGCTCGCAAGTATCCATGCTCCAACCAATAAGTTGACCGCCCAACAAGGCCTTAAATGACGGATTTCGGTTTCATTTCAGTAAGTCTGGAAAGAGAAATTTGGTGGAATTTCGATGTAATTTCGGTGAAATGGCCGGAAGTTGGGGAAATTACTTGAAAGCTTGTTTTTTAACAGATAAAGATTTTTAATATTCTTTAACACAATAAATAAGATAGAAAAATAGTTTTTTATAATAGTAAGATATTAATACGATATCTTACATTAAATTTCCATCCAATCATCCCAACAGTCAAAAAGTAGTATGCTGCTCGGAACTAGAACCATATTTTGAACAGTAATTAGAAGTCATCGGTTTCTCCTCTTGAACATGAAGAGAATGGTGACATGTGGGCAACTCTTCAACAAGGATGAGATGACAAATATGATAACCACTAATTAAAACATATATCAAAATAAAGAAAAATAAAAATTGTAAATATCTTCAGTTAAAACTTTAATTTAACTCTTAAATCGTGTATCTAACCGATTTGGTTTGGATTTAGATATAAAATATCGAAACTTTTTTTTTGAAACCAACTTTTCGGGGGAGGCACGGCTCGGTGCTCGCCCCAAACTTTTTATTAAAAAGGCGATGATGCAAAAGAGAGAGAGACAGATTTAAAGGATCGAGTAGATCCTGCTGGAAACCCAAAAAGAAGACGCACTAGAATAAGGACCAATCACTGGACAGCATAGCCGAATGCGCCAAAATGTTCTCCTTGTAAAACCTTTGTCCCTTGAAAATCTTCGAGTTACGCCATAACCATATCGCCCAAATGCACGCGAACGGACGAAGGAGCTCCCCCCGCGCCCTATCTTTATTTGACCGCAGAGAGTCCCAAAACGTCGAAGCAGAGGAAGTGTTGATCCACGGAATTCGGGCCTCCGCCCAAATGACAGCAGTGCCTGGGCAAAGGAAGATAAGGTGCTCCGAAGTCTCCAAACCGCCACCACACAGCGCACAGTCCGTAGAATCGAACCCCGCGAAAAACCTTGCGCACCTATCGCGAGTCAATATCCTCCCGCGTCTGAGCAGCCACAGAAAGAATACGACCCCCTCCGGGAGCTTGATACTCCAAAGAAATTTAATATCCATGCACCTGATGTCCTGTTGTGAAATCTCCTGCTGCGAAATCGCCCTGAACACCCGCCTCGTGGAGAAGATGCCATCGCGCCAAACCCAGTGATCCCGACCACCCGAAGGCCTGGGCACATCCTTAAGCAACTGGAGGAGAGCCAGTAGGTCATCAAACCGCTGATCGGAGAGGTTACTGACAAATGAAGGGAACCACTCATTCCCACACCAAGAGGAAGCCACCGTCTCCCGAGGATCCCGCGCCAAAGCACATAGGCGCGGGAAGGTATCACCGAGGGGGGCCACCCCCGCCCGCATATCGCGCCAGAACAAGAAGGAGTTACCATCCCCAAGCACAGGACTAAAGAGATGAGAATAGCGCCGAGCAACAGATACGATCCCCCGCCAAAAGGGGGTTCCAGAGCGACGATCATCCAAATCGCGCATCAACTCCACCCCAAGAGACAACAGATCCCGCAGAATGGAAGGGAAGAAGCTGTTGGCACTTCCCCAAAGCCTATTGACCCACTTGAGAAGCAACGCGTCATTTACGTGATCGAGCCGCCGAATGCCAAGTCCGTCATCGCACTTCCTCTTAGTCACCTCCGCCCAGGCCACCAGGTGAGAGACCTTCGAGACGCTTCCTAATCCCCACCGGAATAATCCAATTTGATAGGTAGTATATAGGGATAGAAGGAAGAGCCGACCTAATAAGAACGAGCCGACCTCCCCGAGAGAGCATGGCTGCGCTCCACCCGGCGAGCCTCCTTTCCGCCTTGTCCACAACCTTGTGCCAATCACGAAGCCTAGATCTCCTCGCCCCCAGCGGCATCCCCAAATAGTCGATTGGAAGCGAGGATAGAGGAGTTCCCATTAACAGCCCACACGCATCCGCCGAGCCCGCATCCCAAGCGAAAGGAATCACCTTGGACTTGGATTGATTAATGAGAAGTCTTGAGAGCTCGCTAAAGATTTTCAATGTGACTGCCATCCCTCTGACTTCCTCAATGCCACCCTCGATGAAAACAATAGTGCCGTCCGCATACTGTAAGGTTGGGACGCTCTGGTTGCCGCAAGAGTATCCCATGGAAAGGCCACGATCCACCACCCGAGCCACCATCCGTGGCAACACGTCAACCGCAATAACAAAGAGTAAGGGCGCCAAGGGGCATCCCTGCCGCACGCCCCTTCTAGGCTGAAACCGATCGCCAACGACGCGGCCGTTCATCATAATAGAGAAAGAAGCAGTAGTAATGCACCTGCGCATCCACGATATCCACAGCTTTGGAAACCCACGAGCCCGCAGCACCATCCAAAGGAATTTCCAATCCAGCGAGTCGTAAGCCTTAGCAAAGTCCACCTTCCACAGGACCCCGTGCTTCCCCCGCCTCACCCAACTCTCCACCATCTCCGAAGCCAGAGCCGTAACATCGGAAATTTGGCGACCACGGATGAAGGCAGCCTGAGAGGGCGCGATTAAGTCGTCAAGCAACGGCGCAAGCCTCCGCGCAAAAACCTTTGCCACGATCAGGTACAATGCATTGGAAATCGCAATCGGCCGAAAATCTTCAATAGCGCGAGGAGAGGAGGTCTTAGGCAACAAAACAATGAGAGCCCTATTGAACTGGTCGAAGCCCGCGTTTCCTTTGCAAAATTCCAAGAAAACCTCCCAAACCTCCTTCCCAACCACCTCCCAGAAGTCCTTGTAGAACGCAATGGGGAAATCGTCTGGACCTGGCGAGGCGTCGCCGTTGAGATCCCAAATAGCATTCTTGACCTCCTCCAGGGAGACCTCCTTAATCAACTCCGCACAAAGCATGGGCGAGAGTTGCGGGGTACCCTCCCCCGACCAGAACCAATGATTAGGCGCACGAAGAGATGAGTAGTCCCTGTAGTACGCGGCCACCTCTCCCCCCAAAACCCTCTCACCCACGACCTCCCTGCCCCCGAAGGAGATGGAATGAATATAGTTAGAACGTCTCCTGCTAGAGGCCACCCTATGAAAATAGGAGGAGTTAGCATCCCCCTCCTTAATCCACTTGATCTTAGCCCTCTGACGCCATTCCGCCACCCTCTTCTTTTCCTCCCTCTCCACCACAGCCAACGCCGTCGACCTAGAGACAACTTCCTCGGGGCAGAGGTTCCTCTCCCCCTCCAATGCATCCATTGCCGCGACGATCACCTCCGCATCCTTCCTGGCAGACGCCCTTGCCTCCCGCGTCCTTTTTTTGAACGAAGCCAAAGCGCTCCGCAGACGCACTAACTTCTTTACAAATCTAACCACCACCGACCGACCACCGCAATCCTCATTCCAAATGTCAGCCACGAGCTCCCGGAAGTTATCCTCAAGCAACCAACAACTCTCATATCTAAAGAAACCCGCAGCGGGAGGCGAAATGTCGGAAACCCATACGAGAGGAGTATGATCAGAGAAAGAGCGCGCCCGAGAGAGAACATTCGCAAGGGGAAACAACGACATAAAAGCCTGCGAAGCGAAGAACCTGTCAATGCAAGATTTTGACGAAGAACTCCTCCAAGTGAACGTAGTGTCCGCAGCATGCAGATCCTCCAACGCCATGGAGTTAACGAAATCCACAAAATCAGCTGGGCCCGGATCCGTACCCCCCCCACCCCGGAGCGTGGTCTATCAGAAGCACGCAAAGTAACATTGAAATCTCCTCCTATGAGCCAAGGAGAATCCGGAGAATCCTGACTGACCCGCCGAAGCTCGTCCCAAAGTTCCCTTCTCTTAACATTACAACATGGGCCGTACGCACAGGAGAAAATGATAGTTTCTGAATCCGCCTTCCTAGATAAAAAGACAGAAATAGAGTGACAGCCCTTGACGGCGGAGATTAGAGAGAAAGCCGATAACTTCCATGCAACTAATAAGCCCCATGCATGGCCGATTGTAGGCAAAGCAGTGAATTCATCCAGATCCCCTGCGGCAAAAGAGCGCCAAACATCCTCGTCGAAGAGAGCCAGCTTGGTTTCCTGCAGAAGAATCACATCGCACCCCCACTCTTTGAACCTGTTACCTAACACCCTCCTCTTATCCGCGTCTCCCACGCCCCTCACATTCCAAGTTAATACTTTCATTTGGAAACATTTTTGAAGCCCCACGAGGGTACCACCCCAGCCGCCTCCGCCACCGCCTCTTCGAAAGTGAGACAGGTCTGATGTTCCCTGGACTTCTTTAAAGCAATCTAAACAAGTAAAAATACGTTAAAAGAAACTTCTTTAAACAATGTAAAGCACTCTAAAAACTCAACAAATTAGCGAATAAACAAGTAAAAATACATTAATATATGCAAATTTCGATGAAACCGAAGGGTAGATCACCTCATTTTTGTTGTTTCGCCGAAATAACATGTAATTTCAATGAAATTTTGTTGGCATTTCAAGATATTTCATTGAAATCCTGGAAAAAGAAATAAGGGTACGTTTCGATTTCGGTGACCTAAAGAAATGGAAATTTTGAAAAACTTCGGTGAAATGTGAGGCCATGCCGCCCAAGGCACTATCAGACAGCATCATTTTGTAATCAGAGAAGCCTAATCCAGCCAAGTCGTGACAGTTGCCTCGATCCCATGACTCCATCTTCATATCCTATAAAGAAATAACATCAACCTTCCAACCCTCCAGAAGAAGACCCACCGCTCTTCTCTTGCATGCCCAAGGCCTCGGACATTCCAAGAGACAATCATCATCTAGCACCAGAGAGGGTTGCCCCTGCCAACATCACCCCCACGCAACATGTGGTCCTTCCCCTCTTCTCAGGATCCACCCCAAATAAAATAGACCTTAAAAGGTCACCGCCAATACCAGTGGTCGTGCATGGTTGCACCACCATAGGCACCACCTCATCAGGAATCTCTACCAACGATGCTCTCATTGAATGTGACCAAGGTCCCAATGGCCTTCGCTTTCGACGGCAGATAAAAATCCTCCAATGATCCACCTCGCAAATCGCAAGCGCAAGTGGCAATAGGCCTCGACGCCTTGAGGCATGCTTCCGTTGTTCACCCGAACGAGAAGTCACAGCTCCAGAACTCCCAGCCAGAGGCATCACAAGCACCAAAGAAGCACCATGCTCCATCGGGCACGGACCAGATGATATTGAGTCGCAGCTCAGGTCAGAGTCCTAGAGAAACCCCAGCACCACAGAAGAAGACTGCCGAGGGCAATTCGACCTATATAACGAGTCAGGCCTCCAATCCGAGGACACATCCATCAGTTCGAAAGAGCCCTCCTTCGAGTCAAGCATACGAAGCCCTGGAAAACCACTAGGCTTTGTAGCAGGTGATGGAGGCAAACATTCTACAAACAGCAAGGGAAAAGAGGTCCAACCCACCATATACAATGCTTCAAAAATGATCAGTCGTGCACTCCTCAACCAGAATCAATGCATCGATGGTATCACCAAGGCGAAGACCATCTGAGATAAACTAACGACCTTAGCGGACCCTGCCAAAGCACTTCGAAAGCAGTCAAGATGACGTGAGGTAAACGGCATACCAGAGATGTCGAACATCTTGCCAGCCATGTGGGGCAAAAGCCCAACTCTGAAACGAGGGCATATCCACACCACTCCAAAGGCCTCAAAATCAGACGCCAGAACAGTCCTCACATGTGAGGTCGAAAGATCACGCATACAAGTAGACGTAGACTCTAAAGAAATAACATCTCACAAAAAATGGTCCAAAAAGAAAGACACAAGGTACCTTCCAATCACCTCCAACAGGTCTCCACAAGCCACCGAAGCAATCAAACAAGAAGAATTTTGGTCCACCGAAGCAACAACCTCTTGATGTGGCAGGCAAGTGTCCTCATCAAAGGGCGACTTCTGAGAGGTTCCCAAAGAATTACTCGACGCAAATGGATGTTGCATCATGCCCCCCTCAAGCTGTAAGGTCACCTGAGGATGCCACACCTTGCGGATCTTGCAATCACGACGTCAGTAGACCCACTCCCGACATCGGAAGCAACAAAAATTGAAGAATGAAGGCACCAGAGCACCTCGTCGAGACCCACAACTACCCATCCCCTCCTAGCCCTTCTCTTCATCCACAAAAGGCTCATCAAACTTCTCATGAGCATGAAAATCATGAATCACAGACCCTACGTTAGTAGCCATGGCACTAGAACAAGCCAAAAACGAACCATCGGAGAAGGGGTTGTCCTCTTTTCTCAAACAAGCCTGCTTAATATGGACGTTGTGCATTAAGCATTTTCTGACCCTTAACAAGGCACCTTGGAGCACATCGCATTTCTAAAAACACTTGGTAAACCAAAGGGTGACCGGACATATCCTCCAAAGGAACTTCTGTGGGGGTGTCAATCGGTACCATCATTGTTAATTCGGGAAACATCCTTAAATATGGGAGTTGTGGGAATTTGTACTTCTTGGAGGCTAACATGTTTCAACAAGAATGTACCCTCGAGCATATCTTCCTACTATTGTCGTATATTGATGATATGATGACTTTCTTCGATTAGGAAAGTTGTCAGGAGGCATGTGCTGCTAGTGACTCCTCGATATTTTTTGGGAAGCCTCAAGGCCAATATTCAAAACTTATCAACTCCTTTGTGGAGTCTTCATATGGAAAATCTAGGACAATTTTCGGTAGATACAAGAGATGCATCGATTAACTAAGGATATGTATGGAATACGATGAACAGTCGTCAAAGGAATTAGTCTCCTAAGAATTTTCCGAGGGTAGTACAATGGTTATGTTTATATATGTGATGATGTCACCTCTTGCATGTTATCATTCATGTTGGTCTCGCCAAAAGGATGGAGGCTTTGTATCTATGACTAGGGAAAAATCTAGAAGTACAATGGCTTTAGTGAAGTGGAGTAAGGAGCGCTAATCGATCAAGGAGGGGTGGGGATTGTGGACTTGGAGTAAAAGACCTAAGGGTCTAGTGTTCTGTAAAAGACATAAGCGCATATGCGACCCGCATATGCCCCGCATACTGCTCCAGCAGCGTGGTGGTCAGCCTCTAGTAGTATCAACTCTCCAATCCTCTCATTTGGGTGCTAACCTCTGTAGTTTTGCCTCTTCTTCCATTCAACTGCAAGAATATGCAATACATTTGTATAGAATTGCAATTCATTTAAAATTCGATTTGAATCCGGATTCGAAGCTTTTAAAATGAACCAAATCCAAATGTTGGTGGATTCAAAGGTATTCGATCCGATTAATAACCTTATGAGCAAGACATGCTCACATCACAATCATCTCTACTTTTAGAAGGGTTGTGAAGGCAATTCCTAGGATTGATGTCATAAAAGTAGTGGATGGTGGCCATTTATGTCGTTGATTAGAGGACTGGACTGAGGTTGCTCGAATTAGAAGATCTTCCCCTAAATTAATAGATGGTATTGACGATTTTCATGCAAATGTAACGGATTGCTTGTCAAACTAGATAGGGGCATACAGTGTTCAAGCTCCCAACTCCTCTTTCTCATATTAGCACTCCATGGACTTGTTACCTTACTTGCTATGCTTGATGGTCAAAGATCACATGGGGTGAATTCTCATTGTATATCTTGTATGGGACGCATGCAAAGGAATTTGTGTCCCTACCCTACATTGTCAAGGTCCAAATTCTGACGCGGTTGAAGAGAAAGAAGGACGTGATCAACACTAGACAACGATGAGCACCACTTTATTCGGACACTTGCCCTCTTTGTGTTTTTTAAGAGAAAAAAGATGTCAAGTCGTAAAGACTCGCACCCAAAAACTTATATCCACATGATAAGCACAAAAGTACTTGCCCTTTTTGTGCTAATTAACAAAAGGATATGGAGCACATGTTATTCCAGTGAGATTTTATTAAGGAGGTCTACGAAGAGTAGGGACTACTTAATTGGGCACTGCCTCTTTTGATGCCTTATGGCGCAACATTAAAGAAGGAAAGAAAAGCAATAATAGCATGTGAAGAAGGGCTCGCTATAGATTTACAATAGTATGGGTATTATGGACGCAATGGGATGATATGGTCTTTACTCATTATATCTGCGAGTGTTTTGTTATTGCAACATGTGAAGGATGTCTAATGTTGTTTTTGTGTGTCTCACCTTTCAAAAAGAAAATTCTGAAATGACTCCAAACCTCTATTGGCTATCCTTTGGCTTACAAAAAATAATAAATAGCAATCCTTGGATCTTTTTAACCGCTAGCATTCTTGAAGCAAATGGTAAAGTTCAAGAAAATGTGAAAAGAAAAAGTGTGATCATTAACAAAGCAAAAAATGGCATCAACATACAAAAGAAATATTAAAGATAGGATATTCCTTCCCACATGAAACAGAATGATTCTAACAATTTGTATTAAATTGATGATATATAAGATAGAAAGTTCAATATAAATGATTAAAAGATGAGGAAACGTGGGTTTTTACCACTATTCGATGTTAATTATTTGTATTTCATATAAAGAAATCAAGCCAAACAAAAGCAAAACCATCTCTAACATGGAGACGTCATCAAAAATTAGATATACCCAATTAGACCTTCTCCAACAAGGATTTGTCCATGCAATCCCTCCCACTAGTCCTCAACATAGGTCAATAGGAGTAAGTTAGATTGTTAGAGTATTTGGTAGGGCGCCCATTGAGTTGTAGCAGGGTAAATGGATCCTGGAGAAGATCCATTTACCCCCATCCAGTGTTTAGTCTCACATCGTCCAGTGGTGGGACTTGGAGGCTCTGGAGAGGCTATATAAGGAGCCCAGGCCTCCTGTATCCACTGAGAAAGTCAATAGACAAACACGCCCCGTAGAGGGCTTCTCCCGTGGTTTCATCCCGCTCCTCACGGAGTAGGATTCCACGTTAAAATCCCGCGTTCTTCGTGTTCTTTACAGTTTTTCCATGTTCGCTTCCGCATGTTTATTTTCTTAACATGGTATCAGAACGGGGTCGATTTTCAGAAAAAAAAATTCATGTTCTTATTTATTCTCGAGATTCGATTGTTGAAGATTTGTTTTTATTTCTGGGATTCGATTCCTGAAGATTAAAGTTTTTTTAAGTTCTGGAAGTTGTTCAGGAAACTCTAGGGTTTTGAAAAACCCTATGTTTGGCTAGGCATCCTCTCAACCCTAGGCACGATGCTCTCTGCTGATGAAGGAGCATGCCTCGCGCCATCTCCCTTCCAGACAAGAGATCTAGATCTGGCGGTGCTCTCAACCCTAGCCGCCATGGCGATTCCTCATCCTCCAGCCCTATTCGAAGAACAGATCGCGCACCACCCAAACGACGACCCAGGCGCACTTCCGCTCCAGATCTCGCGCCCAAGTTCCTATCCCACTTGATCGTGAAGCTCCCGCGACATGCGAGCCCAGGCGGCCTCCAGTGGACGCGCAATGGCGCCTTCTCTTCCGCGATGGCTCTCCATGCGGCTTCCCCCTCTAGGCGCGACTCCCGCGCGCAGTTCCCAGGCGCAAAACCAAGCCGCGCGACGCTCCATGCTCCCAGGCGGCGCCTCTCGCCTCAACGACACCCCAGGCGCGCGATGGCGGCGCGAGTCTCCCTCTCCAGGCGGAGCCCAATGGCGGCTCCAGGCGATCCATGCGCAACCTCCAGGCGCTTGCTGGCGGCGGCACTGTTCCACGCCTCCAGGCGTGCAACGCGCGCAATCTCCTCCTGGCGCACGTTCTTCCTCAAGGCGGCGCCCCATGCGGCGCTCGAGCCACCAGGCGTCCGGCTCTCCATGCTGCGCCAGCTTCTTCTCCAGACGGTGGCGCATAGTACGCACGCGGAATGATCATCCAGGCGACGGCATGTACAGCAGCTGCCCCCCATGCGCGGGCGGCGCATAGCCGAAGGGTTTCCCCCGTGGGAACCCTAAGAAGGGTGGCCAATATTATTTAAAAAAAATTGCAAAAAGTGGCCGAAGTTTTTGGAATTTTTTTAAAGCACACAGGGGCTGTTCCTGTAGAGCTCACTTGTGTCAAATTCATTATGTAAAAAAAAATGATGAGGGGCCTAAAAGAAAAAGAAGGGTAGCAGGCTCATGAAAAAAAAGAGGGGGTGTGTACATTTGTAAAAGCCGTACGCTGTTGAGAAAAAAAGCTGCGTACAAAGAAAAGTCGTACGCAATTTCAAAAAAAAAGGTTGCAAAAGCCAATTAAAAGAAATCAAGCGGCTTATAAAAAAATTTAATAAAAAAAGGATTGGCAAAGTCGAAAAAAAAGAGTTTGAACGGCTTTAAAAAAATTGCAAAAAAAATGACGGCTTAAAAAAAATGAAAAGCCGCAGGTATGTTTTGTTTTCCCCTTCTATCTTGTCTTCTCCCAACTTTGTCGATGTTCATTTTCCGACAAGTACGGGAGAAAGGGGGAGTATGGTGTAGAGTCACAGGTCTTCTTTCATATTCAGATGCAGGTTTCCAGACCATCCAGATTTTTCAGACTCTACAAAGACAGATCAGATTTCAGACTCGACGTTCGGATCGGTTCGAGTCCAAGTTCGAGGCACTCCATGTAGAGGCCCAGTTTCGAGATCTCTAGAGAGAGACTCCAGTTTCAGACACGCATATGATTGCAGTCATTTTCATATGAGCATATGTTGCCATCATCTGTTTGAGGTCCCCATCATTCTTGTTATTGTTCGGCCAGAGTTTTCATGTGAGCCATAGGGACTCCAGAGTAGAGGACCATTCCTTATGCCATGTTGGCAAGGGTTTTCATGTGATATCATAGGTACACCAGAGCAGTGCACCATTCTCTGAGCCAGATGGGAGAGACCCAGTTCTCCGACGAGGAGACTTATTTCAGACTCCATTCTCCAACGACCGTGGACTCCGACGAGGATTGCACAGCCACAGCCTTTTCAGTTTGGCCCTTTTCAAGATGGAGCAGTTGTCCACATTATTGTGGCAGGCCAGAGTACTCCGACGAAGAGACTCATTTCCAGTTGCAGCGACTCTGACAGGCGCAGTTCAGAGCGCATGCTCTCCGACGAGGAGATTCAGAAGACTTACACTCCAACCCGTTCATCCTCCTCACTTGCATGGCATGAGAAACAACGTCCTCGACTGCAGCAATGTGCGCGTTGGGTTGATATTGTCCGTAGTGTCTTGTAGCGTTGAGTTGAGTTTCTTTCTGTTTGTCCAAGCTGAGCATTGCATGCTCCAGCTTGAGGGGGGTGTTGGAGTATTTGATAGTGCGACCATTGAGTTGTAGTAGGGTAAATGGATATTGGAGAAGATCCATTTACCCCCATCCAGTGTTTAGTCCCACATCGTCCAGTGGTGGGACTTGGAGGCTCTGGAGAGGCTATATAAGGAGCCCCAGACCTCTTGTATCCATTGAGAAAGTCAGTAGACAAACACGCCCCGTAGAGGTCTTCTCCCGTGGTTTCATCCCGCTCCTCACGGAGTAGGGTTCCACGTTAAAATCCCGCGTTCTTCGTGTTCTTTACAGTTTTTCCATGTTCGCTTCCGCATGTTTATTTTCTTAACATAGATCTACCTGCATCAACCTAAGTGATGCACATATATCAACATTGTGAATTAACCATAGAAGACCAAGTGGTCCATATCCTCATCATTATTCATACACACTGAACATGATTGATCCAAAACTAACCCCCCTCCCCCCCCCCACCTGCACTTGAGCACGATAATAATAACATTTCTCATGTCACCCGGTACACATATAGCGTCACTTCACTGACATATTGGCTTTCCAAATCAACCACATAAATGTACTAAACCTTCTCCTATTATAAGTAGGGTCGGCTACATAGATTCTTGCTCAAATCCATGTTGAAAGATTCGACTATTTTTTACGATGGTCGTCGACTACCTAACGCAACTCCTGCAAGAGTAGGATTTGAACCCTGGTCTTTTGTGTAGTAGACACATTGTACTACCACTAGACCATTAAATGAGTGCTACCAAATCAACCACATATCCAAGGAAAATCCATGTCGACAGACAACCCATGCTCCCTCAATGATTTATAGGCCCAAAACACTGAAAATCCTTCTCACACGTGAACCCAGGTATCGGAAAAATGATCAACTGAAGCAACCCCTTCCAGCAATGTAATGACCGCACAATAAAGTCCAGAAACATCTCTTCTAAAAGCAATGGTGCAAATTGCAAGAGCCAAAACTTGTTCCAATATTGTGCCATGATCTCCTCTATGTCGATCACGATCCCAGCCAGCCTTAGGAACTACACTACCAATGCCCCTTTCTGAACCAATCTCTCAACTGGAATCTAAAAACCTCCCTATTTCCTAATTGTCACCTCAGTAAGAGCCCCATTGCGGGCAGAAAATGCATCAAGTCCTTCCAAAATGAAGTCCTCTAGAAAGTCAATTATCTCTAAAAAAGGTGCATGCCAGAATATAGGACTAGAATTTTCTGCACCTCACCAAGTACATCGATTCTGTAAGCAAGGTATCATTGAAGTGCTGCAACATCCTGATCCCAAGCTGTCCCTCCTTCTTGGGCCATGCAAATCTCCTTCCACTTATCAACCCAATGTTGCATGTATTGGAACAGATTTCTATTTTTGTGAGTGATAGAGTTTCTTGATCCACTTTCTCAAAAGGCATGAATTAGAATGAAAACAATCTAAGTTCTTTATCGTGTATGAATGAAATTGCACATCGCTCATAAGCAGATTCCTTAAAGATGTCACTTTATGCTATTTATTTTCGTTTGTATTGTCTTAAGACTCTTAACTATCATTTAGGTTGCAAACTTAAAACGTATATCTTTACATGATCCTTCAAAGCATCATCATGTGCAGCTTAGGTATATGTTTAGTTCCTACAGAACACCGAATAGAATGAAATCACAAAGCAAGAATCGCATACCTTCTTCCTGCAGAACTTGAACAGCGGATTCAGGTACCTTGCACACTGTTTAAACGTAGCCATCATGGACTTCCCTTTGGCCGTCCTCTTCTCCGCCTCCTGCATCTCCTCCAGCTCTTGGCTCCATTCATTCAGCAGCCTCTTGAAGAACACTAATATCTTATCCTCATCGCAGAGCTCCTCGAAGTTTGCCTTCATCCTCTTGACATCCTTATCATTGTCCATGCCCGAGGAGCCCCTGCCATCATGATCCCCATCCTCGTCACGGTCATCATCCCCGTCAGCATCGTCAATCCCATCAGCATCCTCCCGCTTACGCTTGGGCTGGGAGAAGGAGCCGGCCTTCTGGCGCCTGCGCATCTCATAGATGTCGCGAAGGAAGTCGTTGGTCTGGCCCTCGGTCATGTCGCTGTCGAAATCGAGGATGCCGGACTTGAGGGTGGTCTTGAAGCGGGCAAGGCGAGCATCGTCATCCTCGCCAAAGAGGGTGATGGGCTGCTTGAGGAGGCGGAGGCGACGGACGACCTCGGCGCGAGGGAGGACGAGCTCGTCGATGCGGCGCTCGTCGTCGGCGGTGGTCTCGGAAGGCGGGAGAGAGGAGGAAGGGGCGGAGGTGGAGACGGGTGTGGAGACGGAGGTGGAGGAGGAAGGGGAAGGGTTTTGGGGAAGGGGGTGGGATTTGGAGAGGGGGCGGCGGTGTTCCTCCTCCCGAATCTTCTGGAGGCGCTTTTGCTCGATCTCCGAGCGGCGGAGGAGTTTCTTGCCACCGAAGTCCGACTGTAGGGCCTCCCGCTTCTTCTGGAGCTCCCGCTTGAGAAGGTCCATGGTGCAGAATTTGGGGACGGCGGAAGATCGGTATGGGTAATTGCTATTATATGCACCCGTGACCGGTGTGCATTGGAGCAGAAATTATCCTTATGATTCTCTGATAGTGCGTTAGGAAAGACTCCTTTTAATAACTATTAAACTAATAGTGATTAAATGCACAAATAGCAAGTTTTAATATTTAAAACAGCAGGTATAAATGGATACTTAGGGCCTGTTTGGTTGCAGGGTTGGGTTGGGCTGGGTTGGGATGGGTGAATAGTAATCTGTGAGGAGGAAGTACCTTTGTGAATAGTAACCAGGGTTGGGCCAACCCTGCAACCAAACAGGCCTTAGGCGTCTAATAGGGGTGCCAAGCCTCAATTAATGACAGTGGACTCTTCGGAGATAGGAAGTGGATGTTTGATTAACCCGAACAAGTTCCAGGATCAAATTCAAGGAGGTAACTCAGGTCACTAGTTGGGATTCTCAAACACTCAGCCATACGTTTAATCGCTTTTCTTTTTTTTTGTGAATTTTAATGTATTTTTAATTTTTTTATTAATATTTTTAATAGTTAATTTTTTATTTGCATATTTTCAATTTTTATTATATAAAATAAATAAAAGAAAAGGAAAGGAAAAAGAAAATGAAATTTACTTGATAATGGTAATAGATATAAAAAATGGAAAACTGAGGTTTCAGATAAAGTAAGTGGATAAAAAAGCGATAAAAATATAAATAAAATATTTATACGATTTTTATATTTTGCAAATATTTTTGAATATTCTTCAACAAGTGAAAATATAAAATAAAATCAAACAAAATGAAAAGATTGTAAAGAAAAATAAGGCAAATGGACTGATGAATATCTGATTCATCATGTCTACTCATGCTAATTAAGCAATAATTGATGTATTCTACGTGCATTTCACATCATATTATGCATGATTTACAACATACGCTATAATAAAAATACACACACAAAAGCATAAAGTTCTCTTAAAATATAAAGTTCCGTTCAAGTGATTATAATCCTATATAAACCTATAATGAAATGGTCATAAAACTAAGAACTACATTATCAATCGCCAAATAGATGATATGCTACAAATTAATAAGTCACTTATATCATCATTATAGTCCTTAGTAATATATATCTATAAACTTGGTATACAACTATACAAGCTATTAAAAATAAAATCTATTCAAGACAAGTCAAGACCTATCATTATAATAACATAGGTGGTAGGACTAAGTACAATTTGCATGTGTTGGGGGCAAGAAAGAAAGCCACTCACGTGAATCTCCTTTCTCACCCCCATGCAGGTCATCAACATCTATACGTAAACTTATTCTCATACTTCCATTACAAGCAACTACCATCAGGTCCTGAGGTCCCTCTCTGCCATGCTTTTTATCAAATGACCCCTCGGCTCCTCCACCTTATACCTCGAGAGGATGCATTAACTTGTGCTTTCTCCATCAACCCGACCGACCTCCAAGATGACGCCTTGCCTGCTCGAACAGTCGTCACCATCGACTATAAAATGAGGAGAGAACCAACGTCATGGGACCATCTTCCCCCCGAAGAGAAGAACCAATCTTCTCCAACCACTGCACCTAGGTAGCAAGCTGCCCCAGCCTCAGTCCACTCTACTGCTGCACGCGCAGACATCCTCTCCAAGCTGCCTACCTCCTGCGCGTAGGTCGCATGCACGAGCATCTCCTTCAGCCTGTCGGCCGCACACGCGGACCCTTTCTCTAGACCCGCACGGCTACCTCTTGGGTCGTGCCACCGCACGCTCTCATCTCTTTATTCCAGTACGCCCTCGGTCATACCACCCTCAACTACGTGCGTGCCCCCAACAAGCCGTTGCTCTACGTCGTTGCCTTGCAACCGTGGCGTTGCTCGACTTCCCTCTTGATTATTTGTTGCACTCGTGCCCCCTACGCTCGCATGCTGCCACTGTGCATCCAGAAGGAGGGCTCCATCCTCCCCATTTGCAGTTTATAGGACTCGAGTGAAGAAGAGCCTTTGTCATTTTTTTATTGTCTTTATTAAATTGATGCGTGTTATTCTGTTTTTTTAATTGGACTTTTAATATAAAATTGCCCATGAGTAGAATCTTTTTTCAAACATTAGTTTCAAAAGTGCTTTTCCTGCAATTTTCTCATTCACATTATTCTATTCTGTAACATTTCAAGCATGGCCTTAGTTTCAAGATTAGTTATATGCAATTACAAATCACTGCTTTACTTTCCTTTCCAATTATGCTTTTACCCTTCACATATAGTTTTTAATATTTAAAATGGCATATAATTCTCAAAAGACGTGCAGAAGTAGTTAGGTCATTTAAAATAGGATTCATCTTGTTTTAACGTTCTTTTATATTTATATTTATATAGTCACATTTTTCTTACATTGGGAATCAAATCAAGTTGAAAAATGAGATTAAATTGTGATTAGCTTGCTAGGTCCTTGTGGTTTGACACCCGACTTGCCTTATACTTGATCTCATTTATATTATGGCATCATCGAGTTTATAAATTATATATGTTTGATGAAATTGCGTGTATGCACAACGATAAGGTAAAAATCAACCATTAAGTCACACATAAATCTAGCCAAAATTTTGGCACCGTTGCCGGGGACTGGGCAACATTTGCAATTTTTCTTCATTTTTAACTTGTTTTCGATATTCTGATCCGTGCATTTTTTTCAGGTAGTTGAACCTCGAAAAAGAAAAAAACGAAGAATCCATGCATTTTTTTGCGAACTTGTAATTTGTTTAAAGTAGAGAAAAAATTTTAATATTAATTTCTCCCCCTTGAGAAGCTCGCCATCATCAGGACAAAATATCACGGATTTAGCGTCAAAAGTGCAGGCGTTGTGAGCTTCTTTCTTTCACTTAGGCATCATAAGATTTACATTTCTTGCATTTATTTATGCATCAAATCAAATCGAAAAAATAAAACAAAAAAGAGTTCTTGATTACATCATCTCCATGGTCTTCTCCGTATGTGATAATTTAATTCAAAGACCATCAAATCGTGCTTTGATCATATAAAAAGATAAGCTTGAAAGATCACCGCAGTGATTCGAGTGAAAGCAGATAAATTTGAATGCTTGTTTGATCGCTCGTGGTGATTAACACAAACTCACGAGCACATAGAATACTAGGATAGAGACAAAAATCTCTGGTGCCACGTGGGATTGCAGAGAGAAGTCATAACTCCTTGATGCGTTGGGCACAGGTTCTTGCGGAAGAACAGATCTTTGATTTGAGTACCCATCCTGGATCCCCCAGTCGAATAAGGACATCGATTTGTCACAATATACCCCAAACACCTCTTCGTTAAGGATCATTAAATCTCTGACGATATTTGTTGAACAACTAAAAGTAAAATCGAAAAGATAATCGCATTTGCGGTAATTTGTGTGGAGTTGGTGAATCAACAAATTGATTTGTGTTTGTACTATGTATGCTTGGTCGTAGATCTCTGGAAAATCCACTACGGTAATTGCTTGACTACGACCTATTTTATCCATCAAAACCCCGTCCACCCCATCCTAGCGAGAAATTTGAATCTGACATAGAGGGTGTGGGCGAAGAAAATCGTCCCAATCCAATGGATATCATTCTGCAATAATTGCAACTGTTGAGAGAGGAAAATGTCATGATCTGCCAAACAATCGGTCCATTAAATCGACCACCACTCAATAGCACACATTACAATCCTACGGCTGAAGATCTAGCTCATTTGGTCCAAATTCCACAAGAAGTAGGAGACTTTGAAATAAAACCAGCATCCATCTCCTTGATACCTAAATTCTATGGAAATGAGAGCGATGACCCTTTCCTACATATTCAAGATTTTTGATCCGCATGTGATACAGTTAACATCCTTGGGATAGGAAAGGAATACATTTATACGAAGGCATTCACCTTCTCTCTAAAAGAACGAGCATTGTAATGGCTCCGAAACTATGGAACTCCGCTAACATCATGGGATGCCTTGAGAGAAAGCCTACATAAAAAAATATTTTTCCGTTGGAAAGACCAATGCCTGAGACAAGTTATCTCATCATTCACTCAAAAGAATAAAGAACCCATTCACGAAGCTTGGGAGCGTTTCAAAGAGCTGCTTAGGAAATGCCCTCATCATGCAATCCCTGAATGGAAATTAGTTCAACTATTTTTATGAGGGCATAGACACTTCATTCAAGAGAATCATCGACGGTTCTTGTGATGGGAAGTACATTAGCTGCGATGAACACTTCATGTGGAATTTATTTGAAAATATGGCAGATAATTCAGAGAGCAGCTCGTCCATTGAGCAACATAGTGGGCACATGAGACCTATCAATATAGTCAATCATGAGAACTCCAGCAGCAACTCATCCAAAAAAATCATGATAAATGGGAAATTCTTTCCAAACAGATGGATCTCATGACCCAGACCATAGGTAACCTGGCTCTGAATAAAGCTCTGAACAACATCTGTGGGGTTACGTCTGACCCTAATGTTCAGGACTTTGGTCATTTACCACTCTCTCATGACCAAGAATTGACTCCTAGGACTATAAATTGAGTACAAAGAAATCTAGGAGGGGCATTTTCAAACACTTGAAATCTAGAATGTACAGAGCAATCCAATTTTGGATGGAATGGGCAACACAAAAAATATAATTTTCAAAAAAACTCACAACCCCAACAACCAAAAGGACTTCAAATGACTCAACCTCCCACAACTGTAGACTTTGACGCATTTACTCAAGCTATACAACAACTTGCAGCAGCACAACAACATGCCAATCAAGCGCAACAACAGGCCAACGCTGAGAATGCTCGACAATTTGCTGATCTTACATTCCAACATTGTCACCTCAATCCCTGCCCAATCCTAATACCAATAGTGCTAGCTCCTCCAGATCATTCTGCACCCCACCACCGGCCAAATATTTCACTTCACCCCCTCAGATTCCAAGCTCAAAATCAAGGATTTTCTGCCTCAACTCATAAGATCGATAATTTCAGCCAAGGAACTCATCCTCACGGTTTCTCTACATCCACCCGAGGATCCAACGTTATACAATCCGATCCACCCACACCCCATCAGCTAGTACCGGAACCATCACAATATATTGATATGGTCTCCTAACTAACCAAATGAAGATCCAGAAATACAACAAGAAAGCTTGAGAAATGTATAAATAATACAATCAAGCAACTGAAGGTAGCATGATTTTGTCATATGAAATTATTCGAAACTAGAACTATGATGATTGATTTGCAGACAAAAGATTTCATCACAGGTATCTAGGGGAGCTCTTGTCGCAAAGGCTTGACCGTGGGTTCCCTCGGTGGAAAAAATGGTATTGTCCATGTACCATAGTGGCGTAAAAGTCTCTGCACCATTATCATCTTCAATGAACCATAGGCTCCCTATGGTATATACACCTATATCGCCTATTGCCAAGACATTGACAACAAGCATATATAACAACAGTAGTTAAAGGAAACCTTGTCTGATGATGAGTACTTTTTTGAATTTCGTGTAAAATGCCAAGTTATAATATTCTCAGAAGTGGCAAATCACAGAGGAATGTCACAAGTCAAAAGTATTTTAGGTTTCCTTTATGTAATTTATACGTGTTTTTGAGAAAAATAATTTTTGAGTTTTATTTAATTTTTTACTTTTTGTGATACGTATGTATTTATGAAATTAATATTTTTTATCAATTTTATATTTTTATTCGTATGAATTTTGAATTTTTATCTTCACCTTTGTTTTTATAGGTTTTAAATGATTTGTCAAAATTTTTTGTCTTGAAATCTATTCCATGTGTATAATTAAAATAGAAGTAGATTTTTATTTTTTAAATAGGAGCGATGGCTACAAAAGTTAAGTTTGAAAATATTTTTGAGTAATGTTCATTTTTTTGGTAATTTCACGATTTTGTAGATATTTTAAGTTGGTTAAGATATTAATTTTTGGGCGATAGATTCCGCTTTTGCACTTTGCCCGCGCCGCAGATTGACCCCATGCCCCAGCCGTCTTCACATCTCTGCCCTGAACTTTCGTGTAATCCTACCCACCTCCAATATAAGGATACCACCGAGCGCTCCCACCAGGCCTGCCTCTCCAGCTCCTCCCTTGCTTGCCGTAACCCCGTCTACGGCGGCTCCTCTCCGGCTAGTTCCCCTCCTTTCCGTGACGCCGTCGACAGAGCTATGTCTACACATCTGGGTACGAACCAATTGGGGCTTTCGCAACGAAATGCCCAGCGAAGAAGAAGACGGGAGCACCGGCGGCGGCGGGTCGTTTGTGGGCAAATGGCGGGACGTGGTGGAGGAGCGGTGGCGCAAGGCTGGCGAGCACGCTGAGGCGTATCCCTACGTGTGGGCTTCCTACGCCGTGGTGTACGGTGGTCTCGGTGCCTTCCTCGCCTACAAGTGGAGGAGGTTCCGCAAGATGGAGGAGAGAGTCCGCGCCCTCCAGGAGCGCGCTCTACGCCAATCCTCCGATGCAGGCCATCGCTGAATACGGATTTCCAGTACGTTCCCTTTCAGGTTCTCTCTCTCTATCATAACAGGGGGATACTTTGTTGTTATGTCATATGAGATTAATTTTATTTTTTCCATCTTTCGATTTCTCAATGATTAATGAAAAGGACTTCCGGACACTCAAGAAGATAGGATAAGACGATGGAGAAACCCTAATTTATATAATACAATTCTGTTCCTTAAATAATGTCTACTAGTCTCTCTTTACAAGAGTGGTGGAATTACAAGATATAGAACGGGAAATAGAATAATTCTAACAAACATTAATTAACTAATGACTTAACTTAAACATTAAGCCTATTTTAGAGATCACATGCAATCCTCGTTTATTTAAGTTCATGTGTATTTTGCGACATTGAAGTGCTTACTAGTGGCTCTCATCACAGATGGTTTAGACCCCAACCACATGTTCCATCATTCACAAGTGTCGCAAGGATGATCCTATGATTCATCAATTTTTCCACGAGGAACCCTTGATGGAAGGGAAAAAGGAGTGGACCTTAAAGGTAAGAAGACCTAGATTTGTGGTAGATACTGAAGCAGTAGGATGCACCGCCCTATTCCAATGAAGAATTTGCAGTTTGTGATGTAGAGTTGGCATGTTTGTGTAATGGAAGCCAAGCCGTAATAAGGCCCTTCAAGATACTCTAAGCTGAACAAGAATTATGAATGTTATTTTTTTATCATTGCGAGCCAATAGACGTGGGAATTTTTTTTATTCACAACTTACCTTTTCTTTTAGGGATGTTTTCCTTCTACAACCCTTACTTTTTGCAAAGGGATGGGTTTCAAGGGACAATGGAACCATAAATGTCAATGTTTGATTTTTATTATTGACAATGAGAGTGGATTGAAGAACAAAATAATTAAACAAATACAAACAAAAAAGTTTTTTTAGCTGGTCCCATCGTGGATGATGCACACTTTCAGAAGACGTGCTTTTAATCATGCCGTGTGTGAGGATTGAAGTGGTTAATATCCCTTAAGAGATATTTCCTTCTGTCAGTGATGTGATTTAGAGATTTAGGATGAATTGTCGAGGGGTGAGAAGAGAAGAAAGGGTAAGGGAACATGAAAGAGCATGCCAAGCTATGTGGGAGAGGAGGAGGAGGAGAGGAGTGGGTTGGAGGATTTGAGGTGAAGAAGAAATTCAAAGGAAAAGGAGGATATTGTCAAGGGCTACTCAACTTTTACTTCATTTCATGCCCCTATTACAATGAGTAGATTGCTTTATATAGGGATTTAACCCATTAAAAGATACAACCTTTCACCTAAAAGACACATCCACATCCAAAAGGCATATCCGAAGGCTGTGGCCATTGATTTTTATGAAATTTAAAAATTACAATAAAATTACAATAAAAAATAAATATTTTGAACTACATCAATTCTCCTTCATCTTGAATAATCATCTCCTGATGAATTGCTTGATCATCGAGTTCGATAGAGAAGAAATCCATCTGAATTTTATCGGATCAACGTACCTAATTTAAGTCACTTTCTCTTTCTTTCAGCATTATATTTGTAATTCTTTCCCACTAGAGGGCATCTCCATAATTTCCTATTGCTCCATGTCCATCATGTGTTGCTCAGTTGACCATGGTAGCGGCATTGGATCGATTATAGCTGCAACGATGATGGGGAGAGTTATGCCGGTGGTAACGCCCTCGTTGGAAGGTCGAATCGAGCTTGACATCACCCTCTGGAGGGTCGAATTGAGCTTGACATCACCCTTTGCAGGGTCGCGTGCATGAGAGGTGTTGGCAGACTGGTGGAGTGCTGCTGACATTACCAAGGGGGGCTATGAAGCAACCAACGTTGGCGAGGGTAGTAGTGGTGGTGAGTCTAGTGCGACAATGGGAGTGGGCGCAATGGGAGTGGTTGTTACTGGGTCGAGTTTCTGCAAGGAAGAAAGTTCTAACAAAGCAGTAGTCATTTGGACAACAACTTCGTATGCAAATAAGTCGAGAACTTCAAACTCTTCATTAGCAGAACCTTCATCGAAGATGGGTTCCGTATCTTCATTGTTTTCTTGTACAACAGTTGGAATAATGAAATCTTCATCTTGAATGAATATATTTTCATCAAACCTGTGTTGTATTGATGTTGTATTGTGCGAATCTTCATTGTGATTGATGTCTTCTTCTGGCCATGAGTCTCGCCGTAGTTGCACCTTGATACTTCATAGAATGCGAGTATATTTGTCGGGATCGTGAGCCTTGGCCAAGATGACTCAAATTGAACATCATTTTCCAATGCTTGACATGATCGTCGAATTGCATGAATGATTCGTGCTCCATGCTCTAATACCAATTGATGTGGTTTAGAGATTTAGGATGAATTGTTAAGGGGTGAGAAGGGAAGAAAGGGTAAGGGGACAGGAAGGAGCACACCAAACTAGATGGGAGATGAGGAGGAGGAGGAGGAGAGGAGTGGATTGGAGGATTTGAGAGGAGAAAGAATTTCAAAGGGAAAAGGTGGATAAAGCCAATGGCTACTCAACTTTTACTTCATTTCATGTCCCTATTACAAATGAGCAGGTTGCTTTCTATAGGGATTTAAACCATTAAAAGATGCAACTTTTCACCTAAAAAACACATCCGAATTCAAAAGTCACATCCAAAGGTTGAGACCCTTGGTTTTTACAAAATAAAAAAATTATAATAACGGCCATCCTTGGGTCGTTGTGGTTAGCACAAAATGGATTGGTTTTCTCGAGGGAAAGAATGTATACGGATAATGTATTAGAGCATGCTAAAAGCCTCCGGGACCTCTGGTCCTTGTAACTGCTTTTGAGTTTATTGATATATAGAAGAATCTTTGGGTGAGCATCTCCTTGACGTCACACCCATTTTTCCTTTTTTTTACTAACTTGCTTCTTTGAAGAAGCATCTTCAAGGATACCAAAGATTTGTCATAATGCATATAAAGCAAATGACTGGGATAGAAGAGGTGATAGATACACTATACATGGTGGAGGATTCACGGACTCCTTTGATGTATGAGCAGCGGGAGAGGTTGGTACATTAGAAATTTGTAGTGAGCATAAAGTAAGAGGTGGAATGATCACACATTTCTAAACAGACTTGGCTCATGGAGGAGAGGATGCGAGTTCACTTCCCACTCAGGTGGAGGAATTTCATTCATTTAATTGAGGTGTTTGGTTTGCAGATTCTGGGGGACAAGCAGGTAGGGAGGCCTTGTAGTCTATTTCAGGCTTTTCAGCAGGTGTAGCATGGATATTTGCTGGAACACCGCACGGCAGAAGCACTAGTAGTTTACAGTCTGATCATGTCAACTTGATCACGGACTTTCAGAGTAGGAGGTGCGAGATGCTATGCGAAGCTGAATGCAGATCACTTCCGGGACCTGACGATTCCCCATTTCTTCTTCAAGGGATTCAAGTATGTGGTCTAGAAGGATATTTTGGAGTCAATTGAGGAGTTCATGTCTGGAAACAATGGTTATGATAGACTTAACATGGCCCTGATCTTCTTGCTGCAAAAAAAGAGAATTTTCCTTAGAGATTTGAAGACATCAGGGTCATTGCTCCATTCAAATGTTATATCTCTGATCATTGTGAAGCACTTGTCTAATAAGACCGGTCTCATTCTTAATGACCCGATTAGTTCGCAACATACAACTTTTATGCCATGCAAGATGTTGATAGATAGTATTGTGGTGGACTCGAAGATTGCGGTAAATTCTAGGAGGAGACATGCGGAGTTTACTTTGGAAGATGGACATTTTCAATGCTTATGACACAGTTGACCAGGTTTTTTGTGGAGACCCCTTTATAAGAGGGGGTTTCTTGATATCTGAATTGCTTAAATTACTAGGTGTATAACTACTGTTTCATAATTGATGCTGATCAATGAGCATATGAAGGGAGGTTTCTTTTAGTTGCCGAGGGAAATTAGACATGGATTCTTCTTGATGCCCCTTATTTCGTTCTGGCAGTTGAAACCTTGCAGTGACCGTGAGCCATGAAATTTACGGTGTTTGCTTTTGTAGGCACGTGATACATGTGTTGTCATCCTTGTTTTGCATTTGCAGATGACATTCCCTTCTTTGTGGAGGGTTCTTTTTTTAGAGGCTAGACGCTCTTCGACAATATGTGGAACTTTTGGAGTTTTTTCAGCACTATTGTCTAATCGTGAGAAGTCTATATTTATGCCTTTCAACCTTGGTGAGGCAGTTGCTCGTGAGTGCGTGCATATATTGGGTACACCATGTTGGGGCTGCCATTGCACCATATTGGCTTGCTATTGAAGGAGGAAGACTTAGAAAATCTGATTTGAATAGAACAGATAGAGAAACACCAACGTTGGAATGCAAGATGCATGTCTCATGGCATGCTAGTGCCTCCAAAGTTGTATCTTCGGCCATTGTTGTATTTTTTGGTATACATACAAGCTACTGGTAGGATAGTTAAAATGGTTGATGAGGAGATTATTTTTTGCACGACTTCATAGCAAGGGTGTTACACTAGTGGATTAGGGATCGATCACTAGGCCTCAAGAGGAGGCAGGATGAGTGTGTTGAGGTTTGGAGAGATGACAGAGCTTTGCTTATAAAATGGGTTGTCACGTTTTGTGGTTCCCATAAAGTTTTGTTTTGCAAACTTTTCAAAGGTTTTTATGATTTTTCTGCATGGAAGACTGATAGTTGGGGGAGTGAGGTCATCCTCCACATCAGGTGGTATTTGCTATGTTTTTCAGGATTCAACTCCCTGGTTATGTCCGATGCTCAGCGACAACATTTCCTGCATATGCCGTAGAGATGACTGGATAACCCGCTGTGAGCATTTCTTACGAGCGTATGTGCGGGTAGAGGAAAGGGATGCTACAATGGTTACGCTGATGGGCTAGCTCTGTGTATAAGACAATGCATGAGAATCTGTTTTCCCTTTATTTTCAGAGCTGAGAATTCAGTTTTTTTAGAGCTGAGAATTCAGGAGTTGATGATGTTGACAGAGGAGCTAGACTTGTAAGCAGCCATTCCCTCCCAGTTAGAGACCATTAAGTGTAGGGTAAGGGGGAACTATCTATAAAAAGGTATGCATTGCCTTTTCTGCGCAGCATGCTCATGGCGATGGTATTCTTGTGAGGGAATGCATGTTGATTTAGAGGTTGAAAGTGCCATTGAGTGCGAAAGCGTGTCACGCCTCCCGTCAAAGGACATGAACGAACACCCTGCCTACAAAGTTCTCAAGTGTTAATGAAGATACTCATGGTATGCCTTTTCCTTGCTATTGACATTTCATGTTCTTCCTATCACGGGAAAGCTGAGGGTCAAGTAAACTGGCCATTTGATTTTCTCCTACCGATCCTCTTAGGAGATGCAGAGGAAGTATATTGGTCTTTGCGGATACGACCTATGCTGAGGTGGCTTTAATGGAGTTTTGTTGATGCAGTTTGTAGTTTGAGAAGGAGAGGACGATGCCATTTGTTTTCTATGAATGTTATTGTTTAAGTATGAATGCTTTGATCTTTTGAGATGAGTTTATTTATATAGAGAACATTGTGACTTCAGGACTCGTGACTTTTATATTTATTATTAGTTTGTTAATTTATTTTATGAATGATCACTTATTGTTCACCGCTTTGGATATGTATTGTGCAGGGGGAATTTAATTTATTTTACGAATGATCACTTAGTGTTCACCGCTTTGGATATGTATTGTGCAGGGGGAATTCAGAGGAGTTTTTCGATGCAATCTTTCATCTACGACGGAGAGGATATCACCATTTTCTTTTCCAGCAAATGTTACAGTTAAGTGGAGTAGAAATCAAAGTGAGTATTGCTTAACAAGAGTGAGAACCCTTCGACTCCTTTTATAGGTGGAGACCTATGGTCGAGGTTACAATGGAGGTGAATTTTATACAATGAGTTGACCATAATACCCTTAGGATCATGGTTACTATATAGTACTCAACACTCCCCTTGAAGCTGGAGCATATATGTTGATCACGATCAGCTTGTTGCAACATTTCTCGAGCTGTGCACGAGCAAGTGACTTCGTGAACATATATGCTGTCTACTATGCAGTTGGTACACTGAAGGTGCGAAGCATCCCACCATGTATCATATTTCTAGGATAGTGACAATCAACTTGCACATGTTTGGTGCATTCGTGAAATACGGGGTTGTTGGCTATATGCCTAACTGCACAGTTAGCACATCTGAGCTTTATAGTATCATTGATAGTGATATTAAGATCCGTGAGTACGTATCGAATCCAGACTACTTCTGCTGCTGCACGAGTCACGGCTCAGTATTCACTCTCAACACTTGATTGTGAGACCCTCTACTTGTTTCTTGATTTTTCCAAGTAACCATATTTTCTTCCAGGTTAGTACTGAACCCCGTAATGGATTTTCTATCTATCATGCATCTTTCATAATCTGTATTTGAATGGGCTGTGAGATCGAATGTACCACCTTTGGTGAACAGTAGACCTTTTTGTGGAGAGGACTTGATGTATCTTAGGACCATCATGCATGCAATGAAGTGAGCTGCAGTAGGAGAGTCAATGAACTGACTCAGTTTCTTGACGACAAGAAATGTGTCTAGTTTAGTAATGGTTAGATACAATAATTTACCCAGTAGCTGCATGCATCGATCGATATCTTCTATAACTCCTGGAGTCCTGGATCATAGATGTGTCCCTTAGGATCTACAGGTATCTGTGCTAGCTTGGACAATAGTATCCTCGTATCTTAAAGCAGATCAGTGGTACACTTTTGTTGGGACATAATTACTCCTTGATTGACTATTTCAATTCATACAAAAGATCTTAGTGGCCCTAAGTATTTGATTACAAATTGTTCTGCTAGCCGCATCTTCACTTTTGTAATATTGTTAGAGTCATCTCCTGTGAGGATTATGTCATTCACATAAACGAGCATTGTCATAGTTCCTTTTCCATTATTTCGTATGAATAAAGAAGGTCTGCTGATGATCTAGTAAGGCCCATATTCTCTAGTACTTCTCATAATTTCAAACTAGGTCTAGGGGCTTTGCTTGAGTCCATATATGGCATTGCGTGCTAAGCAAACCTTCCGACACTCCCTTTAAACCTCGAAGTTGGGAGGTTGTTGCATGCATACAATTTCTTGAAGGTCACCATATGGAAAGGCATTCTTTACATCTTGCTTATGCAAGGGCTAATTAAGATGTATTGCAACAACCATAAGAATCCTCTTGTGGAGAGACAAACAACTTGAGATAATCTGTTGAATAAATCAACACCATAAATTATGTGCACCACTTGCCTACAAAGCGAGCCTTATAATGAGCAATAGAGCCATCGTATTTTAGTCACCATCTGGAATCACGAAGCACCTTAGTATGATTATGAGGTTTGACTATGTCGGATAATGCTTCATCAAATTGTCTGTAGGAGGAGCCAAGTCCAGGTAAGGGCCTATAAGTGGAAATAGAGTGCTTGGTGCATTATCTACTTCCTTAAAGCAATTGGAAGGTCAACCGCACTTATGGCACTACTTGTGTTTGTGTACATGAAAGTATAAATGCCATTAGTATGTATTACCTTAGTCGAATGGCATACCTTAGGAAATGGTGCATGTTTAGAAGGGGTGTGTCTTAGCCGAGAAGTAGTCCTGTAAAGAGCATTATGTGGAGTAGGAACATGATGAGGTGCGATGCCTGCCATGGGGTGGAGAACACATGCGTGCCAGACTTGGAGTTAAAGGAAGGGACTAAAAAAATGTAATATTTGCACTGATTTAGTGATTCCTGGATCAAGTGTAATACCCTTTTCCCTTATGATTCATAGTGTGCCCTACGGATACACATTTCACTACTATGTCTGCTAACTTTTCCTTGCGTGAACCAAGGAGATGAACAAAGGAAACACACTAGAAAACTCTGGGAGGAACATGGAACACTGCTTTCCCTGACCTCAAAGGGGACCTGCTCATCAATAGAGGTAGATAGTATACGATTGATAAGAAAGGTGGTAATGAGGACAACATATCCTAGTATGTTTAAGGAACATGATATTCGACGAGCAGTGTATGAGTGGTGTCCATTCGTTTTTACTTTGATTATGGACGAGTTGACTAGTCACATTCAAGATGAGATACCTTGGCGTATGCTATTCGCTGATGATATTGTGTTGATCGATGAGACTAAAGACAGAGTAAATGAGAAGCTTGAGTTCCGGAGACATACATTAGAGACGAAAGGATTTCGTATAAGTAGGGCTAAGATTGAATATATGGAGTACACTTTTGATGGAAGCAATGGTGAAGAAATCAAGGTGAAGATTGGTGACGATAACATTCAGAAGAAAGATTCTTTTAGATACTTGGGATTTATTTTACAACATGATGGGGAAATTAGTGGAGATGTTACTCATAAAATAGATGCAGGTTGGTTAAAGTGGAGAGGAGCCTCTACTGCTCTATATGATAAGAAACTTCTTATGAAAGTCAAAGGAAAGTTTTACAAAGTAGCCATGAGACTTGCTGTGTTCGATGGATCTGAATGTTGGTTTGTGAACTATAGACATGTGCACAGAATGGTAGTAGCAGAAATGGAAATGCTAAGGTGGATGTGTGGTTATACATGTAGGTAGCGTTCGGCTACCGGGTTACCCTCTCCTTAGGGGAGTTTACCTCCCTTAACCCACATCCCCCTCTTCCTGTGGGCCCCACTTTATTCATTTTTTAAAAAAATAAATAAATCAATTTTACATCATGAATCCTATCAAAAAATAATATATTAAACCATCATATCATATAAAAATTATAAACTACTCCACTTCTACTCACTTTTCCAAACTTCAATACAATCACATCACAATAACTACTTTCTTTTTCAAACTTCAATACAATCATATCACCCCAAACCCACTTCTAACCCACCTCCAGTTTAACCCTCTATTCAAACACCAAAATCCAAAAAACGGGTTACCCTCTACCAGTTTAACCCGCCTTAACCCGCCAACCAAACGCACCCGTAAAGATCGGATTTGGAATGATGCAATCAGAAGGAAAGTTGGTGTTGCTCTGATCGAGGATACGATGTGAAAAAATTGCTTACGGAGATTTGGCCATTTGCAAAGGAGGTCAATTGATGCACTAGTTAGGGGATGCGAGTTTTAGGATGTTGAGCCGGCTAAAAGAGGGTGAGGAAGGCCCAAGAAGTGTTGGAATGAGACTAACTGAAGAGATCTCACTTTTTAGATCTAAGCCCAAGAATGGCTTAAGATAGATCTGAATAGGGGCAAGGAATCCATGTAGCCAACTCTACTTAATGTGGGAAAACGCTTTGTTGTGTACAAGATCTCAATACACTATGCTTCATGTACCATGGCTAATACTTATTTGATTTTCACTTAATTAAAACATATATAATTATATAATCTACATATATCTAGAAGCTTTAACATTAAATTTATTGATCAAAATATGAGTGCATCTCACCTTTAGTTTGATGTTTATGCTTTTTAACAATTGTATCTCGATCCGCCAACCGAATTGGATCCACCTCCTATGTAGTAAAAAGAACATTAATGTATGGAGCTGCTAACCTACATTTATGCATGCATGTGTTGGCTTATCTAAAGATATGATCTCTTCTCAACTTAAAATGTAATGTTTCTAAAGAATATTTTGACAGAGTTTCCCTTATAAAAGTGATATTTTTAAGAGAATTTTGGATTTCCCCATAAAAGGTGATATTTCTGAAGAAAGGTTCAACAGAGGTTCCCCTTAAAAGGTGATGTTTCTAAGAAAATTTCAACAGAGGTTCCCCTCAAAAGGTCATATTTCTTAAGGAAAATAGGCATAGATTCCCCTTATATGCTAAGAAAATGTGAAAAGATGGCATAGATCTACTAATCTTTCTCTTGAAATCTGATATATGCCTTGCTCACTCTATGATCCTTCTGTACTTGGTGCTAGAGATCCGCTATGTTCTTCCCAACTACTCTCACCTTCTTTCAATTTCTCTAACAAAGTCTGGAGGAATTTGATTATGCAATGAATGGATTGAGAATGAGGAGGTGGGGGAGTATTTATAGCCCTCTAAAATGAGAAAAATCATGGTTTTTTAGCCATGATTTCAGCCCATGATTTTGTGAATACTATAGTTTTTCCTAATACCATGGTTTCCGTGCTCACGATTTTTGCCCATGATGTTGGATCATTTAAACCATGGTTTTTCTAATGACACTTAGTTAGCACTAATTACGATTAATTAGTACTAACTGAGTTAAAAATCTTTAATTATATTTAGTCTACATTAATCAATAGTAAGCTCCTTAATCATCATCAATCTTCTTAAATCATGATTAACTCTTCATAAGGTTTAATTTTGGGCTTAACAAACATCAACTATTCTAAATACAAAAATTCATAAAATTTCGTAACATCCAATTGATATTAATCAAGATCAATTGGAATCATCTCGTCATGACGGATAATACAAGAATCTTTGGTCGGGATCTAGAGAACTTCAATGTAGCACTTCGATAGTTATAACATCGTAATGTGGTTTAAAATGAAAGTCACATTTCTATTTGTAATCAAACATTTCTAATTTTAGTACCTCGAAAGGAAGAGAATGTCACACTCCTGATCCTCCAGTCAGAAGATGCAAGATTCGGGATGTTGAGCCGGCTAAGAGAGGGTGGGGAAGAACCAAGAAGTGTTGGAAAGAGACTATCCAAAAAGCACCTTAATTATTTGGATATATGTTAGAAAATGACCCAAAATAGATATGAATATAGGCAAATAATTCATGCAGCTGACTTTACTAATAAGGGAGAATGTTTTGTTGTTGTATTGGTTTTTTTATTTTTAAAGAAGAGAATAAGAAATGCTATAGTTCTATAGTATAAAGTGCATAAAATGTATGTTTTATTATTATTTTTGGCTGCTAAAGATCTAATAAAGTAGGAAATTTATTTTTTGTTTTTTTAAGGTTTTGAGATATTTTTGGGTATTTTGAAAAATAAAAGATTTATATTACATAATCCTATCGACATTCACAACTAAACTTTTCTTCTTCATTCGTTTATTATCTTTGAGTAGAACACATTTATTATTAACCATATGTTATATAGTTTTACCAACATCAAACCACGCGATAACTACTAGCCATAAGAGATCAATGCAATATAAAAACAAGTATCCTTCATTTTCCGTGTTCTGATGGAATAGATTTAGATTATTAATCAAATAAAAACAGACCAAATGAATAGTTAACGAGGTTCTCTACGCAGAGTCGTAATAAGCTATTTACTAAAATAAAAATAAGACTCGTGATGGGGGATACTTAAGCCATAAGCTTGCAAGGCCAAATTCGATGTAAACGCGTATTGATAACAACTAATACAGTCCCGTGCAACACACGGATTGCATTGGTTATGTAGGAAATTATAATATTATAGGTAATTAAATCTATTGCCATAATAAATATATCCTTTGAAATATCATTAACGAATAGAACACATTTTGAAATAAAAATGAATTAACTAAATGTAAGAATTGAGAAATTATGTTAAAAAACAATGTAGTTATTTACATTTTAGATACGTCTCTGTGTGATCTGCTATTGTATTTGATATCTGTATCTACAAGGTTCAGGAAAGCGGTATGCTTATGCGTTCGGGCTGGTCACTGAATAGCGATTAAGCGGTATGCGGGGGCATATGCGGGATATATACGGCTCTACGTGGTTTCCTAATTTTTTATTTAAAAATAAATACATATATACAAAATTGACTACAACTGAACTAAATTTATGTATAATTGTAGTCCAATAGAAGATCTAAGAAAAATGACTTTCATATATAACTCAATCAAGTATCAATACCTCAATAAAAAAAGTTGGAACACATAATAATTCAAAACAATCGCCAAAATATGCAAGTATCCAAAAGAAAATCGAATTTAACAGTAATAACATTAATAATGTACTAATTAAAATCGTATAAGAAAATATAAATGTTCAAGCGACAATATTTTAACTGGTTAACTACAATTCGTGGAGGTGAGACTTGTAACTATGTATGGAGGTGGTACATTATTTTTTTCTTCCCCGCACATTTACTCCAATCTCGCAGTACGACTACTTCGATGATGGATTTAAATGGTTATGGAATGCTTGGTTGGCATACATGCAAAAGAAAGAAATACGAGTAAAATGAGGGTGCAATATTATCTAAATTATGTCACATGATCGAATACTGACAAGTGGTACAAATCATACAATAAAAACGTGACACCGACACGAATAAAAAAAATATGGCGCAAATCATACTATAACACATTTCATACACACATTTGACACATTTTATAATAATAACATGAAATAGGTGGCTTAAAAAATCACATATAAAAAAATCACATATTAAAAATCATAATAAAAAAATTATATAAAAAAATCATAATAAAAAAATCATATATAAAAATCACATTTACCTTAAGCAGGCGGATATAGGGCGTATGCGGCTGCGCAGCCCGCATATGCGGCCCGCATAAGTGCCATTAGCGCATAATGGAGGGCTTCATGAAAGCGGTGCGCTGAAGGTGCCACACACGCATATGCCGCTGGATAGACCGATTTCGTGAACACTGTGTATCTATATCGATTTAAAACGGATACAGATGAGACTAACTTTGATATGTATAAGTATTTATATCATATTTATATATCCAGTTTGATATATAAATATAATCATAAATTTACCTCATAAAATTGTATGGTTCTTTAATTATATTAAGAAATAAATAAATTCAGTACAATAAAGTTGACATATAAGACAACAAATATTCAATTATGTGTTCTCATAGGTCAATTGTGTTGTGTTGATTTGGTAGTTAATATGCAAGTATTTCTGTGATTATTCATATGCGTTCTGTGTTTGTTTTACATCTATATCTGTTATTAAGCATATGTTAACATATTGTTTATATCCATCAATATCTATATCCACATTAGTACGCTTTTAAAGTTGATGCATAGATAATAACACACAATTCCGTATCCATACCTGTGTCTAGATGTTCTGATGTTATGTGCTAGTATGTAAAGTAAACGAGTATTTGTGCAAGTATTAATATTATAGAATATTTCATGTAATAATCTAAATGTTTATTTGTTCATATCAACCTCAAATCTAAAAAAAATTGATAATCATACCAACATCGAACTTAATGTCAACTATTTAAAGAGTTATTTATTGAAACACCTCTTGCAAAAAAGTTATCTGATTTTTCGCTATAATATTTCAAAATGTGGTTCATTTTTAGATTGAAACATCTTTTTTAAAAAAATATTTGGATTTTATTTATAATATTTCAAAATATATTTCAAACCCAAAATCTGACCTTATATTTGACAGATGCAATACAACCAATGCAAAGTATACCAGCTAATTTTTATAAAATCTATTTTTTTTAAAAAACAACGAAACTCAAGAACCTTAAAAAATATCATACCAAGGTTTGTAACAAAAGTCTTGACAAATCTTAGCCCGCGGAATCAAAATGCCACCACTACACCAATGCAATTTGTTGCATAAAATAGCAATAGAATATATTAATATCATTGATAAGAATCCCACGCTCTTTTATATATACGAGAAAATATACAAGACATAATAACATACACATAGCCATGGGATATGAACTGGTATGGGAGAAATCTATATTCGATCTACTATCTATGTCTTGTATAAGATTTAACATTCTTATTGATGTCCGTTTTAAAATAAATATAGCAAGGCATATCATTCAATAAATATGTACGTGTGTCTACACACATACATATAAAAATGATAGCAATTATATATATAATTATATCAAAATTTTATCTACTTTCTTCATATTCATACTTGATATAATTATGATGATGACACATACATTTAATATTTTTGATTCATATGTCATCAAACAAATGTAAATTTAAGTTGATATAAAGAGTCTTTCTTTTCTTATTCAAATTCGATATGCATCTATTGTATTTTTGAATCCGTTTTTATGAATATATTAGTACCTTTTGATATCCATCAACATTTGTATCTGCATATGTATTCATAATTTCTTCAAATTGATAAGGATATGATAATATCCTTATCTACATCCAACCGTTTGTTCCATTTTAAATACTCCTAAAAATCAATGTTAAGGTAATTTAATGAAGATCTGTTGGAAAATACACTTAAAATACTACTATGAGCTTAATAAAGTAGTTTTACACCCAAGCCATCATCCAAGCTATAGCCATTCTTTGAAGCCCATATAGAAAGACAATGAATAGAATCACATTTTTAAATGATAAGTTACTGTAGATTTAAGTTTTATATGTTTTGTAATAAGTAAATATTTTTAAATTTTTACAATGAAACAACGTTGTACTTTAGAGATTTTGTAAAGTTAAAATTATAAGAAAAAACTTAGATATTTAAAGTCGACATTTGGTAAGACTCGATCCAACACATTTTGAAATCAATAATAATGTTGTAGCACTAAAGCTACCTATGCCATTATTATTTTTCAGCCTAATAGATAATGTTTCAATATATGAAAACTTTAGCTATATGTTCCACAGGCCTTAATACATAGTAAGAATCTCAGTTCCATAAAAATATAATAGATTTAAAAGAACTCACACATCTAAAACTTTGTCCTTGAGTTTGATGATCGATTTTTTGAACTAACAAATTCTTCTAAGCCGAAACCCATAATGAAGCCAATCTATGAACAAAAATATTTAGTGAGTAATCGTCGTCAATTGCTATTAACACATTGAATATAGCAACTATCAAAACTCTAGAGGTTGGGCTCAAGTAACCTCCTGTTATAATAGTTGTTTAGATGGTAAGGAATGTTGGAATGATAATTATGATGTGATCGCGCATTGCTTATGTGTTATATTAATTTTTTTATGATTATAATACGTTTTCGATGTTAACTTTTTCATTTGAACGTGGTTAAAAAATATTATAACAAAACATGCGGGGTTCATACAATTAATTCCAATCCAAGAATGCATCGCAATTTGATTGGCCCTTTTTAACATATTGACTGTAGACTACCGTAAAATTCCATTGTGCTTGTTTTTTTAAGTACCAACTTCAACTTGTTTTAATGTGGGCAAATATCATGTTTTAGAATGCTAGTGGTTTGAACATAGTCTATAAATAGAGTTATTATATTGATCTCTAAATAACAGTTGAATATTATTTTCATTCAAGAAACTAAGCTTCAAACTATCCCAACCTTGCTGACAATCAATTACCCTCGAATTGGAATTGGCTTATTAAGCCCTTCCAACTTAAGGGTGGGGAATTGATTACACTGTGGAACCATTCCACTCTTGCTCTTGATTCAATCTAACTCTTTGAGCATGGGATGATAACCACTTTACCCTTAACAACAAAGCCTTTTTCCACATTAAGTAGGGTTGACTACATGGATTTTTGGCCTTCATTCAGATCTATTTTGGGTCAATCTCAGGTTTAGATCCAAAAAACTAAGATCCCTTCGTATAGTCTCATTCCAACACTTCTTTGGCCTTCCTTGCCCTCTCTAAGCTGGTTTTACATCTCAAAACTCGCATCTCATAACTGGTGCATCAATTGACCTCCTTTGCACATGGGCAAACCATTTTAAGCGGTTTTCTCACATCTTATCCTCGATTAGAGCTACACCAACTTTCCTTCTGATTGCATCATTCCTAATCCTATCTTTACGCGTGTATCCACACATCCACACATCCACGTTAGCAGTTTCATTTCTGCTACCGCCATTCTCTGCACATGTCTATGGTTCACATGTCAAAATTAGATCCATAGAGCATAGTAGGTCTCACGGTTGCTTTGTAACTTTCCTTCGATTTTCAAAAGAATTTTCTTATCACAGATAACAATAGAGGCTCATCTCCATTGTAGCCAACTTGTATTTATTCTATTAGTAAAATATGTCAGTTTCTCCATTATGTTGCAAATTAGATCCTAAGTATCTAAAAGAATCCTTCTTCTGAACATTGTCGTCACCAATTCACCCCGATTCTTTTATCGTTGCTTTCATCAAAACTGCACTTCATATATTTAGTCTTAACCATACTTATACGAAATCTGTTAGTCTCCAATGCATGTCTCCAGACCTCAACTTCTCATTTACGCCATCTATCAACACAATATCATCAACGAATAACATACATCAAGGTATCTCATCATGAATATGACTTGTCAACTCGTACATAACCAAAGTAAAAATGAAAGGACTAAAAGCTGAACCTTGATGCAGACTAGTGTTGATGTCAAAACAGTCAGTCTTCCCCCACAAGATCCTTACACAAGATAAAGCCCTATCATACATATCCTTTATAAGGTTAATGTATAGGATAAGTACGTGTCTCTTCTCCAAAACCCTCCACAATATCTCCCGTGGGACAGAATCATAAGCCTTCTCCAAATAAATAAAAATCATACGGATGTTCTTCCTTTTAGCTCTATAAATCTCCATTGTTCTTAGTAAGCGGATGGCTTCAATAGTCGAGCGACCTCGAATAAATCCAAATTGATTTTCTTTTACTTTGAAAACTTACCTCAACTTTCTTTCGATCACACATTCCCAAATTTTCATAGTGTGATTCATCAACTTGATATCTCTGTAATTTGAACAATTTTTAATGTCTCCTTTGTTCTTATAAAGAGGCACTACGATGCTTCTCCTCCAATCTTTAGGTATTTTCTTGCTTAGTCAAATATCATTGAATAAATTTGTAAGTCAAGTCAAACCACGTTCATCTAAAACTCTTCATACTTCAATAGGAATATCATCAGATCCTACACCTTCCTATGGTCTTAGAATCTTCAAAGCCTCCTCTACTTCCTTAGTATTCGTTTATAGCTTAAACGATTCAAGTAACTTTCACTACTAGGTAGATCACCTAAAGTGATCTCTCTACTTCTTTCCCCAATGCGAAGCTTATGAATATACTGCTTCCAAGCACGTGGCCTTCCTCATCCTTAATGCATCTCACTTGAGAAATGTCTTTAGTCTTTAGCCAAACCTAAATATATCCTTCATGCCTTCTTAGAGTCGAGATTTTTGTACAAAACCTCATAAGTTTTTGACTTAGCTTCGCTTACAACCTTCTTTGCTATTTTGTAGTTTGTGACAGTTTCTTCTGTTATTGTTGAAGAGTTTTATGTTGTCATTGTTTTACAGTTATTTACTTCTTTTGTCCGGAATATGTAATTTACCCATCAAGGTTTCTCTCTTCTATATAAGAGAACCCTTGGGCTCTATGAATAAATAAAACAAGTATTCTCTTCCACATAGACGATCCTATAACGGAGCCCTGAGCCGAAAAAACCATAATCCTACCTCCAATCCATCTCCGCGTGTCGCCCAATACCTCCAGAGGGCCGTGCACCGCCCTTGTGGCACCACATGCCACCCAACGCTCCAGCGGGCAGCGCGCCGCCATAAACGGCACTCAGTATGTCGTACAACAGCCATGTGCCATCCAACGACTCTAATGTCGCCACCGAGCGACTCCGATCTCCGCCAACAGTAGCCCGATGTCGCTCAGCAACGTCGTACAGCGTTGCAACAACCCGCACGACACTTGTATCCCTCGGTTACACCACTTATGGGCCTAGTGGCTCCTTATGCGTCATCTCACTGCTTAGATTCTTGTGAAGCTCTAAAATCATGATTTTTTTGGTTTGATTTCAATGATTTATGGTTTGATTTACCCTATTTTTATCGGAATTAGACCACGTTTCTTCTGTAGATAGTTGCAATATGAGTCTGAGATCACAAGTATTATGTTTCATGCCCATTTAGAGCATTGCTATTGGTCTAAGGTTCCTGTGTTTGTTCATAATGTCAGAAAGCAGAGTTGATACACCATCTATGAGTGCCTTTAATGGTCCCACACCTGTTGTCAAAATGGACAATACCGACTATGAGTTGTGGGCAATGCATTTTATGAATCTGATGCAGTGTCATGATGATGGACAAGACTGGGACCAATGCCTCATGGGAGGTTGATGATGTATATGCCAAGGTGTGGCTTTCTGGCACCGTTTATGTGGAGATAGCCAACAATATCTTTAGTCAACCCACATTAAAAGTAATGTGGGATATTCTTGTAGGGATATACTCTCAGGCAAAGAATGCGTCAAAGATACTACATCTCCAAGACGATATCTTCACGACCAAACATGGTGATCGTCCCTTTCACGTACTGTATACATATCTGAGGGGTATGTTTGAGCGACTTCACATCTACATACTTCTGACAGTCTCTCTAGAGCAGCATAAGGCCTACAGAGATTCTGTCATGATTGGTGTATTTCTGATTATCCTCAACCCAGAATATGATTCGGCTCGCTCTCAGCTTCTTACCGTTGCTGCCATACCTCCTATGGAGGAAGCATACCACAGGCTGAGCCGATTGAGTATCTCCTCTGCCATCATGTGGTAGAGGTGGATCTACTCCTTTTAGAGGATGATGCACACACGACAGAGGCGGTTCATGCCCACGTCAGACATGTTCATACTGCCATTGTTCAGGTCATTCAGAGGATACGTGCTACTCCAAGTACGGATTCTCACCATCAGCTCGTGCTGCAGAGGAGAGTCAGACTACTCGTAATCTCATTGATCATCGCTACGATGATTTTGTTGCTCGCCTGAGAGAGGTCATGCTTCCAGCCGTTGGTTTTTCCAGCACCGATCCATCAGACACCGCAGCCTTTGCCTCTACTAGTGGCTTAGGTGGTACGCATGCATTTATTGGTTGCTCTCGACCATATCCTTCAGAGCGGATAATAGATTTTGAAGCATCACACCATCTCTGTGGAGATAGATTGCATTTTGGTACTTGCAATCCATCACAACCAGATAGATCGGTAGTGATTGCTGATGAGACTCAATTCCCAGTTACTGGATAGGGGGAGTTTCATTTGACACCCTCCATACACCTGCATAATGTTCTTCATGCATCTGCCTTTTCGATGAATTTACTGACTATTAGCCAGATTACAAAAGATTTACACTATCGTGCTATATTTGACCTAGTTCTCTTGATTTTCAGGATATATTCATGAGTAGGATGATTGGATGTGGTCCTGAATATGGGGGGATATACATGTTGTCGCATTCTCCATATGATGGTGCCACCACTGTTGTAAAAGTTGGCTGATTAGGCCGATTAGTCGGCTTGATTAGTCGAGTCGGTGGTGTATCCCACTCGACTAGGCCTAGTCGGCCATTAGTCAGTCAATCCGACTAATCGGGCCGACTACTCGGCCTAGTCGGCTGATTACAAGGTCGACTTTTACATAGAGATTTTTTTTAGTTTTTTGATTTTTTAAAGCAAACATACTCTAATATGCTCAATGTTATATCTAAAGCCAATTACATCTTTTATTTCATTATGGTAGTATAGAAAATATACAAATCAATGTAAATATATTAGAATATATGTATACAAAATGATTTATATATTTAAAATAATTAAAAAAAATCAAATCCGACTAATGACCGACTAAATCCGAGCAGTCGCCCGACTGCCGATTAATCCTTAGTCAGTGACCCTGCTGATCGAGTACCGACTACCGCTTTCTGCAATCTTGGGTACCACTTTCCTTTTTGCAGGATCCATTTCCCCCTACACGTGGCATCTCAGATTCGGCCACTTATCGTTGCAGAAAATTTGTTGCCTCATACCCGACGTCTCTATCAAGTCTAGTTTACAGTGTGAGTCAACCTAACATGTCCAAGTACATTCTCCGAATAGAATCGTTGCCCCAGCCCCATCCCTAACGAAGATATTTTCATTTGTAGCATACCAAATGGCCTATAGGATAACAAAAGCCAAAGAGTTGTCCTCCTGCAAGTTGCCACACGTCCATATAAGAAGCCCCACACCACCTGACATGTAATAGTTGAGAGAGAAATAACAGAATATTTGACCCTTGAGAGGCCTTCTCACTGGTTTCATCCCACTCCTTATGGAGTAGGGTTTCACGTTAAATCCCAGTATTCTTCCATGTTTATATTTCTCTATCTTTCATTTGCTTCCGCATTCATCTTTTTTTACACATGAATCACTCAGAGGATGATATTTTAAACTTGTAGAGAAACTTAACAATCTTAGCCTTAGTAGATTGTATATCACTTATGTGGTTAATATTGTGAACCAATTCATACATGATCCCATTCGTGCCTACCTAAATGTTATCTATTGGATCCCGTAGTACCTAAAGGTTAGAGTAGTTATGGTCTGTTGATTTATTTCATATAGATATGTGGGTTCAAGTCGTGTACTTGATCATCATGGACTCATGTAATATCTTATTTGTGTTGATTTTTTCAGACTGTCTTGGGTCGTTCTTTTGAAGGAAAAGTCTGAGGCAAATACTGTTATTCAAAATTTTGTGGTTGAAATAAAAAACATTTTCTCTTCCTCAATAAAATGTGTTCGTTCAGATAATGCGCTTGAGTTTTGTACTATACATTTGCCACAATTTTTTAGCTCACATGGCATTATTCATCATATTTCTTATCCTTATACGTATCAATAGAATGGTGTAACATAGTGCAAACACCGACATTTTTTAGATATCTGTAGGACTCTCATACAGACTCGGGCTCCACATTTTTTGGGGTGATGCTGTGATGTTAGCATGTTATCTCATAAACCAGATGCCCTCCACAATCTTGGGTAAAAAGGCACCATTTGGTCTTGCTTTTCCTGATAAAGACCTCTTCTCTCTTACCCCGTGAGTATTTGGGTGTACAACATTTGTCCATTTCCTATGTCCTGATCATGACAAGCTCGCTCCTCGAGCTGTCAAATATAAGTTTATTGGTTACTCCTATACTCAAAAGGATTATCGATGTTTTGATCCTATACAGGGACAGTACTATATTAGTGCTGACGTCACTTTCTTTGAGTCCATCATGTACTACTCTCGTGTAAGTGACATGATGAGTTGCTCTGAGTCCGAGGATGCTGTTATTCTCCCACCTCTACCTACGCATATCTCAACCTACACTCCATGTTCCAACATCTTCCCAGCATCCATCACATCAAAGGTAAATTCTGAAAACTTGGTTTAATTGATGAAACTAGTGGTGTGCATGATGTACATGATGAGCATACAGATATTCAGGTTGAGTCAGAACCACCAACAGAGAATGATTTAGGTTGGTCCATTGCCTTATGGAAAGGTAAACGTTCTTGTACATGATATCCAATGGCAGGTCAGGTGTCTCTGGAGTGGCTTTCACTAGACGTCTAGAAATTTATTATGGGATTATCCACTGTTGAATTCTCATGCACATATCAGGAGGCACTCAAGGTAAGTGAATGACATCTGGCCATATAGGCAGAGATGGTTGCTTTACAGTCTCATGGCACATGGAATACTATTATAGCTCCCCCATACGTTTCTGCTGTAGGATGCAAATGGGTGTTCGCTGTGAAGCATCGAGCAGATGGCAGCATTGATCGATACAAGGCACGACACGTAGCTCGTGGGTTTACCCAAACGTATGGGGTAGACTATCAAGACGCTTTCTCTCCAATAGCTCGGCACTCCACTCTTCGGGTTCTCTCTGTCGTTATCACACGGAGCTGACCTCTATACCAGCTTGATGTGACAAATGCCTTCCTCTATGGTGATCTTCAGGAAGAAGTCTATATGCAGCATTCTCCTAGGTTTGCTGCTGAGGGAGAGCCTCGGAAGATGTGCATACTTCATAAGACGATGTATGGCCTTAAGCAGAGTCTGAGAGCATGGTTTCAGAAGCTCTTAGATGTAATAGAACAAAAGGGGTTTGTGAGATCCTTGCTGATCACTCCTTGTTTGTTCAGAGGTCCTGTAAGGGCACCATTGCTATATTGGTATACGTCGATGACATCATCATTACATTGGAGAATGCATAGGGGATTCAAGCAGGTAAGGCTTTCCTAGGTCAACAATTTGTGACCAAGGACCTTGACAGTCTATGCTACTTCCTTGGACTGGAGTTCGCCGTGAACCAATAAGGTCTTGTGATGACCCAAAGGAAGTATGTTACAGATCTCCTATAGAGACATGTGCATGGCCTCAAATTTCAGCGAAATTCGGTCGAATTTCTGTCGGATATCGATATCCAGTCGAAATCGAAATTCGACCGAAATGACCGAAATATGATGGTCATAGTACAAAAAATGACCGAAATGACCGAAATTTCGGTCAAAATTCCACCGAAATTCCATCGAAATTCTGGTTTGGTCGATACCCAAATGGTGACCGAAACCGACATTTAGGGCCTTGGACATGTGTGGCTGATTGCAAGCCAACCATTAATCCCATGGACCCGAACATGAAGTTCTATGATGAAGACACTAATGAGGTCGACAAGAGGAGATACATGGAGCTAGTTGGGAAGCTGCTATATGCGACCATCACCAGGCTAGACATATCTCTTGCAGTAAGTAAAGTGAGTCAATTCATGGAGAAGCCAAGATAGAATCCATATGGATGCAATCCATATGATTTTGAGGTATCTGAAGACCTCATCTGTCATTGATCTTTTGTTTAGCAGAGGAATATCCCTTGCTGCTACTGCTTGTGCAGATGCATACTACACAGGATTCCCCAAGGATAGGAAGTCAACTTCTGGGTTTGTAGTATTTGTAAGGAATTCATTAGTATCATGGAAGAGCAATAAACAAACAGTGTTCGCCCGATCGAGTGATGAATCAGAGTATAGAGATATGGCACAAGGCAACACCAAGATGATGTGGGTTAGATTAGTTCTAACTGGCCTAGCTATTGAGGTGTCTCTTCCCATGCACATCCAATGCGATAACCATACCACACTATTCATTGCCAACAATCCATCCTTCCATGAGCGAACCGAGCATATCAAGGTAGACTATCACTACATTCGAGATATGATCCAGAAGGGTCTCATTTCTACATCCCATGTCAGTTCTAGTGAGCAGAAGACGAACGTGCTCACCAAGGCTCTAGCCAGAGGACCCTTTCAGAGATGCTGTTCCAAGCTGAGCGTGATTGACATCTATGCTCTAGCTTGAGGGGGAGTGTTGAAGGGTTTTATGTTATGTCGCTGATTTACAGATATTTATTTCTTTTCTTCGTAATATATAATTTACCCATTAAAGTTTCTCTCTTCCATATAAGGGAACCCTTGGACTTTATGAATAAATATAATTGGTATTCTCTTCCATAGTTCTATCCTTAGACATAGCTTTAAAGTATGCTCTTTTAATTTGAGCTTCTATTTCACCCCTCCACTCTACCACAAAGCCTCCTTATGTTTTGGAGCTCCTCCCTTTGACTCGTCTAGCATCTCTTTGGCTACTCTTCGGATACAAGATGCTATCACCTCCCACATCTCGTTTGCACTTCCATTACAATCCAAAGATAAGACTCCTAAAACCTTCTCCCTAAAGCTTAATCACTTCAATTGAAGATTCTACCATCTAGTTATAGTGATCTTGGGAGCTCTTCTTTTCTTTACCATACATTTTATTTGCACAACTATGACTAACAAGTGATGTTGGGTTGTCAAACTCTCTCCTAAGGTCACTGTGTAATATTTGCAACATAACCAATCTCTTCTCCTCAATGCAAATTAACTTATCTGTGTTCTAGTCAGACAATTTTTAAGTAATTAAACCCTCTTTCCTCTTTTTTGAAAGAGTGTTTGCTATGAAAAGATCACAAGCTGTTACAAAATCCATAATGATTTTTCCTCTTCATTTCTATCCCCGAAGTCGTGGCCTCCATGAACACTAGCATACCATGAAGCATCCTTTCTCACATGTCCACTAAGATCTCCACCTAGGCAAATCATCTCTCTTTGTGGACTCTCCTTGCATAATCTTATCTAAATTCTCCTAAAAAGCTTGTTTAATCCTTCCGTCTAAACCAATTTGCAGTGCATAAATTGAGAGACATTCATAATTTTTTCTCCGAGCATCAATTTTAGCAAAATAATTCGATCCCTGCACCTTTGCACCTCAACCACACAATCCTTCAAAATCTTTATGAATAACCACTCCATCACCATTTCCGCCCTTATCTTTTCCTGAATACCAAAGTTTAAAGCCCCTTTTCTCGATCTCCCTTGTTTTCTCTTCAACCCATTTTGTCTCTTAGGGACATAGTATATGAATCTTCCTTCTTTCCATCGTATCCATGGTTTTTAAAAACGCGCCTCGAGGCGTTGAGGCGCACGCCTCAAGCAGCCCCAGTGAGGCGTGCGCCTCAATTGTCATGAGGCGCGCCTCGAGGCGCTGAGGCGTGAGGCGCAAGTGAGGCGCCGCCTCAAGACTTCTTGGCTGCTCCCGCTTGCTCGGTTGCTCCCGCTTGCTCCATCGCCTGCTCGGCTGCTCCCGCCTGCTCCATCGCTTGCTCGGCTGCTCCCGCCTGCTCCATCGCTGGTATCCTCAAGTCTCTGTCTCAGTTTTCTTGCAACTTGCAAGCCCTAATCACCCGTTTTCAATAAATATATACTATATATTTTATACAATTACCACATGGGCATTGCATGATTAAGCATATATACACTATAATAAAATCACCGTAATGGGCATCTGTTTTAGTCATGGTTTTTAATTGTGATTCATATATCATATTGTATGATATACTATGATAGATACCAATGAGTTTGTGGGTTTCCTTAGAACCTTCATGCTTTCGGGCACAAACAAAACTTTTACATCTGTATGCTAAAGATTGGTTGCCAATTTGATCTTTTTTGTTTAAATATAAATGAAGATATTTAAATTCAAGACTCAACAATATGGATCCATATGCAAAATGAATATTTACCATTCGAATATGCAACATGGTGTTTTATAACATGGAATTAGCCTTGCAATGTCATGGAGTATGTTTTTTTTATCAAAGTTATTTAATATTCTAGGACTTGTAAAATATAGTTGTGATTAATTAGCATGTTTTATAAAATATTTTCTTTATGGAGTGAGGCTTACGCCTCGATATGCCTCGAGGCTTACGCCTCGAAGAAATATTGGAAAACGCCTCGATACGCCTCACGTTTTTTAAAACCTTGATCGTATCTAGTCCATCGATTTGCCGGTCAAAGTGTTAATATCTCAACTACCTATCCGCAACTTCCATTGCAACCTCTTTTGGACTAACTTCTTTACTCATAAGCATCTATCATGGGAGAGCCCTTGTAAATTTTAGACTGCATTCGAGAGGCGATGCAGCAGAACTAGCTTATTTACTCACACGTGTTCCTCATGCGAGAACCCTCACAAATTTTGAACTACATCCATATAACGATGTAGCGTCCCTTGCCAACTTCTCATTGCATTCGGGCGATGCAACATGCCCTCAGTAGGGAACATCCCAACGAAATCTAAACGCTTGCTTAAATCTATGATGAAAGATCTGAGCTGTTTTGAAAAGAATTCCTAAATAGTGTTCTTAAAAGAATACTATTTAGGAATTTGTCTCTCTTGCGCTGGCTACCGGCTACCTAACGAGCAATCCACTTTACTCTTGTTGGTGAGAAATTCATGGGATCAATATCTATGGTCCCACGTCGCATTATCAAAATTGGATTTTATTGCAATGCTCAATAAGATTGCTAATACTGAAGATAATGACTTCTATGACTTTAACATCACTTCTTACTTAGAAAGTAGGGGAACATCACTTCTTACTTAGGAAGTAGGGATGTCTTGATCAAATTCTTGTGAATACCTTGTTGGATTGGATGTCATGACTTCCCTTCTTGTTAAATTGTGAACATTAAAGAGGAAAATCGACCTTTATACGGCAGAAACTATCCATAATCTGAACAAGAAAGACATAATTCTCTACTCCATACTCTACAAAGTAAGGAACAAAGGGATCCTAAAGATCTTGACCTAGTTAATGATCTTAATCACATTCAAACCAAAGCTTACGGATATCAAAATTGTTTGAATGCTATTCTGAGACATAGAATCAAGTAGGGTCAGAAGAAATTTGGAGAATCTTATTTAAGGGTCTTTTAGAGTGAAAAATAAATGATCTATTGTTCAGGTAACCCTAGGGCTCTTTTATATAGGGAGAGACCCAAAGAGTAAATTACATAATATAAAAGAAAGAAACAGAGAATGTTGAAACAATGCTAAACATGACGATATCTCTACACTCTCCCTCAAGATGGAGCATAGATGTATCGTGCCCAACTTGAATGAACACTTCTGAAATGACTCTCTGGTCGATGCCTTGGTAAAGATGTCAGCAATCTGCTCCCCTGAGCTTATGTGGGAAGTGGAAATGAAGTCCTTCTAGATCATGTCATGTATATAGTGACAATCCATTTTAATGTGCTTTGTTCTCTCGTGAAAAACAAGGTTATTAGCAATGAATAAAGCTGCCTGATCGTCGCACTGTAATTGCATAGAAAGTGCTACATCAATGCCAAGATCAACTAGAATAGATCTGACTTGTATCATCCATGGCCTCAAATTTCAGCGAAATTCGGTCGAATTTCTGTCGAATATCGATATCCAGTCGAAATCGAAATTCGACCGAAATGACCGAAATATGGGGGTCCTAGTACAAAAAATGATCGAAATGACCGAAACTTCGGTCGAAATTCCATCGAAATTCTGTTTTGGTCGACACCGAAATGGCGACCGAAATCGACATTTAGGGCCTTGGTATCATCTTTGCGCTTCCTTATGCCATAGTTTTGTATTCTGATTCGACACTAGATCTGGCAACACTGATCTACTTCTTGCGCTTCTAGGATACTAGAGAGCCACTAACAAATACAACATAACCTGGAGTAGATTTCTTGTCCGTAGGGTTCGTTTGATTGCAGGGTTGGGCAGGGTTGGGTTGGGATGGGGTACCCCTGTGAATAACAATCTGTGAGGAGGATTGAGAGGGATGGAAGGAGGGGTACCCCGGGTCTGGCCAACCCAACCCTGCCCAACCATGCAACCAAACAGAGCCTTAAGGCATCCTGCATAGTCTGCATCTGTACAAGTTGTGACAGTAAGAGATGCCTCTTTTCTGAAAAATAATCCTGTATATGGAGATGACTTCAAATATCTCAATATCATGTAGATCACATCCATATACACCTGTCTATGTTCTTCCATGAATTGACTGATGAGACTAACAACAAATGAAATGTCCGATCTAGTGATAGTAACATAAAGTAACCTCCGCACAAGTTCCATGTATCTTCTCTTGTCTACTTCTTCTATATCATAATCATATATCCCTATGCTTGGATCCATGTGAGTATTACTAGTAGCAGGTCTACACCCAATCATTCTTATCTCAGCTGGAAGATATGTAACATACTTTCTTTGGGTCATTATAAGACCCTGCTGGTTCCTGGCAAACTTTAATCCCAAAAAGTACCTTAGGGTGCCAAGGTCCTTGGTGACAAACTATTGTCCAAGAAACCCTTTTGCCTCGTTAACCCCCTGCACATCATCTCTTATAATTATCATATCATCAACATATACTATAATAAGAATGATATCTCTACGGATTCGCTGAACAAATCCGCACGCATTCGACCCCGTGAAGCCCTGCTTCTCAATCAAGTATGAGAGCTTCTGGAACCATGCTTTTGGACCCTGCTTGAGACCATAAATGGCCTTGTGAAGTTTATAAACCTACTGGCACTCCTGCTCAGCAGCAAACCCAGGTGGCTACTGCATGTAGACTTCCTCCTGGAGATCACCATATAGAAAAGCATTTTTGACATCTAAGATGAAACAGAGGCCAATCACATACCACAACAACGAGAAGAACCTGAAGAGTGGATTGACGAACAACTGGAGAGAATGTGTCCAGATAGTCCGCCCCATATGTCTAGGTGAATTCACGTGCTACCGGTTTGGAGTTGTAGTGGCAAATAGTACCATCTGCACGATGTTTCACTGTGAAAACCTACATGCGACTGACAATAGACGCCCCTGAAAGAGCTGCAACTAGACTCCAGGTGCTGCGTGACTGCAACATATCCATCTCTTTTTCCATAGCAAGACACCACCGACTATCTCGCAAAGCCTACGGGTAATTTTGTGGAATTTCCACGGCTAAAAGTCCAACCGCAAACTTCCTGAAGTCCCCACTCAAGCGGTCCAAAGAAACATGGAAAGCAAGAGGATACGATGCACACGTACGCCTATGCTTCCTAACTACAACATGCACATCCAGGTCATTGGGAATATCCTCAATTCGTATGCCAACATCCTGCAAAGGCACCTACTTAGACGGTGCAGTAGATAGATGCAAAGATGCATCTCTGGGGCCGCAGTAGAAATAATATGCTCAGAACATACCTGAGCATGCTGCATGACTGGGGAGGCTCATGAGCAGAGGGAGGCCTATCAATGTAGAATCGTGGCAAAAACCGAGTCAAGGTACTGGATGGTTGTGGTGGTACAGGAGGTGGTGGTACGAGACGAGGTGGTACGGGAGTAGATGGCGGTGTTGGTGAGACAATGGGTGAGGCTGGTGTTGTTATGGTAGTCGGAGATGGTGGCATGTAGACTTCTTCTCCAGAATCAGTTGGAGTTAAATCTATCACATGTAGGAGAAAAATACATTACAGAATCAAAAAAGCTGATATCCGCATTGACGTGGTACTTCCTACAAAGGGGATCGTATTATATCCCTTCTCTATCCCAGAATACCCCACAAAAATGCATTTGGCAGCTCTAAGAGAGAGCTTGTCAAGATCTGGTGACAACTGATGCACAAAGGCGACCGAACCAAACACTCGAGGAGTGAGAACAAATCCTTCTCTGGAAATGCAAATGAGAATGGATTTTTCTCACCCAAAACAGAAGATGGCATGTGATTCACTAGATAGTAAGCAGTAAGAACCACATCTCCCCAAAACGAATGTGGAGCACGACTCTGAATGAGAAGAATCCAAGTCTCTTCGAGCAAGTGGCGATGCTTACGTTCAACGACACCATTTTTTTGGGACGTATAAGCACATGAAATTTGGTGAACAATGCCAAGTGATGAGAAGAAATGTGAAAGCTCAATAGTCCAAAATTCTAAGGCATTATCAGTTCTCACAAATTTAACAGTAGAGGAAAAATATTCTTTATTTCATTTATAATATATCTTATCATAGTCCCAGCCTCCGACTTATTCTTTAACAAGAAACCCCAAGATTATAGAGAAATCATCTCCAATCACAAGATAAAACATGTGTCCCTCGTGACCAGGAACACGATTCCGATCTCAATTGTCTTCATGAATCAATTCAAAAAAGAAGCTACTGCTCTGACCATGATGACTCGGAAAGGCAGACTGATGATGCTTTCCTAATTGGCAAACCTCGTACCGGAAAGAGGAACGAAGAGAAATCTGAGGGAGCACACAACACATCTTCTAGAGAGGAAGGCGATCAAAGCACATATGCCACATAATTGGGGAGACTGATCATGTGAGGGTAGACGGGACACCAACATACAGAGGTCAGATTAGTTGATAGATGCCGCCGTACTCACGACCCATCCAATCATCCTACCTATAAGAATACACTGAAACACAAGTGGAGATGTGTCAAAAATAACACGACAATGCACGTCCTTTGAAATTTGATTAATAGACAAAAAGTTCATTGAAAAATCGGGAGCATGAAGCACATTCTGTAGATGTATAGATGGCGTCAGGCTGATCTTCCGCTATCCTGCAATTGGAGAGTGAGTCCCATCAACTATGATAACGGATCTCCCTTTGGGTAATTGTATGTATACGGTAAACTGACTTCTGTCTCCATACATATGATGGGACACACCATAGTCCATTATCCACTCTATCATGTCAGCTCTATGACAACTGGCAAGGGCATATATACTACATGAGGTTATGACAGACACAGAGGCATCGACATCTGAATGGCTTTTCTTAGCAGTTGACGATGCATGAGAACCAACGGGAGGCATAATCTCAGTTAGGCAAGCAACAAAGTCTTCAATTCTTTGATCAGGCACGAGAGCTACTGGAGGTTCAGCCTGTTTAGCCTCATGAGCATAAGCTGGAAAACCATGCTTGGAGTTGCATGTATCCTCATAGTTACCATGATGGTGGCAATAAATGCATGGCTGACGAACACTGTCTCCCCTACCTCGAGGGCCATGGCTTCAGAACTATGAAGTACCTCCCCTACTGTGAGATGTAACCATCATAAATGAGGTATAAGTAGAGACAGACGATGGAATGGTGATCCTACTGAGCTTGCAGTTGCCTCCTCCATGGGAGGGATGGTGGCATCCACAAGTATCTGTGAACGGGAAGCATCATTCTCCGGGTCAAGTGCTGCCATAAACACGACAACCATGGTGGCATTCCTATACGACTCCTGCTGCTCAGGGGTTGCTGCGAGAGGCATGATGCTGTGAAGCTTCTCAAACATGCCACGAAGAGACGTGTACAAAGAGTGCAGGGGGCGATCATTCTGCTTGACTGTGAAAATATCATGCTCCAACTGTACAATCTTCATCTCATTTCTCGTCTGAGAGTATGTAGCGACAAGAATGTTCCACATCGCCTTGGCGGTGGGCTGGTGTATAATATCATTGGCGATTTCTATTGTTAATGTTCCAGAAAACCACACACATGCATAAGCATCATCAACCTCCCATGAGGCAATTACCCTAGTCTTATCAGTCGATTCCTCGTCGGTAAGAATATGTTTCTTACCCGTAGGCTGCATTAGTTTCATGAACTGCATGATCCACAATTTATAATTCATAATTTATAATTCATCATGTACATCTTCATTCTTCACTATCGACGCTGGACCTCGAAAAACGTTTGTGGCGGGGATATCGATTTTGCTTTCAGACATATTGTCAAACCCAAAGACCGAGGTTTGTAGACCAAAGAATTTTGTCTACACAGACATGTAGGGAAGTGGTTGCATGTGTAGACTCAAGATGCAACCATTCCAATTATCTTTATAAGGTGCCTCGTACAATTAATTGATTTACAAATCTGAAAATCAATCACAAAACACCAACATCAGACTGTTGTGATCGCACAATCATGTTCTCAGATCCCTATGAGAGGGAAAAACGGGTCGAAGGTGCAACTTGCACAGCAGCAGCAACTGTTAGGGGGCTGGTTGTGTCTACGGTAGCTGCCGGCGATGGAAGAGGGGCCGCTGGAGCGGCCCGGTGCACTGCTGGCCGGTTGCTGTGGAGCTGGTGTGGGGTAGGGTTTCTGGGCACGAGAAAGTTGGTCTAGGGCCATCGCTCTTATACCATGTAGAGAGAAAAACAAATGATCTATTGTCCACGGGAACCCTATGGCTCTCTTATATAGAAAGAGACCCGAAGGTTAAATTACACAATATAGAAGAAAGAAACAGAGAATACTGAAAATAGTATTATTGAAGCTCCCTTTGTATGGGCAACTCACTGATAAATGACCAAAAAACCATTGCCAACCATATTTGATCTTTTTATAAATCCCTCTACTCCCAAAGTAGGGAGGTGGATTGACCTTTTAATTTCGAGTACAAGGTGGAAAGTTTGGCCTCAATGTTTGTAGGAAAATTTTCTCCAAAGAAGAAATTGTTAAGGCGACTTTCATTCTAAAACGTGTTAATTTACTAGCATTTTTTTTAAAGATTTCTGGGAGCTAACAAAAGATATTCTACCGTGATTGGAGATATGGTGAATTTCAGCCATCAGTCTTTCGGAAAGGGCCCCATGAAAAATATCAACTATGAGCTATTACATCGGCACTAAAGAATGCTCATTCTCTATGCATTAATAGTTATAGATCCATAAGTATAATCAGTACATGTACATGCTCTTTAACATACTGGAAAGTCAAGTACACAAAGGGTTTGATGTTAAAAATTGACTTCCAAAAAGCTTTTGACTTGACGGACTCGAACTTCCTGATTAAATCCTTACAATGGATGGGTGCGCGCCCAAACATGGCAATATGGATTAAGAGAATCTTATCGATTTCCAAATTGACAGTCAGAATTAACAATACTTATATCAAAATCTTTAATCCTTTTAGGAGTCTTAGACAAGGTAATCAGTTGTCTCCTCATTTGCTTTTCAACGTTGATACTTGATGGAATGCTATCTAACATGCAAAAGGCTGGTAAAATTCATTGTTATAAGACTAAATATAAAGACATCATGATCTTCAATTTGCAATTTGCAGCTGACCTCCTTGTATTCTCCGAGAGTGATGAAGACTCAACAACAACAACAAAGCTTTTTCCCACAATTATGTAGGGTTGGCTACATAGATTCTTCGCCTCCACTTAGATCTATCTTGGGATAATCTCAGGCTTGTATCCAAAAAACTAAGATCCCTTAGTATAGTCCCTTTTCAACACTTCTTGGGTCGTCCTTGCCCTTTTTTAGCTGGCTCAACATCTCAACACTCCCATCTCCTAACTGGTGCATAATCTGACCTTCTTTACCAATGACCAAACCATCTTAAGCGGTTTTCTTGCATCTTATCCTCGATTGGAGCTACACCTACTTTCTTTCTGATTACATCATTCCGGATCCGATCTTTACATGTGTGTTCACACATCCACTTTAGCCTTTTCATTTCTGCTACAACCATTCTCTGCACATGTCCATGGTTCACAGGCCACCATTCAGATCCATAGAGCGTAGCAGGTCGAACGATTGCTTTGTAAAAGTCTCCTTTAATTTTTAAAAGAATTTTCTTATCACTGAGAACAACATAGTCTCCTCTCTTTTGCCAGCTTGCATTTATTCTATCAGTAACATCTCCATCGATTTCCCCATGATGTTGCAAAATAGCTCCCAGATATCTTAAAGAATCTCTCTTCCGAATGTTATCGTCACTAATCTTCACTTCGATTCCTTCACCATTACTTCCATCAAAGGTACACTCGATATATTCCATCTTAGCCCTACTTGTACAAAATCCTTTTGTCTTCAATGCATGTCTCCAGACCTCAAGCTTCTCATTTACTCCATCTCTAGTCTCGTCAATCAACACAATGTCATCAACAAATAATATACGTCAAGGTAACTCATCCTGAATGTGACTTGTCAACTCGTCCATAATCAAAGAAAAAGAAATGAACTCAAAGCTGAACTTTGATGTAAACCAATGTTGATGTCAAAATAGTCAGTCTTCCCAGTCATGGTCCTTACATCCTTTATGAGGTTAATGTATATGACATGTACTTGTATCTTCTCGAAAACTCTCCACAATAGCTCTTGTGGGACAGAATCATAAGCCTTCTCCAACTCAATAAAGATCATATGGAGGTTCTTCCTTTTAGCTCTATAAATCTCCATTGTTCTCAGCAAATGGATGGCTTCAATAGTTGAAAGACTTAACATGAATCTGAATTGGTTTTTCTTTTACTTTAGAAACTTACATCAACCTTCTTTTGATCACATGTTCCCAAATTTTCATAGTATGACTCATCATCTTGATACCTCTTTTATTTGAACAATTTTGAATGTCTCCTTTGTTCTTATAAAGAGGCGCCACGATACTCCTCCAATCTTCAGGTATTTTATTGCTTCGCCAAATAACATTGAATAGATACGCAACCCAAGTCAAACTATGCTCACTTAAAACTCTCCATACTTCTATAGGGATGTCATCCGGTTCTACACCTTTCCTATGCCTCATAAGCATCCTTTACTTCCTTTCTTTGTATTCGTTTATAGCTTGCACGATTCAAGTAACTTTCATTACTAGCTAGATTACCCAAAGGGATCTCTCTATTTCCTTCCCCAATTAAAAGTTTATGGAAGTACTGCTCCTATCTAGTCTCTATATCCTTCTGAGTAACAAGCATGGAAGGCTGTATCGATATCGATATCGTTTCGGTCCGCCTGGAAATGGATATATCGGGATATATCGACGATATATCGACGATATCAGTGGAAATGTCGAAAATGGCACAAAAAAGCCAATGTTTTTGCATTTTTTCAGAAATTAAGGTCATCCAAGATATTAAAATAACAAATAGCATACAAATACACATTTATATCACACATCGATCCATTTATAAACCATATATCACACATATCGGTATCGCGCATATCGGTCATATCGAACATATCGATATTAATATTGATTCTTGACTTATAAATATTGGAAATGGATTTCATTTAAGTTCTTATAACATGAAATACTACAAATATACACCTAAAAAATACATATAGATCATTTGTGAGGACTATGATCCTTATAGTGCACATATCGAACATATCGCTGATATTGTTAGTTGTTGACATATTATATATATTGAAAATGGAGTTCATCCAAGTACTTTGATCACTAAATAATTTACAAATGTACTCTTACTCTCGTAGGTAATGCATATCGATCTTATATGAACCTTATATCGTATATATCGATACAGTTGTACTGCTAGTTGTTGACCTATATATATATTGAAAATGGAGTTTATCCAAGTTCTTAGATCACTAAATAACTTACAAATATACTCTTAGATCACACATATCGATCATCTATAAAGCTTATATTGCATATATCGATCATTTCGAACATATCGATATTAATGTTGATTCGTGACTTATAGATTTTTTTTGAAGAATTGACTTATAGATATTGGAAATGGATTTCATTCAAGTTTTACAACATGAAATAACTTGTAAATATACATCAAGTTGAAGAACCATTGTATGCACCCTCCTGTCGCACCATACCCTACCCGGAACAAAGTATTTATAAATCATAGATTGTTTTAATACTAGGTGTAGCTAGATAGGTAGTGGAATCAAGCTTGCATGAATAATAACATTCATGTATAGGGATATCGACGAAATATCGGCGATATTGGTCGATATCTTGTATTTTTTGTACTAAATCCATTCATTTTTGACCGATATGGGCCGATACAGCGATATATTGCCGATATATCGGTGATATATCGTCGATATCCCTGTAAAAAGATATACACCCCGATTTCGATTCCCCCAACCTCTCGATACCGATATATCGGCGATATATCGCCGATACGACCTTCCATGGTAACAAGTACACGACCTTCCTTGTCCTTAATGCATCTCACTTGAGAAAGGTCTTTGGTCTTTTTTTCTCTTGCTTTGACCAACTTGAATATATCCTTCTGGCCCTCCTTAGAGTCGAGATTTTTATACAAAACTTCACAAGCTTTTGACTTAGTTTTGCTTACAACCTTCTTTGCTTCCTTCTTATTTGGTAGTTGTGACAGTTTTATCTGTTCTATCCTTAGACATAACTTTAAAGCACGTTCTTTTAATTTTTAGTTTCTCTTGCACCCCTTCACTCCACCACTAAGCCTCCTTTTGACATGGAGCCCCTTCATTTGACCCGCCTAGCATCTCTTTGGCTATCTTTCGGATACACATTGTAGCTGGCTAGAAACGATGTAATTTTTAAGGGAGGGAGATTTTATGTCGAGAATGTCTTGGGGCACACCATTGTCCTTTTTCAGTTGCGGCGGATGCAATTTTTAAGTTTTTTGATTTATACAATTTTTTGGCTAGATCTCTAAAGGAGATCTATCCCACCATTCTCTCAAAAGAAAAGATGCTATTGCCTCCCACATCTCATTTGCACTTCCACTATAATCCCAAAATAAGTCTTCTAAAACTGTCTCCCTGAAGCTCGATCGCTTTAGTGGAAGATTCCACCATCTAGTTCTAGTAATCTTAAGAACCCTCCTTTTCTTTACCAGCCCTTTTTTGCACATCCAAGACTAACAAGCGATGTTAGATTGTCAAACTCTCTCATGGGATTACTTTGCAGTCTTTACTCTTTACAACATAACCGATCTCTTCTCCTCAACACAAAGTAATCTATCTTATTCAAGTTGGGTCACTCTTATAAGTAACTAAATGCTCCACCCTCTTCTTCAAGAAAGTGTTTGCTATGAAACGATCTTATGCCGTTACAAAATCCAGAATGACTTTTCCCTCTTCATTTCTATCCCCAAAATTATGTCTTCCATAAACACTAGCATAGCCTGAAGTATCTTTTCCCACTTGTCCATTAAGATCTCTACCCATGCAAATCATTATTCTTTGTGGGATTCCTTGTAAAATCTTATCCAGATTCTCTCAAAAAGCTTGTTTAGTCCTTTCATATAAATCAATTTGCGGTGCATAAACTGAGATAATATTTAGAATTTCTTCTTCAAGCACCAATTTTAGCAAAATAATCTGATCCCCGAATCTTTGCACTTCAACCACACAATCCTTCAATTCCTTATGAACAACCACTCAAACACCGTTTCTGCCCTTATCTTTATCTGAATATCAAAATTTAAAGCTTGTCTTCTCGATATCCCTTGCTTTCTCTCCAACCCATTTAGTCTCTTGGAGACGTAGTATATGAATCTTTCTTCTTTCCATCGTATCCACTATCTCCATCAATTTTCCAGTTAAAGTGCCAATGTTCCAACTACCAATCCGCTACTTCCTTTGCAATCTCTTTTGGACTAACTTCTTTACTTGCATGCGTCCATTATGCGAGAACCCTTGCAAATTTTGGACTGCATCCGGACGGTGATGCAACATAACTGGCTTATTTACCCGCATGCGTTTCTCATACGAGAACCCTTGCAAATTTTGAACTACATTCGGGCTACGATGTAGTGGCCCTTGCCAATTTTTCGTTGCATTCAGGCGATGCAACATGCCGCAAATAGGGAACACCCCAACCAAATCTATATGTTTGCTTAAATCCATGTTGAAAAGATCCGATTGTCATGAGGCAACTTCCTAAATAGTATTTTTTTAAAATAGTATTTAGGAAGCTGTCTTCGACTGTTTTACGCTGGCTGTCGACTACCTAACGCAACCCTCATTTACCTGGGTTTGGGACCGGCCATGGCCGAGAGTGATGAAGACTACCTTACAAATATTTATAAGATCCTGAACATCTTCTCCCACACGACAACACTTATTGTAAATTGTTCCAAATCCTCCCACCTAAAGATTAATTCTTCTAATTCTAACCTAGTCGACTCTCTCTAAGAGTCTTTGGCGGTGATACTTGGCTTATATCCTTCCTGGAGCATTGACTTCATACAAAAAGTCTTCCTAAGACCTGGTATAAAGTGATTGATAAGATTCAAAATCGGGTCTCCTCGTTGAGAAGCATCCGGCTCTCACTAAATGCACATACATCATTATTAACTGGGCTATCATCTCGATTGCCATGCACCTTATCAGGGTATGCCCTACAAAAAATTGACACTAGATCCAACTATCTTTGGAATGGAGCTACAGATGAAAATAAGATGTATATGGGGGCATGGAACATGATCTGTCGGCTTGAGATGAGTGGGGATGTTAATGGAAAGAACCTTTTCCCCGTTGGACATTCCACACGTGCATACATCAATGGGCATGAGAACTTTAAGCCACCAATTCCTCCCCCTTTTATTCTCTTTTTATTTATTTATTTATTTATTTTGTCTTGTCTTTATACATTCGAATAAGCCTGTAACATACAAAATCATCTCTCAATGAAACTTTCTGACATGGTATCAAAGCTTCATCCCCCTCCTTGAGCCCTCCGCCACCGGCTCCATCTCAACTCCATTCTCCCCCAGCCTGCTCCGAATGTCTTTGCATAGCCGAGTGCAACATGTGCAGCCATTAACCCTCAACTGCTTACACGACTGATCACCACTACTGCATTCATGTGCGACCTCCTCCTCCGCATGGCTGACCTCCTCCTCCGCATGGTCAACGTCGAGGCTTCTCCAGCCAGCAACCAAACCCGGTGCTCCACTGCTTCTGAGTTCTGTCGCAGGTACCGCTTCAGAAATCCATCAGGGGATTCGACTCCGACTTCTGTCAGGACCACACAACAACACTACTCGGCATTTGCTAATCCTTGTTGACTCCATGCGATAACAACTACTCATAGCTCCGGCTAGGCAAATACCTCCTTACCACATCAAAACATTCCACGATGGTTCCGCTCACCTAGAGAACATCAAGTGTTGCTCCTCTGGGACCTCCCTGATCCTTGTCTCTAAGGGCAGCTCCTCCCCTCCACTGTGGTTGGTCCGCTCTAACTGGGCCGCATAACCGCCATCCTTTGTTAACCCCTCCAAGGTCAAGTTATCACCCTCTTCATCGACAATCACTAGAACATCTCCATCTTCCGCGACCACACCATCAAGCTCCAGAACACCTTTAGCATGTGCAAGTACACCATCCAGGATCCAACTTCCACAACAGCTGGATCATCTACAACTACTACTTCAGCCCAACATCCTCACCATTATCTCCTGGGACTGCATTGTCAAGTAGCGATCGGGGTCGAAATAGGTTTTCCTTGTCCATGAAGAAATCAGATATCTTTCAACCTATCATCGTAATATTTGATGGCTCCAACTATAGAACATGGGTCCAAGCAATGGGAAGCTTATTAAAGGGAAGAATGTTGATTATTACACTCATCCGTTTAACCATTGAAATGGATGAAGAATTTGCATATCGTGTAGAAGATTGGAATAACAAGAATCATCAAATGCTTGCGTGGTTTATAATCACCTCCAAGCCTGCCAATAATGAGCAATTTGGCCTTAGTGAAACAACCAAGGAAGTTTGAGATTTATTACAATATCGATATGACAATATTAACCTCTATTCACAATATCAAGTATCAGAATGATTGCACCACTTAAAGCAAGATGCGAGACCATCTATTGAATTCTTTGCTAAGATGAATCTTCTATGGGACCAACATGAAATGCCGATCCAACATGGGAATGCCAACATTGCAGAAGTGAAGCGGAGGCTAAATTCCTGACCAATTATGATCGTCTTCATCTCATTTAATTTTTGATGGCCCTCACAAGTGACTTTGAACCCTCTATAACATCTCTCTTTATTGCAGTCATTTACTCACTTGATCAAGCTATCTCAGTACTACTTTTAGAAGAAACCAGGTCGGGCCTCTTGAAAACCACTTCACCTACACTTGCCCTTGCTGCATCTTCCAACACCACTAAATTTGGTCGACATTGCAATGAGTGGACATCATATCTCTACTTGTCGCCTTGTCGAGTGCCATACATGCCACAAAAGAGGACATTTGTCCTTCAATTGTTCTTTAAAAACACAATAAGAGTGTCCTTATTGCCATTAACGAGGTCATCTTCTTGTGAATTGCCCAACAAGACCACCTCGCCCTGAATTCAAGATAACCTCTAGTTCTACCAAGGCTTATATGGCTCCGACAAGCAATAATGTGGTTGTTACCAGTGATCAACCTAATCCCACGGATTCTCTTACCCTATCTGCCACAGATCTAGAAAGAACGCTGGAGCACTTAATGGCAAAGTCCCAATCTCAACATATTGCATTAGCCTCCACTGAAGGTATAACATCTTGGTTGTTTGACTCTGGTATTCCAGTCATATGTCCAGAAATTTAAATACCTTCAAAAATATATGTTCATCTATAGATACACATGGAATTAGTAGGTGATCATCTCCATGTTCACCATATTGGCCATATCCGAACCCATAATCTAGATCTCTCAAGTGCTTATCATGTTCCTGACTCTTATAACCTTGTATATGTTGATCAATTATGTGATATGGGCCTTATATTCTTTTTATCTCACAGGGATGCTAAGTTCAGAACCCTCAAACAAAGCAAATTCTTGGGACCAGCCATAAGGAAGGACATACCTTTCGCTTCAATTATCTTCACCTTTTTCATGATCGATCTGCAAAATCTACCCTTGATACTTGGCATTTTCGTTTTGCTCATGCATCTATCTTTAAATTGGAACTTTTAATAAACGCAGGACTTTTGGGTGATGTTGATATACACCCCATTCAAGGTGTGTCATGTCAAACTACAAAACAATCTGCATTACCTTTTAATAATAGTGCATCTGTTGCTAGCAAACCATTCTCTATTGTTCATTCTGACATCATGGGCCTAGCATCTTCTTCAACCATAGGTGGCTCATGCTACGTTGTGCTCCTGTTAGATATTAGTCTCGATATACATGGATATATCTAATGAAAAAAAGATTGGAACTTCCTTAAATCCATATTAACTTTGCCAACATGATTCGAACTCAATTTGACTCATCTATCTAAACCCTTCGTTTCGACAATGTCACCGAATATCTCCATCCTAAGTCAACTCTTTCTCAAAGAACAAGGTACTATTCATGAGACATCATGACCTGGATGCTTTCAACAAAATGGTCGAGCTGAAAGAAAACATCGCCGCATATTAGACTCTTCGATTTGTGCTCGTCTCCTCCTCACGCCCAACCAATCTTTGGGCAGAGCTGCTCTCGTTTCTGTATACACCATGAGTCGTATACCTTCAAACTCTTTAGGAAACTTTTACTCCATTGGAACAGCTTTTTGAGACTTTACTAGAATATCTTCAACTCCATGTCTTTGGTTGTGATTGCTTCGTTCTGTTTCAAAATCATGAGCATACTAAAACTTCAGACTCGATCTCGCTTATTTTGTTATCTTAGCTATGGAATCACCCAGAAGGATATCGTCGTATTTCTTGCCATGTCATCTTATGTGATATCACCATGCCCAGTTCTCTCTCCACTTTCGACTTGATGACTACCCATGGAAAACCACTGCCTCCAACCATTGACTTTTTCCCAACTGACACCCCTGATTCAGATAATGAGTTGCCCAACATTGCCACGGTTGATTCAATCTTTCATACAGACCCTCATGCCAACCAGCCCGAGCATCCCATAACCAATGTTCCCTCTACCCACCCCTAAACGTTCCATTGCGGAAAATATCCTCACCTTATCTCTAAAATTATCAATGTTGCACATCTGGCATAACACACTATATCCCACAATCCTATACGGAGGCTATTGCCTTTCCACAATGGCAACAAGCGATGAATGATGAACATGATGCTTTCAAGAAGTCCAATACATGGGAACTAGTGGACCTACCCCTTGATAAAACACCAATTGGATGCAGGCAGATTTACGAACTCAAAAGTAAAGTTGATGGCTCAATTAAAAGGCTAAAAGATTTGAAGTTCGTCTTATTGCAAAGGGTTTCTCTCAAGAATACGATGTTTATTATGAAGAAACCTTTACTCTTGTAGCTCGCTTGACATCAACACTCGCTGTTGCGGCATCTCGTTGTTGGACTTATCTCATATTGATGTTAAAGCACATTCTTAAATGATTGTCTTAAAGATGTCTATTTGCGTCCACCTCTGTGATACTCTTGCCTCAGAAACAAAGTGTGCAGATTAAAGAAGTCTCCTTATGGCATCGAACAAGCTCCTCGTGCATGGTTTGAAAATTTTAGCACCGTTATTCTCCAACTTGGTCCTTCGCAAAGTAGACATGATTCAATTCTGTTTGTTCGTAAGCATCAGATAGGCACGATCCTTTCCTTATTTACATATATGACATAATCGTTAGCGACGATGACCAGACATGCATTAGTTTTCTAAAACAACAATTACATACATGCTTCGAAATCAAAGATCTTGGCAAGCTCTACTACTTCCTAGGTCTCGAGGTCACTTATGATGAAAAAGGCATGTCTCAAGCTAAATTTGCCATGGATCTCATCCTCAAAGCCAATTTGGCTGGCTCAAAAATTACCCCTACCTCTACGGAATGAAATACCAAACTCCATACTAATGACAGAACTTCTCTAAAGGATCCAGCCTTTTATAGACAATTGATTGAAAGTCTATATATCTAATAGTCACTTATCCTGATATTGCCTATGTTGTCCACCTGGTTAGCCGGTTCGTGGCCGTACCACGCATAACTCACCTGGTAGCTGTTCTTTGAATACTGTGATATGTAAAAGGCTCTCCTCACCAAGGTCTACACCATTACAACTCCTCTTTAACCCTTCATGCCTACTCAGACTCCGATTGGGCCGGCAATTCAATAGACCGTCGATCAACCACAGAATAGTGTTTTTTTAGGCACATCCCAGATCTCACGAAGAAGAAAGAAACAAAGTTTAGAAGCTTGCTCTAGTACTGAAGCAGAATATCGTGCTCTAGCAGATACTACGTCTGAATTGATTTGCCTAAGTTGGACCTTTGCAGACATGGGTGCATAACTTTCATGTCACTAAAGCTCTTCCTCCAGGTCGCTGCCAGCATTTTTTGACCGAACTCAACATGGTTGATGCCCCATCTTGAGTTTGCAGGGGCATGTTAATGGAAAGAATCTTTTGCACGTTGGACATTTCACGCATGCATATATTAACTGGGAGAACTTTAAGCAACCAATTCACCCCCCATTTATCGTCTTTCTTTATTTATTTCGTCTTGTCTCTGTATATTCGAATATGCATGTAACATACAAAATCATCTCTCAATGAAACTTTCTGATAGGATGAAGGTTTTTTTTTGGGGATGGGGGTGTGTATTACCGACCTCAACTATTTTACCATCACTAGATTGGCCTCGATCTTTGGAAAATCTTCAATTGAAAACCATACATTGGCCCTCTTCGGGTAAGAGTAATTCGCAGTAGAATAGCTACTGTATGGCCTGGAAATAACGTCAAACCTTGATCATAATTTACTATGGCGCTAGTTAAGCTATGGGAGTTATTTGCAGTTGGTCTTAATATCCAGATTGAGAACAGCAGAGATATACTCTTCTGGAACTCCAAATGGTGATTAGAAATCTGACTCAACAACAGATTGCCCTGCTGCCTACGAAATAGCTAAAAATAAAAGCATATTCATGTGTGCTGCACTTGCTACTAGGCAAGGTATAATTGGGCTAAAGCCTTGTACACCAAGATCAAAAATTTCGCCGCACTCAAGCTTGAATGTTCTGGGATAAACATTCCACTTCACAACTCTTGGACGACAATCTCTCATTCATCTTTTGAGGGAAAAACAATTCTCAAATAAACATTACTACTTGATTTGTTTTAATGGAGGTATATGTGATATCCTCTTCTTTTTTTTGGAATATACAATTATAAAAAAATCTCTACTTGATTTGTTCTAACGGTCTGGTGGCAGGTGCGGTGTGCCTACCACCAAGAAGACTAAGGTTCAATCCCTCCTTATGGGATGTGTGTTCGGTAGCTGACAACCAACGTAAAAAATAGTCGGATCTTTCAACATGAATTTGAGCAAGATTCTATATATCCGACCCTACTTAAAGTGGGAGAGGACTTTGCCATTTTTCAGACAATTATAAAAAAAGACTGGGATAATTCATTGGTTGTTAAGAAGAGGATTTCAGTTGTGCTCGGGATGCCCCCAATGCCTAATTGGAGAGGACTCAAACCGCCATTTCATTAGTTAGTGTGCTGTCATTTTGACATTACTATATTGGACTGGGTCATGCTCCATTATGAGTTGATCTTTTTTCTTGTGGCTAAAGAAACTGTCCTACAGTTTAACCCATCAAATCCTAATATGTGGGAAATATGAAAAGAGTATTGCACTCACCCGGGCATGCTTTTTAAGGAGGAATCCATCTTTCTTCTTGCTCAATATACACTTAATATTTAACTTATATATTTCTTGTAGGGCTTTCCAACAAGATTGGCTCGATGATCCCACGGAAAGTAGAATTGTCTCTCTGCCTCCGGATTTTTCTCTTGTGGATGTATGGATGAATCCCTTGACCGCAGTTGGATGCTGGACATGGTTGCTGCTAGCCCTTTTTGTGTTTTTTTCTCTTGCAATCTTGGTTATGCTGTTGCCCCGATTTGTGGATCGTTGCTACTTTTGAAGGGCACATGCCTCCTATTCTGCATAACTTGTAACATTATGCTCTTGATGTTTTCTATGCTACGACGTTAGACAATTACCGATTTCTATAAAATAAATTAAATGACCATGAAAAAATCCATAAAAGTCGCAAACGTGTATGAATGTGTCAGAAACATCATGAATTTTTGTTTCGGATTGTGTGGATGCAAGTTATTTGATCCAAAACCATATCTTAAAAGTATTTTTGTGCAAGCATGATTAAATTAACACTTATGCCAAAATGCCATGAAAAAGTATCAAGGCAACACCATCAATTATGTGATTCCCAGATTTTTTGAATCAATTAAGAAAACAAAATGTTCAATGATTATTAGCGATAAATATATTCATGAAAAATCCTAACAAAATTCTAACTGACTAGAGTATTGGCATGATATTCGCAACTGTTTTTTTTAAAATTCTCAACTGTAAATTATAATAGATAAATTTAGATGAGAAACCATAGATAAAAAAAGCAAAGTCTTGAAGTTCAAATACTAAATCAGAAATGCAAATATAATAGTAGATAACTTTATATGGTATGATGATTACAATCTTATTATTGAGAATTTTTGAATTCAAATACATAAATAGAAATGCAAATATAATAATAGATAATTTCTGTATGGTATGATGATTACCATAGTATTTTTGAGTATTTTTGAATGCAAATTGTACCAGATCAATGTAGATTAGAAACTAGGGATAAAAACCAAAATCTTGATGCTCAAATACTAGCAACATTGCAAAAATAATAAAAGATAACTAGTGAGGAGGGATGAAATTTCAACGCCATACAAGTTTGGCTAGGACCCTTTTTAATTTCTCTTTATTCCCCATGGATGATTGTGTTAGTGACTTAGATTTTCCTAATGACGTTGTATAGTTGCTGTGTAGCCTGGTTATCTTTTCAGGTAGAAGCTCGTAGAAGATCTTTGTTGAAAATTGTAGAAAAGCTAGAAGTTGATCGAAAGTTTAAAAGTGATTCTAAAAGATTCAGTAGGAAGGTTCAAGATTCGTAATCAGATTGATGAAAGAATCAAAGACTCAATTCTAAAAGCTCAAGTTATGGAGACTTTAGATGCTGATGTGACATATTACATAGTTTTTGCATATTCTTGATTAACAAGCAAACTTAAGCCAAAATCATCAATTTCATATTTTCCATTTTTTGCACATATCATCATCACCTTGACATCCCTGATCGATCACCTATGATAGATCATCTTGTTTCTCATGATCGATCAATCCTGATCGAACATCCTTTTTAACATGATCGATCACTTTTTGAAATTTAGACCAACGGTAAATATGATCGATCACTTTTGGGACATGATTGATCACCTTGTTTCTATGAACGATCATTTCATAGATTTTAGAAGTCAGAACATTGAACTTTCCATTTTGGACATCAATGGCTCTTTTGAGGCCAACCCTATATAAGGGACCTTATGGCTCATTGTTTGAGACACATAATCAAGAGAAACATCCTCTACTCTCAAAAGAAAAGAAAGAGTGATCTTTTTGTGCGATATTCGAGTTCTTACAACATTTCTGCAATCTCGAGCTCTCTTCAATCCAAAGCTTTTTGTTACTGGAGTTGTTTGTGCTTTGTGTGCTATACTGTGATCATCTTCGTCATTCTCGAGCATATTCTGCTCTTAAAGTCTGTAAACTTGTGACTTCAAGTTTCATTGCTTAACTATATTTTGTATGGCATTTTTGTATATGTATCCGAGCTGTGGATTCCTTTATCTTAGAGAGATAAAATCTTTCTTTTAGAGTTGTCTAAGGAAGAGTACATGTTGTACGAGGGATTATGCTATCTTTGAGTTAAAGTAGCACTTGAAGAGTAAAAAAAGCTTCGCCAAGAGAGCGAAGGAGAAATCTTAGAACATGATTTTGGGTCATGGTTTTCACCCCCTTGGTTTTCACATAAAAATGATTGTGCAATATGTGGTTTGATATTCTTTTATTTTTGTAATTTGTGAATTATTTTTTATTTGAATATTGTTATTGTATAATTCACCCCCTTCTTGTGTTGGACTCACATTTGGTATCCGAGCAGGTTCAAATTTTGTACATCTAACTACCTACATGCAGGTCCTCAATGGCACAAGGAAATGTATCCACCAGCTCTAGCAGGTCTGCTTATTCTATTACGAAGCTGCCCTACTTCAACGGAACCAATTAATCCTACTGGGTGAATCGCATTGAGATCCACATGTAGTCGATAGACTACAAGATGTTGACATGCACGATAATGACCTTAGTAAAGACAATCTTGAAAGAAGGTGTAGTGGAGTTCACCGATGCAGAGATCAAAGATCCGGAGAGAAATGCAAAAGCTATGAATGTGTTGTATTGTGCTCTTTATGCAAAATGAGTACAATCGTGTTTCTCAGTTTAAGACATTACATGAGATCTGGAATACACTCCAGGTTATGTATGAAGGTACCCACAAAGTCAAGAGCTCTAAAATTACGATGCTTACTAGAGAGTACGAGAATTTCAAGATGAAGGAATGAGATTCCATCAAAAAGATTCACCACCATCGTAGACAACCTCAACTTCGTGAAAGAACTTCATCGAAGGAGAGCTGGAAAGGTCATCGACTCACTCTCAAGTGAATAGGAACACAAGGTGATAGCTATAGAAGAAGCAAATGCAGTGGAAGATATCTAGATGGACGACCTCATTGTAAACATGATATCCTACGAAGTCAAGAAGAAGATCAAGAAGCTGATCGAGGATGCGTGGAAGAAGTCTCTGGCTTTTAAGGTCAGTTCACAAGATTCATTCGATGAAGAAATGAATGACAAAGATCTTTTTCTACTTGCAAGAAAGTTCAAGAAGTTTATGAAAATAAGAAGAGCTTCAAGTCAAAGAGAGAAGACAATGAAGATTCATCTACATGCTATGAGTGCTAGAAAAAGGAACATCTACAAAGAGACTACTCACAATTAAAACACGGGAAAGAAAATAAGGAGTGATCCAACATGAAGTTAAAGAAGGTTCACAAGAAGAGATCTTTGTAAACCATGTGGAGTGACTCAGATTCAAGCGACTTCGACTCAGACTCAGGCGGGGAGAAACCAACATACCTTGGATTGATGGCTCTTGAAGATGAGATAACTCAATAAACTTATGCCGAATTTTTAGATGCTTTTCATGAAGTCTTTGCAGAATTAGAAAAGTCTAAATTAGAAAATCAAAATTTAGTTAAAAAGATAAATAAATTAGTTCTTGAAAAAGATACTTTTATTAAAGAATCATCATGTGTAAAAGAGAATATTACCTTTTTTGAAAAAGGAATTAGTAACCTTAAATTAAACCGTGATAAGCTTGTAAATGATCTTGATAGGTTTACTAAGAGAAATGCGAATTTAGATAAGCTGCTTGGTTCTAAAAGAAATCCCGGAGATAAAAATGGTGTATATTTTATGGTAGTTCATCATCTCATAACAAAATACTTAGCCAAATTGGAGAGAAAATGTCTAACCCCCATGGTCCCTAAAGATAGGTATCAGAATATCATCTTAAAACTTGTTTTGTAGGTGGAGAGAATATATATCACAAGAAATTGATGTACACACTATCTCAAAATGGAATAAACGCTTCAAAGTCAATTGGATCATGAATGACACCAGCCTCAAATCTTGTAGGAAAAAGATGTCGGAAGCCAATGGATCATTGATTCAGGATCATGGATTCAGGATGTTCCAAGCATATGACAGAAGAAAGAAGCTGTTTACCACCATGGAACATAAAGAAGAAGGTTCATCGTATTTGGAAACAATCACAAGGGTCTCGTATCATAAGTATTGGTCAAGTTAATAAGGGTAAAACTACTTTTGATAATGTATCTTTAGTTAATGGTTAAAAGCGTAACTTACTTAGTGTAAGTCAAGCTCGTGATAAAGGTTTTACTATTTTGTTTTCATCAACCTGCTTTAAAATTCTTGATGAATCTAGTAAGGAACCCTTGTTAATTGGAAGAAAAATAAGGATATTTGTTACGACCCCAGTTCCCGGGCCATCAGATCCTCCCATAACCGGATCTGGTTAATCAGCAATAATTTATTCAGCAATCACAAATAACATTCAGAAACAGACTGCAAATAAAATATACTCAGAAGGAATTATTTCAACACTTTTCCATTCACAAAATAAAGTTCAGATGATACATTGTCCCACTATAACCATTTACATGTACATCAACTTGAAAGGAAAATATACAAAAATATTACTAACTATCTTACAAAGTAAAGCTACTATGACTGACTGTATGTCTATTAAGGTCCTTGCGATGACTCACCGACACCTGTTGGGTTTTCCATAAATCGTAGGATAACAATTAGCGAATACTAAGTAACGAAGAAGAGAAAAACAAACCAATTGTGTAATTTTTCAAAAAGTTGTTATCACAAAAAGTTTCATTCTTTTTCATTAATTTAAGTCTATTCCTTTCTATTCCATGTCAAAGATTAGTCCCGGGGAACCCCACCATCCTTGGACTCCGAAGCTGTGGATACTTCGGGATTGGAGATTACGTTGATCTGATGAGCTTATGTTGCCGCACGTCGCCTCAACCAATCCTCCAATACTATCCTGACAATTTCCTTTTCTTTTATTAATCAGGATCTCAAACCCTCAGCCTGGAAAAGAAAGGAGCACATCGTCCTCGATGACTCGATTTGCTTAAACCTCAGGTTAACATTTAATCATATAACCTAGCTGCTTTAAACATATATTATCGTCAGCCGCTATCGAACCACCCCTGCCTCCACATGGTACGACCACTTCTTCCACATTCAATCCAAAGATATTGGCTCTCGGTACCACGCATTGCAAATCATTCATTTCGTGCGCACTTATCATAATAGGGCAACCGTGTACCACCTAGGTAGGGAAACGTCAATACGGGTTCCTTCCGACAAACCTATAGGTTGCATGCCTGACCTGTAGTTCTACTCCCAGTCATCCTTAACGTGATACACGATCCTTCTCAGGATCCAACTCAAACCACATCAATTCCCATGATGTAATTCTTTCGTTAAGTCTTCGATTTGCATAATCATCAACACTTAGTATAGACTCACATATATATTATTCATATGCATATATACTCATATTTATGCTTATTTTAACTCCCAAACCCTAACTTTCCAAGCGACTGCATCAATTCGATGCTTAAACCTTATTTTAGTGGGAATCACAAAGTAACTTTTCATACTTTCTCAAAAATAACCAAAATTAGGGTTCTTCATACCGAAGAACATAAAATCAGAAATTTCAACGATCTCATATGAAATTCCAATAGCAAAAGGAAGGATTTAGTTACCTAATCGAACTCTTTCACATGTATACAATACTTTATCGTGATTCATTTTCAAAAAAGAAAGATTTATAGCTCCTGAAATGATCAAATTTCATTTTCGTATAAAAAACACTAAGAACGTGCCAATAACACGAAGAATGAACTAAGAACACGAAGAACGCGAAGAACACACGAAGAACACGAAGAACGCGAAGAACATATTTTCTCTTAAAACTTTGGCAGAACTTCCCTTATATAGAGTGATATTTTTAGGAAAATTTCTGCAGAGTTTCCCATTGTGTCGCGGCATATTTCTATAAAAATTTCGGCAGAGTTTCCCTTTATATCGGGACATATTTCTATAAAAATTTCAGCAGATTTTCCCCTTATATCAGAACATATTTCTATAAAAAATTCGGCAGAGTTTCCCTTTATATCGGGATATATTTCTATAAAAATTTTGGCAGAGTTTCCCTTATATCGGAACATATTCTATAAAATTTTCGGCATACTTTCCTCTTATATCGGGACATATTTTAAAAGAAAAATGGAAAGAGTTTCCTCTATAAAATCATCGAGAGGAAAACAATAACGAAAATAAAAGAATATACTCAAACAGTAAGAGACGAAGAATCAGTAGACACCACGCGTCTTAGGTGAGTGAATGTGTGACAAATCACAGGGTTCACTGACGTGCATAGCCGCCCGCACCTAAGTAGGGTATTACACAGATTTCACCATCAAAATAACTATAAAACCAGATTTGAAAGAATAGAAATATAAGCGATGGAGAATCGATAGACATCATGCGTCTTAGGTGAGTAAATGTGTGACGAATCACAAGGTTCACTGACGTGCATAACCACCCGCAACGAAGTGAGTGTTGCATAGATTTTTCCTTGAACCACAACAGAAAATGAATCGAAAAGAAAGATGAATCAATAACAAAGCTTGGAAGAAAAGAGAATGAATTAAAAGCCTAGCTTAGGAAGCAAACTAAGAGAGGATCATACCTTTCTCCTCCTCATTCTCCCGGCAGCGCTTCGCTAGCGCTCTTTCCCCCCTCATACTCCTCCTCCTGACCTCTCAACCCTAGCCCTTGGGGTGGTGGTGGTAGTGGAGATCGTAGATAATGAATGGGTATGGGGATATTTATAGGCTCTAAAAAACTGCTAACTATGGTTAGTAAACCATGGTTTAGCCCTTAACCGCGGTTGGCGGCCTATGGTTTTGGCCCATGATTTTGGTCAAAACTTACCCGAAACTTAGGGCTTAAGTTAGAACGTTTCAAAGGATTCTAGATTCGCTAATGATGCTTAATTAATGCTAATCGTGATTAACTTTCACTAATCACGATTTAACGTTCGTGGCTTATGCTTATGCTAACCATTGATTAGTGTTCGCTAATGATCATTAGTTTTTTAATCATGTTTAATTAGTCTTAATGGCGGTCATTATGGGTTAATGACATCTTAAACCTCTTTACTTCTCTTTCTTCTGAAAATCATAACAAATCCAAACGAAGTCCGATTCATACGAAACAAATTCTGTTGGTTTCCTCTTGATGAGACGGATATTATTATATAAGATCCGAGGGATGCCAAGTTCAAGGCTTTACAATTATAACAACCTTAAAGGAAGTCTCGTCCTTGAAACTTATAATGATGGCATAACAACCTTAAAGAGGATTGAAATCATAATAACCTTAAAGAGAATGAACATCATTTCATTTATAAAGAAGATATACAACACACAGTATTATCACTCAAACAAGTGGGGGTAATTCTCTCTCATTTCCGCCTCAGGTTCCCATGTGGCTTCTTCAAACTCTTAGTTCCGCCACAATACTTTAACTAGAGGCACCTCTTTATTCCTCAACTTCTTGATATCTCTGCTTAGTATTTCCACAGGCATTTCTTGATATGTCAGGTCTGGCTCAACATGTAAATCATCATAACTTATCTTATATTCTAGATCCCAAATGTACTAGCTCAGATTTGATACATGAAAAACATCATGTATTGCCGAAAGATGCGGAGGAAGCGCAAGTCTATACGTAACTTTTCCAATCTGCTGAATGATTTCAAAGGGACCCACGAACCTGGGTGCCAACTTTCCATGCAAGACAAACCTCTGAACTCCCTTCATAGGTGATACTTTGAGGAATACAAAGTCACCTATTTCAAACTAAAGATCTTTTCTCCTGGCATGACTATAGCTTTTCTGACGACTTTGAGCAGTCGATAGTCTTTTTCGAGCAAACTCTACAGCTTCCCGTGTCTCTTAGAGTCTATCTGAATCATAAAGGTTCTTTATCCCGACTTCTTGCCAACACAAAGGAGTATTATACCTTCGTCCATAAATTTCTTCAAATGGTGCCATGCCAATACTTGTATGGTAACTATTGTTGTATGTGAATTCTGCAAGAGGTAATTGTTTAATCCATGATCCCTTCCATTCTAAGGCACACGCTCATAACATATCCTCTAGTGTCTAAATCCTACATTCTGACTGACCATCTGTTTGTGGATTATATGATGTACTCAAGTATAGTTGTGTACCTAAGGCTTTCATGAAGTTCTCCCAATAATGTGAGGTGAATCGTGAATCTCGATCAGAAACTACTTCCTTTGGAATGGCATGGAGACAGATCACATGTGTAATATATAACTCAGCAAGCTGGTCTGGAGTGAAAGATAAACTTATTGGAATAAAGTCTGCTACCTTCGTCAGACGATCTATTATAACCCGGATACCATCTTTACTACCAGTCGTCCGAGGTGAGCCAGTAATGAAGTCCATGGAAATACTTTCCCATTTCCATTAAGGTATAGGGAGAGGTTGCAGTAATCCCAGTGGCTTTTGGTGTGAAGACTTTACCTACTGGTAAGTGAAACATGAATTCACAAACTCAGCAACATCTTTTTTCATTCTCGGCCACCAAAAGTATGAATGAAGATACTTATATATCTTTGTAATTCCTGTATGAATAGATAATCTTGAGCAGTGCGCTTCACGTAAGATGTCATTCCTTAGTTCAAGTGTGTTTGGTACATAAACTCTGTGATGGTTATACAGTAACCCATCTTGTATCTGGAATCCCTGTCTCATTCTTCTCAAGTTGTTGTCTCAAGTCTTTAAGGACTGGATCATCCTCCTATCGTTTCTTTATATCCCAGATCTCTGGTTTGTATCAGTGAGGAATAGTTATAATATCGACACTACTATCAAATGGTTTCCATTCACTTAACGTTGATAATAAACCTCAGAAATGGATAGCACTCACCAACCTAGGTGAATAAGTTCTTCTGCTAAGGGCATCTGCTACGATGTTCCCCTTACCAGGGTGGTAGGAGATAGTGCAATCATAGTCTTTCAACAACTCTAACCACCGTCTGTCTCATATTGAGTTCCTTCTGATCAAATAGATATTTCAAGCTTTTATGATTAGTGAAGATTTCCAAGGTACTACCATAGAGGTAATGTCTCCATATCTTTAAAGCGAAAACTACAACAACTAATTCCAGGTCATGCGTCGGGTAGTTCTTCTCATGTGTCCTAAGCTGTCGTGATGCATACGCTACTACCTTATCATGTTGCATAAGAACTGCCCCAAGTCCTTCTTTAGACGCATCAATGTACACTGTAAACCCTTCACTCCCAGAGGGTAAAGTAAGGATAGGTGCAGATGTTAGGCATTCTTTCAGTGTCTGAAAACTAGCTTCATATGTGTCAGACCATATGAATGGAACTCCCTTCTGAGTTAGCCTAGTCATTGGCAATAATATTCGTGAAAAGTCCTTCACGAATCTTTTATAATATCTAGCTAAACCCATAAAAAATCGTATTTATGTGACAGTCTTTGGGCGTTCCCAACTCATCACCGCACTAACCTTTGTATGATCAACTAATATACCTTCTCCAGAAATAATATGGCCTAAGAAAGATACTTTAGATAGCCAAAAGCCACATTTACTATATTTAGCATACAATTTGTTCTTCCTTAATGTTTCAAGTGCCCGCTTGAGATGGTATTCATGCAGATACTTATCCTTGGAGTAAATAAGCACATCATCAATAAAGACTACTATAAAGTGATCTAAAAACTCCTTGAATACTCTATTCATGAGATCCATGAAGGCTGCTGGAGCATTTGTCAGTCCAATAGGCATAACTAAGAATTCATATTGTCCATATCTAGTTCGAAAGGTTGTCTTGGGGATATCCACATCTTTTATCTTTAACTGATGGTATCCAGATCTTAAGTCAATCTTGGAATACACAGTTGAACCCTATAACTGGTCAAAAAGATCATATATTCTTGGTAGAAGATACTTATTCTTTTTGTCCTCTTGTTTAACTATCTATAGTCAATGCACAACCACATTGACCCATCCTTTTCTCTGACAAATAAGACAGGTGCTCCCCATGGTGAAGTATTAGGACGAATGAATCCTTTATCTACAGTTCTTGCAACTGTGCCTTTAACTCTCGTAACTCAGCTGGTGCCATCCTATATGGAGGGATAGAGATAGGCTGAGTATCAGGTATAAGAAAGATTTCAAATTCATTCTATCGCTTAGATGGTAATCCAGGTAGTTCATATGGAAATACATCAGGAAACTCGCACACTATAGGAACATCTTCTATCATTCTATCTGATCCTGATGTAGTGGATACATAAGCTAAATAGCCTCGGCACCCTTGTTCTAACAGTTGTTGAGCCTATAGAGTAGATATGTATTTGACATCATCACTGGATGTCTTTCTAATAAATTGGAACTCTATCAAGTTAGGAATGTGAAAATTTACTGTCTTCTGGAAACAATCAAGGCATGCATGACGCCTTTCTAGCCAATCCATCCCAGGATGAGATCGAAGTCATCCATTTCAATAAGTAATAGGGAAACAGTTAACTGATGTCCTGCTATCAGCATTACACAATCATCCAGGATTTCTCGGATTATAAATACTTATCCTCTTGGTCCCTTGATCAGATAGGATTGTTGTGCTTCTACTGGTACCTTACCCAAAGTGGGTACTATATGTCGAGCAATAAATGAATGCGAAGCACCAAATCAAACAAGGCATGTACTGAAAAGTCATGAATAGTAATGGTACCTCATACAACCGTGCCTGAGGCTTATTCTTCAGTAATTGCGTTGAGCTGGCCATTAGGAATATGCAAATTAGAAACTGCAACACTTTGTGGTGGTTGCTGTGAAGGAGATGCTCCTTGTAAGCCACGACCTCTACTATGTCTTCCTTCGCGTGTTTCTCCATTACTCGAGGTGGATGTTATACTGTTAATCGGAGTTGGTTTAAACCCTGAACCTCTCAACTGCGGACATCCTTTCATAATGTGACCTTCTTAATGACAGTGATAACACACACATATTCCTGTCTGAGCTGAAGACCCAACCAAAGAGGTACTAGTTCCCGGTGCTGAGTTATGGGGGTATAGTGGAGGTTTAGAAAAACCCCCTCTTCCTGATAATTCCTGACCCAAGGTCTGTGGTGAGCCTATACTGGAACCGACTGGATGACAGTGACGATCTTGTTGGACATGCGAGCCCACGACGAGCCATTATGCAATAAATGTTATTACGAATATCGTTCCCTGATCTGAAATGAAGAATAACTAATTTGCACATAAGGTTCCTCTATACAATAAGGGCTATGTACCATGGCCAACTTGATAGTCATACAGCTGTTGATTCATTGATTGGATCATAAAGGTTGGTGCTTGGATGAATATCTAAAGAGTTAGATAGAGGACTTATCTAGCACCATCAAATGATTATTGAGTGATGATCTCCAGCCTGAGTAGGAGATGCAATTCTTTCTCATTTAGTTGATATCTGATCGACCTCTTGATGCAGGTCCTCTACATGGGAATAGTGATTCGAAGTGTCAGATTAGTTGAGTTAAAGGGTTGACTTAACGAGATCGAGATAACCAAAGACCTATGTTGAATACTGTTACAACATAGGCACACATCCTCTGACCAGAGATAGATGTGTTACTATATGTCTGAGTATGTACATTTGACAAACCTAACCAAATCTATACACCGACGAGCTGGTGTACATGTAAGGGCATATGAGTAATACGATATCTCAAAGGGATCATACAGGTTCACCTGTGAACTGAAAGACATGAGCTCACTCATGAGGTATTGGGACTGATCAAATTCCATGAATGGTCGTCATCCTAAACCCTAAACCCTAAACTCTAAACCCTAAACCCTATTCCATGATAAGAATTTGAAGGTATGATATATGCTTTGGGAAAGCATATGATCTATACCAATACTCAATAACCAAGATTGAGAAACTTGGTGATCAAACTCTGAAGATTGTAAAATTGATCTATATCTTCAGGATGATCATAGGTCTTCCAGTATGCAGGATGTATATTGGACATTAATATGAATGAGATTCAGATGCAACGAGAAGATTATGTTTACGACCTTGATTTAAACAAGCATCTGTGGGAGGTTTATGAGATCTGTATTTGAGATGTGATCTCAATATCCAAGTCACTATACGTGGAACAATACAATCGCCCTGTCCTTATCTCCAAGTATCTGCGGAGAAAGCGCATTATTCTTGAAAGGGTTCAAGAATGATTCCATAGTTGAATTATATCTAAGCATTGAGAGATTGATAATTAAATGTGATTTAATTATCTTGATGCATGTGGATAATTATCCAATATAATTAAATGTGATTAAATTATTGTAGATAAGAATAATGTGGATAGCAATATCCAATTATCATAATATATTATAAATGTGATTTATAATGTATTAGAGAGAGAGAGCTTATTATGATTTATATTTATTAAATAATTATTGATGTGAATTGGATTCACATTGTGTAATTAATTGAAAATGTACATTATTATTTGTTTTAGGTTGTGAATATGATTCACAAATTGCCAATGGTAAGATTGCAATACTCTCAAAATAATTATGAATTATTTTTAAAATAGATCACAACAAAAGTTGTTGGAAAATATGGAAGATTTTCATGGAGATATGCAATCTCATGAGATTGCATGAGATTGCCTCCACCAAGGATAATGGTGGACGGCTACCAAGTCCCACAAGGAAATTGGTAGCCATCATACCTATTCCATATGGGGATGCAATCTCCATGCTAATCTCTCCATATTTGTTTGATTTAATTTAGTATTGAATTGTATTTGATTTATCAAATATATTTAATCTAAATTAAATTATTAGTTGTTGGTTTTTTACCAACAACAATCTTGACCAATGGATTAAACGCAAATCAATCTCATCCATTGATTTGGTGTGCCTCATGGATTGTGATCCATGGACTCGCAAAACCCTATGAATAGAGAGGCATACTTTTCTCTCTAGGGTTATGCAATTGAGATACATCTCCCTCTCTTCCTTCCACACGCCAACCATCTTCTCTTCTCCATTGGTGGTCGTCTACCAAGCCCTAGAGGAGAAGCCATCGTCAACGCTTCACCCCGCGTAGCTGCCTCGACGTTCTTCGGTTCTCCATCTTCTTTGGAGTGTTTCGCTCTCGAAGAAGGTGTTCGATCTCGTACGATGAGATCAGGAGTTCACCGTGCTTGGATCAACTTGTTGGATTGCGAGGATCACACATCTCATCCCTGCGCTCGCAAGCGTCTTCTCCGACGATCGGACTTGAGACGGGAGGTCTCTTTTCGTAGAGACTCGATTAACCATGCTACAAGAAGTATTCCTTTATACTTGATGTGGTTCTAGATGAAACGATCTGAGAATCATTCTTGGATCATGTGGTTTCATCAAATGATTTTTTTTTAAATTCCGCTGCATAGAACAACTAGTCCGACTAGTCGTTCTTCGTTGTATTCGATACGATGCTCACGCTTCCGTGATGCACTTAAGTATTATCCCATATCCTTCAAGTGGTATCAGAGCCTTAGGTCGAAGATTTTGGACACGATCTGTAAACCTAGGACGACTTGGGTTCGTTAAGGTTGTGAAAGTTTTTTGTTGCGTTTCATTTTCGCACATCTGTTTAGTGAATAAATTCGAACCTATTTAAAATGTTTAAACACAAATTAATCACTTGGATTTTGTTCCCCATTAAATAAGGAAACCATAGGATCGGAGTTTACGTAATTTGGATTCCGTTTGCTCGAGACATGGTTGTTTTAATGAACATGTATTCACTGTTGCAGGAACTGCGAATCTTAACATGATTATTGAGTTAATTACTGTTATGATGTGCCTAGAAATACGTGAAATATCACTTAGGTTCTATCATAAATAAAATTATCAATATTAGGAAACTGATTTTGTATAATTTGGATTCGATTTGATTGAGATATGTTAATTTTAGTAAGTATGGATCACTGCTAAAATTACATTCCATATCAAGAACCATTCATTAATTTTCTAATTAGTAGAGTCCACTAGATTTTAGATTACTATTTGAATTATCTCCATCATAACTCTTTATGATGGGTCTATTCTAGAATTCATGTTTATTCCCAACATTTAGAAATAAACAATGAGTGTATCTAAAATCTAGGTCATAGAGACATTCTCTAAGACTAAGGGCTCTCCCACTAAAATTAAGAAGTCTATCAATCTAATAGAGATTGTTGCAAAATTGCATCAATATCCATGTGGATGACTATTAAACTTTTAAGATCAAATTTCTAATCTTCTAATATATATGCAACCAACAAGCGCCATTAGAAGATTGAGATACAATTATTAGACTTTATCTTATCAAATAAGTAAGTCAAATTCAATGATTATATGTAGATTATTCTGATGTACTATCCAATTCCTTCTCTAAGGATTCTAGATAGATTTGATAGTCATACTATCAACGCATCAAGTTATTGCAGTAATGGCATTCATCCAACCCTTTGGATGTCATATGGAAGTCACAGAAATACAATCAACTATTTGACTTTCCTTCTTACTTGGGTCCAACCCATGCTTCCACTGTGCTCCCTTCATCTATAAACAATCATTGCTTAAGACGAAGGATCTCTTATGTTGAATTCAAAAGATTTCAATATAAGAGTGTTTCAACATATATACATGCTTCATTCAATTCATACAATATGAATATTATGAAGCTTCATGAATGACCAGAGCATAGACAGTAGAATGATGACACTCATCGTATCTACATCCATCTAAACTCTTAAAACATTAGTTCAGGTAGGTACTCAAATATTTTGAGTACATCATCTCTTACAGAGCCACCATTCTACATGATGCAGAGAACCATGTCATTCACGATTAAATGTCGAGAGCACATATGTATGCCATAACATTTCCTTAGAATTTGTAAGGATTATCTGACAATTACGATCATCATCGACATGTCACTTCCAAAGTACATTCGATGATATCAAAATTATAGAGACATACAAACCTTAGAGTTGTAGTCCTATTGTCCATTTAATTATCATTCCTCATTATTATGAGGAAACTTGCACATTGCAACCATATACAATATGTGTTTAACTGCAAGTATATATTTTGATCATGGATCCAATCCATGATATTTCGCTGGTTATTATTGAGTATAATATTGAGTGAGTTTAAGAAATTATCTGAAAAAAGAAATTTGCATAAGTGTATATATACATATTTTACTTTGATTTAGGAATTTTTATATCAAAGTTATCTTGCCTTGTCAACAATGAAAGTCCATTCCCTTAATCACTTTCAATGTAAGAGATGTACTTACTGCTATATCTCTAGCAAGAACTGGGATCTCCTCTTTACCTTTGTCACATCGCAATAATATGAGAATCTGAGTCCAATAAAGAGAAGTGGGAACACATTCTGCCTTGCAAGTCCAACTTGCATTTCTCAATTCGGTCTTTAATACCCGGGCCCACCACCCCTAAGGTGATGTTGACCCGTCATTAATTGAACCAACCGTCAACAGGAATAGTACTCGTTATGCGCAATCCAATATCACCCCAATAATATGAGGATCCGATATTGGGGTGACTACGTATACGGCCTTATTTTTTCAAGAAGCAAAGAGCCTGATCCAGATGCGCTTGCATATAAGAGCTGTCACTTCGGACATGCGTCTCCTACATGCAATCCCTGGCGACGGAAACCCTTCGCCTTGACAGGAGAGCATGGATGTCACTTATGTGATCCTCCACCTCATATTCAAATTTTAATTAATTATCATGAATCATATTCATATAATTAATTCTTCCAAGGGAAATACACATCTATTCATAATAGAGTGTTTTTAATTGGATATGATTAATTCAGTCTCATTAAATCAATCATCAATCCAATTCAATCAACAAACTTGATTGGTTTTACTTGAATACATATATGGTATTATCTCAAAGTATGTATTAATTCGAATTTTACTAATTAGAAAAATACATCTTGATTTCTCCGGCATTATCGAGTCCCTACCCGTTGTCATGGCCAGTACCGACGGGATTGGGACAGACCGCAACCGATGCGACCTGCTACCCCAACGCTCCCCGACTAGACATCATATCCACCTCAGGAAAGGATAATGCCAAATAGATCAATGTGTACTTGAGATGATCATCGGTTCTTTAACCGAAATTATACCATATAGTAATAATAATAATTTTTTGATTATAAAGAAATTTGCTAGACAAATTCCCAATCCTATTCAAGCAAGTTGTTTGTTGATTGAGTTTTCAATTATGATCTAGATCAAATCTAATCAATTTATTGGTTGATGCCATGTCAGTTAAGGAAATAATCATCAATAAATATTTCTCAAATATTTTTCCATAACTATTTCATGAAATTAACAATTAATTTCACTAATTAACAATTACATGACAATGATCTGGCATCAAGCCTTGGACATTTATCTGTTGATGTGATCAATAGACTAGTAAGAGATGAAACTTTAGATTGTCTAAAGGTTCAAATCTTACATACTTGTGAATATTATATTCAAAAGTAAAAATTTCCAATACACTCTTCCTTGGAATGGTGTAAGATGTCAAGGTATTCAAGATCTCATGCATATTGATTTTGTGAATCATCTATATCAAGATAAACATTATGGATATGTAATATCTATTGATGATTATTTGTGATATAAGATTTCTTCTCTTCACTTAGAAACCTTTGAAATGTTCAAAGATTTCACAAGTTTGGTTTAGAACCAAAGTTTGAAGGATGATTAAATGGATTTGATCTAATCTAGGTAGTCAGTACATATTAGATGAATTCATGAAATACCTTATATAGATATGAATATTATTCCTATCTCACTCCTCCTAATAAACCTAAACTCAAGAGAGTTGTAGGGAGATACAATTGGATCATGTATGACATGATTTGATCAATGATGAATTTTAGCATAATTACCTATTAGTTTTCAGGTATATATGTAGTAAAGACTACAATATATATATCTTTAATAAGATTCCATGCAAGTAAGCTGGAATTTAGCACCTGAGAGTGCTATTTCATTAGGATAATAAAGGATGGTATTAGACACATACTTTATGAACTTGAGATTCTTAAAATATCTCATCTTTGAGAATGTGATTCTTATAGGATGACTCTCTTGAGAATCAAGATGAAAATGAAGTAAAGGAACTCATTTAATCTTGAGAAGATAATGAGGCTCCTAAAATTGGAAACTAAAGGGAATAATTAAAGATTAAACATTAATACTTCTTCAAATTAGTTTGAGGATGTATCCCATGTGTCAGTTAAGTCTGAAAATGATCGGACTTCATGTGATGAATCTTCTGAGGATCATGACATGGAAAGACGGATGTTAGCAATAAAAGTCTAATGTAGACTTCATATAGAAGTGTTGTATATGGACCCTCAAGGATCCACCTATAAGGGTTTGGACCCATTAAGGTGTAATTAGATCCAGGAGAAAGAGGAAACCTGATGAGAAGGTAGAGACCTTCAAAGGACGGTTCGTAGCATGAGCTGCACACCGAAGAGAAGATATCGCTTGCGATGAGACTTGCTCTTCAGTGACCACGCTTGAACCCATCAGAAAATTGCTGACTATAGCTACACAACTTGACTATGACATGTTCATGATGTAAGTCAAGATTGCATTCCTCCATGAATACCTCTTTGGGGGCATTCACATGAAGTAGCCCCAGGGCTTCATGGTTGAGGAAAGTAAGGTGTGCAAGCAAAAGAAACTCCATCTATGGACTCAAATAAGATTCTTGTAGATGTAACATTGGATCTTATGAATTCATAAATGTTATGATTTCAGATAGAATCTTGATGTACCATGTGAAGCTTAGTGGGAGTGTCATTGTGTTCATCATGCTAAATGTAGATAATATCCTAATCATTTGAATAATATAAGGATAATAATGAGTGTTTTATAGACTGTCTATTCTATACCTTGAGATATGATCTCAAGGATACCTCTTAGATCTTAGTTCTGAAGATGTTCAGAAGCGAAGAGGGTATTGGAACCGTTACATTAGTAGTACACCATGGACATGTTTCATTTTCTGGAAAATTCCAAGAAAGGCTTCCTTCTCTTAAGATATGGTACTGACCTTTCTAAAGGGATAGCACCTCAAAGAGTTGAGGAAGTGAATGCTGGAACTGCCTGCCCTTGTGCATCAGTTACGAGAAGCCGAGTGTATGCTAGATATGTACAAAATCCAGACATTTGCCATGCAGTGGGAGTGTAAATATTACTAATCCTGCTAAGGAGATAAAACACTTGATTGCAGTGATAATAATATCTTCAAAGATGAAAAGATTTTTGAGATAGTGATCTCAAAGTCTTATGTTCAAGAAATTAAGACTTTATAGATAGTGATCAAAAAGGTCTTAACTATGGATACCTTAGGAGATAGAAGGATCGTGGACATACTAGTTATAATAATTGTTAAGCTATAGTGTCAAGGACACTATAACTGACAAGATTGAGTATTGGTTGCATAGGATACAACATTCGCATTAGATGCAAGCACTGTTACTAGGGAATATACACGTGCCGTAAAAGGACTTGGCATAGTCTCTTGGGAACAGAATGACTGATCAGCTTACCTAGCTATTTTTCTAAATAGCTTATGATTGTCACATGAGTATGGGTTTAAAGATTAACCCGTTAATGGATCTTTGGTCTAGTGGGAGATTGTTGGACATGCGAGCCCACGACGAGCCATTATGTAATGAATGTTATTGCAAATATCATTCCCTGATCTGAAATGAAGAATAACTAATTTGCATATAAGGTCCCTCTGTACAATGAGGGGTATGTACATGGCCAACTTGATAATCATACATCTGTTGATTCATTGATTGGATCATAGAGGCTGGTGCTTGGATGAATATCTAAAGAGTTAGATAGAGGACTCATCAAGCACCATCAAATGATTATTGAGTGATGATCTCCAGCCTGAGTATGAGATGCCAATCCTTTCTCATTTGGCTGATATCTGATCGACATCTTGATGCAGGTCCTCTGTATGGGAATAGTGATTTGGAGGTGTCAGATTAGTTAAGTCAAAGGATTGACTTAACGAGATCGAGATAACTAAAGACCTATGTTGAATACCGTCACAACATAGGCACACATCCTCTGACCAGAGATAGATGTGCTACTATATGTCTGAGTGTGTACATTTGATGGACCAATAGGTTTATGACCTAACCAAGTCTATACACCGGCGAGCTGGTTTGCATGTAAGGTCATATGAGTTATACGATTTCTCAAAGGGATCATACATGTTCACTTGTAAATAGGAAGATATGAGCTCACTCATGTGGTATTTGGATTGATCAAATTCCATGCATGGTCGTCATGCTTTGGAAGCATGACAAGAACTTGAAGGTATGATATATGCTTTGGGAAAGCATATGATCTATACCAATACCCAATAACCAAGATTGAGAAACTTGGGGATCAAACCCTGAAGATAACAGTGTAAAATTGATCTATATCTTTAGGATGATCATAGGTCTAATAATATGCAGGATGTACAGGTGTTGGGAATACCTGAGGGTGATGTGATCGTAAACGATTGTATAACCATGACGCTTCCATTCCGAGGGAGTGATGAAACATGTTTGGATTTTAGTGACCCCTCTCAGTAGAGAAGTGACCTAATCTTATTCCATATATTGGACATTGATCTGAATGAGATTCAGATGCAATGAGAAGATTATGTTTACGGCCTTGATTTAATCAAGCATCTGTGGGAGGTCCATGAGATCTGGATTTGAGATGTGATCTCAATATCCAAGTCACTATACATGGAACAATACCATCGCCCTGTCCTTATCTCCAAGTATCTGCGGAGAAAGCGCAATATTCTTGAAAGAGTTAAAGAATGATTCCATAGTTTAATTATATCTAAGCATTGAGAGATTGATAATTAAATGTGATTTAATTATCTTGATGCATGTGGATATTTATCCAATATAATTAAATGTAATTTAATTATTGTGGATAAGAATAATATGGATAGCAATATCCAATTAATAATAATATATTTTAAATGTGATTTATAATGTATTAGAGAGAGCTTATTATGATTTATATTTGTTAATTAATTATTGATGTGAATTGGATTCACATTTTGTAATTAATTGAAAATGTAAATTATTATTTGTTTTGGGTTGTGAATGTGATTCACAAATTTCCAATGGTAAGATTGCAATATTCTAAAAATAATTATGAATTATTTTTAGAATAAATCACAACAAAAGTTGTTGGAAAATATGGGAGATTTTCATGGAGATATGCAATCTCATGAGATTGCATGAGATTGCCTCCACCAAGGATAATGGTGGACGGCTACCAAGTCCCACAAGGAAATTTGTAGCCGTCCTACCTATTCCATATGGGGATGCAATCTCCATGCTAATCTCTCCACAGTTGTTTGATTTAATTTAGGATTGATTTGTATTTGATTTATCAAATATATTTAATCTAAATTAAACTATTACTTGTTGGTTTTTTACCAACAACAATCTTGACCATTGGATTAAACACAAATCAATCTCATCCATTGATTTGGTGTGTCTCATGGATTGTGATCCATGGACTCGTAAAACCCTATAAATAGAGAGGCATACTTTGCTCTCTAGGGTTATGCAATTGAGATACATCTCTCTCTCTTCCTTCCACACGCCAACCATCTTCTCTTCTCCATTGGTGGTCGTCCACCAAGCCCTAGAGGAGAAGCCATCGTCGACGCTTCGCCCCATGCAGCTGCCTCGACGTTCTTCGGTTCTCCATCTTCTTTGGAGTGTTTCGCTCTCAAAGAAGGTGTTCGATCTCGGATGATGAGATCAGGAGTTCACCGTGCTTGGATCAACTCGTTGGATTGCGAGGATCACACGACTCATCCCCGCGCTCGCAAGCGTCTTCTCCAATGATCGGACTTGAGACTGGAGGTGTCTTTTTGTAGAGACTCGATCAACCATGCTACAGGAGGTATTCCTTTATACTTGATGTGGTTCTAGACGAAACGATCTGAGAATCGTTCTTGGATCATGTGGTTTCATCACACGATTTTTTTAAAATTCCGTTGCATAGAACAACTAGTCCGACTAGTCGTTCTTCGTCGTATTCTATACGATGCTCACGCTTCCGTGATGCGCTTAAGGATTATCCCATATCCTTCAGATCTCTATGGTTATAATGTGCCATGCATTTGGATGGTCCACCATTAAAGTGGAAACTTCTTCTTTGACAGTTTTCATCCATCTCCATCTCAATACGAGAGGCGATGTCCATTGCTTTATCTATGGCTATAGCTCTAAAACTAGTAAGCTTTTCTCACAGATCTCCCTGAAGACCACTAACAAATTTGGTAAGACACTCTTGTGGTGAAGCTTCTAGATCTGGTGAGTAACGTAATAGCTCGGTAAAGTGGATATGATAATCTTGTACGGTCTTAGCACCATGGTTCGAAGAAGCCAACTCTCTCCTCTTTAATTCTTCCCAATGAGAGGGACAGAAGTGAGCTCGAAACCTCTCTTCAAAGATATCTCATGAAACATGATCTCCTAATTTTTTGGAAATTACTCTCCTCCATCGTCGTGCATAATCTGCTGAGTAATTAGCAAAGTGCACCCAGGTGTCAACTGGTGCATGGATTATCCTCAACATCCTACTAACGTCATCGAGTCATAATTCAGCCTCGGCATGTGTCTCTACACCTTTGAATCGAGGAATTTTTCTATTTTGATAATTATCAAGTAATTTTTGATGTCTAAGAAGGGCCTTCTCCATTGCTCCTTCATCTGGGGTCGGAGCAGACTCAATGGAAGGATGGTAACTCAATTCTTCCTTAGACAAGTGGACAGAGCCCTCAGTTCTAGCATCCATAGGTTTGTATGCCTCGGGTCTATCAGATTGTGCATTGAGCCTCTCCTCTAATGCTTGCTGCTTTTGCCCTATTTCTTGCAGCATTGTCATCGTAGACGTTAATTGCCTAGACACATCTTGGTTTGCCATGATCCTGGGATGAGTCAAGGTCAAAGGTCAGATCCTATATATCTTAGCATGATGGGACTTGTGAATGGTACTGCAGTCAGTTTATTAAGATCAAATGATCTTAATACGACCTTAGTTTCTGAATACTGCTTATAGTTGTCAATTACTAAATAAATTATTGGAGTAAGGGGGCTCTGATACAAAATTTCACGACCCCGATGCCCGGGCCGTCAGATCCTCCCATAACCGGATCTGGTTACTTAACAATAATTTATTCAGCAATCACAAATAACATTCAGAAACAGATTGTAAATAAAATATACTCAGAAGGGAGCGTTTAAACACTTTTCCATTCACAAAATAAAGTTCAGATGATACATTGTCCCACTATAACCATTTACATGTATATCAGCTTGAAAGGAAAATACACAAAAAGATTACTAACTACCTTACAAAGTAAAGCTACTGTGACTGGATGGATGTCTACTAAGGTCATTGCGATGGCTCATCGACACCTGTTGAGTTTTCCATAAATCATAGGATAACAATTAGCGAATACTAAGTAATGAAGAAGAGAAAAGCAAACAAGTTGTGTAATTTTTCAAAAAGTTGTTATCACAAAAGGTTTCATTCCTTTTCATTAATTTAAGTCCTATTCCTTTCTATTCCATGTCAGGAATTAATCCAGGGGATCCCGACCATTCTTGGACTCCGAAGCTGTGGACACATGGGGATTAGAGATTTTGTTGATCTGATGAGCTTATGCTGATGCACATCGCCTCAACCAATCCTCCAATACTACCCTGACAATTTCCTTTTCTTTTATTAATTAGGATCTCAAACCCTCAGCTTGGAAAACAAAGGAGTGTACCGTCCTCGACGACTCGATAGCTTAAACCTCAGGATAATATTTAATCATATAAGCTAGCAGTATTAAATACATATTTTCGTGACCCAGCCACCATTGAACCACCCGTGCCTCCACATGACACGACCACATCTTCTGTTGTTCAACCCGAAGATATTGGCTCCCGGTACCACGCGTTGCAAATCATCCATTTCGTCTGCACTTATCATAACAGGGCAACCGAGTACCACCTAGGTAGAAAAACATCAATACGATTTCCTTCTGACAAATCTACAGGTTGCAAGCCTGACCTGTAGTTCTACTCCCAGTCATCCTTAACGTGACACATGATCCTTTTCAGGATCCAACTTAAACCACATCAATTCCCATGATGCAATTCTTTCGTTAAGTCTTCGATTTGCATAATCATTACCACTTAGTATAGACTCGCATATATATATTATTCATGTGCATATATACTCATATTTATACTTATTTTAACTCCCAAACCCTAATTTTCCAAGCCATTGCATAAATTCGATGCTTAAAACTTATTTTAGTGGGAATCACAAAGTAACTTTTCATACTTTTCAAAATTAGCCAAAATTAGGGTTCTTTACAACAAAGAACATAAAATCAGAAATTTCAACAATCTCATATGAAAACCTAACAGCAAAAGGAAGGATTTCGTTACCTAATCGAGCTCTCTCGCATGTATACAGTGCTTTATCGTGATTCTTTTTCAAAAAGAAAGATTTATATCTCCTGAGAATTTCATTTTCGTATCAAAAACACTCAGTACGTGTCAAGAACACGAAGAACAAACGAAGAACACGAAGAACGCAAAGAATACACGAATAACATGAAGAACACGAAGAATATATTTTCTCTTAAAACTTCAGCAGAATTTCCCCTTATATAAGGTGATATTTCTAGGAAAATTTTGACAGAGTTTCCCCCTGTATCGGGACATATTTCTATAAAAATTTCAACGGAGTTTCCCTTTATATTGGGACATATTTCTCTAAAAATTTTGGTAGTGTTTTCCCTTATATCGGAACATATTTCTATAAAAATTTCGGTAGAGTTTTCCTTTATATCAGGACATATTTCCATAAATATTTCAGCAGAGTTTCCCCTTATATCGGAACATATTTCTATAAAAATTTTGGCCGAGTTTCCCCTTATATCGAGACATTTTTTAAAAGAAAAACGGAAAGACTTTCCTCTATAAAATCATGGAGAGGAAAACAATAATGAAAATGAAAGAATATACTCAAACAGCAAGAGATGAAGAATCGGTAGACACCACGTGTCTTAAGTCAGTGAATGTGTGACGAATCACAGGGTTCATGTTGGACATGCGAGCCCATGTCGAGCCATTATGCAATAAATATTGTTGCGAATATCATTCCCTGATCTGAAATGAAGAATAAATAATTTGCATAATAGGTCCCTTAGTACGATTAGGGTTATATACCATGGCCATCTTAATAATCATACAACTGTTGATTCAACTATTGAATCATAGAGGGTGGTGCTTGGATGAATATCTAAAGGGTTAGATTGAGGACTCATCAAGCACGGTCAAATGGTTGTTAAAGGATGATCTCCAGCCTGAGTAGGAGATGGCAATCCTATCTCAGTTAGGCTAATATCTGACTATCCTCTTGATGCAGGTCCTCTGCATTGGAATAGAGATTCAGAGGTATCAGATTAGTTAGGTCAAAGAGTTGACTTAACGAGATCGAGATAACCAAAGTCCTATATCATATGCTGTCATGATATAGGTACGCATTCTCTGACCGGAGAAAGATGTGTTACTATATGTCTAAGTATGTACATTTGGCAGACCAATAGATTGATGGCCTAACCAAGGTCTATACACCGACGCGTTGGTGTGCATGTAAGGGCATATGAGTAATACGATCTCTCAAAGGGATCATACATGTTCATTACTGAACCGGAAGACATAAGCTCACTCATGAGATATTGGGAAGAATCAAATTCCATGCACGGTTGTCTCACTTTGGAAGCTTGACTGAATTTGTAGGTTTAATATATACTTTTGGAAAGTATATGATTAAGACCTATGTATGATATATGCTTTTAGAAAGTATATGATCGATACCGACTCCTAATGATCAAATGAGAAACTTACTGATAGAACCCTGAAGTAGACAGTGTAAAGTTGATCTAATACTTCGGGTTTATTATGAGTCTTCCAGTATGCAGGATGTATAGGTATTGGGAATACCTGAGGGTGATGTGTTCATAAACGATTGTATAACCATGACGCTTCCATTCCTAGGGAGTGATGAAACGGATTTCGATTTTAGTGACTCCTCTCAGTAGAGAAGTAATCTGATCTTGGTCCAAATTTTGGACATTGATCTGAATGTGATTCCAATGCAATGAGAATATTAGATCTACGGTCTTGATTTAATCAAGCATCTATGGGAGGCCCCAGATCTGGATTTGAGTTGTGATCTCAATATCCAAGCCACTATACGTGGAACAATACAATTTCCCTGTCCTTTTCTCCAAGTATTCACGAAGAAAATGCATTATCCATGAAGGGTTCAGGATAATTTCATTGTTGATATTATGTATCCGAGCATTGAGAAAATTGATAATTGAATGTGATTTAATTATCGTGAATAATATGAATTTGATTCATATTATGAAAGGAGTTATCTTAGATAATTAAATGTGACTTAATTATCGAAGGTGTGAATAATGTGAATGTGATTCATATTATTAGGGCACATGAGAGTAAGAGATCCAAGATGATTAAATGCGATTTAATTATCATGGATATGAATAATGTGGATAGAAATATCCATATTAATCATATATATTATAAATGTGATTTCTAATATAGAAGAGAGAGCTATTTGTAACTTACATTTGTTAATTAAATGTTGATGTGAATTGGATTCACATTGGACAATTAATTGAAAATGTAATTTACATTTTATTTTGGGTTGTGAATGTGATTCACAATTTTCCAATGGCAAGATTGCAATATTCACAAAATAATTATGAATTATTGTTGTTGAATTATTTACAATAAGTATTGTTGTAAAATCATGGAGATTTCCAAGGAATAATGAAATCTCACAAGATTGCATGAGATTTCCAAGATTGCGTGAAATCTCCATCCAAATATCTCCATGTATGCTTGATTGATTTAATTTGGGATTAAATCATATTGATTTATCAATATATATTTAATCTAAATTAAATTAATTATTTTTGGTTTTTTTACCCATAAAATCTTACTCATTAAAAGAAACACAAATTAATGAGAGCCATTGGATTTGTGTTACCCATGGATTGAGATCCATGGATCCCAAAATATTATAAATAGAAGGGCACCCCTTGCTCTTCTAGGTTACAACAACACAAGTGAGACAACAACTCCCTATATCTCTCCCTCTTTCTCTCTACACGCCTATTCTCTCTATCTCTCTCATGTGGTCGTCCACCATGGATGCCCTAGAGAGATTCTCCATCGTTGCAGCGTCGTCATTATGCTGCTCGATGATTTGCTCGTGGATTTCCGTCTACTTCAGCGTGCCTTTCTCATGAAGAAGACGTCGTATCTCGTTTGTCAAGATCAAGAGATCCGTGGCTTGGATCTTAAACATGTATTGCGAGAAGCACATGTTTCATCAACACGCTCGTAAGCGACTCCTCCGTCAGATCAGACTTGAGACAGGGGGTCTCTTCGTTTAGAGGCTCGATCACAACCACGCTTCAAGAGATAATCCTATTACTTGTTTGTGATTTAGATGAAACGATCCGAGAAGTGTTCTTGGATCATGTGGTTTCATCAAATGAAAATTTTAATTTCCGCTGCATCGAGCAACTAGTGCGACTAGTCGCTCCAGATCGCATACGATGCAATCCTCATGCTTCCGTGATGCGCTTAAGGATCTAACCATATCCTTCAAGTGGTATCAGAGATTTAGGTCGAAGGTTTTGGATGCAATCCATGAACCGAGGATGACTTGGGTAATTTAGGATTTGCGAAAGTTTTCTTGCATTTCATTTTCGCATCTATGTTTTGAGATTATTTTCGGCATTGTTTAAATTGTTTAAACACGAAAATAATAATTTTCTTTTGTTCCCCATTAAATAAGAAAATCGTAGGATCTGAGTTTATGTAATTTGAATTCTGTATGCTTGAGGTATGATCATTTTAGTGAACATGTATCCACTGTTTCGGGGACTGCAGATCATAACGTAACTTAGATGCTAATTGTGGATTTGAAATACCTTGAAATACATGCAAACCATATAGGTTCTGTAAATCAAATTAGCAAACTTTGGGAACTTATTTTGCTTAATTTGGATTTAATTTGATTAAGATATAATATTTTTAGTAAGTAAGGATTACTAATGGAAATACTTTCCTAATCAAGAACATAGTGATTGTCATTTAATCAATTAGTGAAATTAAATTGTTTAACTTCCCGGAATAATTGTGCATAAATATTTGTGAAATATTTGATGATAATTATTTCTTTAAATGATATTTCCTTAACCAATAAATGATTAGATGTGATCTATATCACAAAATTGGTTGCATGATCTACATGATCTACATTCCAACAAACATGTTGCTTGAATAGGATTTGAGATTTGTTTAGCAAATCTCATTATAATGTTAATCAAAATTATTTTGATTATTAACATATGTTATAATTTCAGTTGAAGAATCGATGATCAACTCAAGTACAAAGTGATTTATTTTGCATTTCCCGAGGTAGATATGGTGTCTAGTCGGGGAGCGTTGGGGTAGCAGGTTGCACCGTGTGCGGTCTGTCCCACTCCCGTCGGTACTGGCCATGATAACGGGTAGGGTTAGTATAATGCTTAAGAAATCATGATGTATTTCTAATTATTAAAATTCAAAATAATAAGTATTTGAGATAGTACCCTAATTCAAGTAACAACAAAGATTGTTTGTTAGATATTAATTAGATCATTAATTTAATATGATTAGATTAATTGGAATCCAATTAAAATTAAACCACTCTATTATGAATAGATTTGTTATTTCCCTTGGAAGAATTAATCGTAATGAATATGATTCATAATGATTAATTAGAATTTGAACATGATATGGAGGATGACATAAGTGACATCCATGGTCTCCCGTCAAGGCGGAGGGTTCCATCACCAGGGATTGTATATAGGAGACGCCTGTCCGAAGTGACAGCTCCTGTATGAAAGTGCATCTGGATCAGGCTCTTTGCTTCTAGAAAGAGTAAGGCCGTATGCGTAGTGACCCCAATATTGGATCCTTGTATTATTAGGGCGATATTGGATTGCACATAGCGAGTACTATTCCTGTTGATGGTTGGTTCAATTAATGACGAGTCAACATCACCTTAGGGGTGGTGGGTTCGGGTGTTAAAGATCGAATTGGGAAATGCAAGTTGGACTTGCAAGGCAGAATGTATTCCTGCTTCTTTTTATCGGAGTTACAGATTCTCATATTATTGGGGTGTGATAAAGATAAGGAAGGAGATCCCAGATCTTGCTGAGATATAATGGTAAGTATATCTCTTACATTGAAAGTGATTAAGGGAATAAACTTTCAGTGTTGACAAGGCAAGACAACTTCGATATAAAAATTCCTAAATCAAAGTAAAATATGTATATATATAAATATATACACATGCAAATTTCTTATTTCAGACAATCCTTCATTAAACCCACTCAATACTATACTCAATAATAACCAGTATGATATCGTGGATTGGACCCATGATCCAGATATTGTACTTGCAGTTGGACACATAATGTATGTGGTTATAATGTGCAAGTCTCCTCATACTAATGAGGAATGACAAGTAAATAGATAATAGGACTACAACCATAGGGTTTGTATGTCTCTATATTCTTGATCTTTCATCGAATGTACTTTGGAAGTAACATGTCGATGATGATCGCAATTGTCAAATAATCATTATAAAGACTTAAGAAGATGTTCTGGCATACATATGTACTCTCTACATTTAATCATGAATGACATGGTTCTCTGCATCATGCAGAATGGTGGCTCCATAAGAGATGATGTATTCAAAATGTTTGAATATCTACCTGAACCAATGTTTTAAGAGTCTAGATGGATGTAGACATGATGATTGTCATCATTCTACTGTCTATACTCTAGTCATTCATGAAGCTTCATAATATTCATATCGTATGAATTTAATGAAGCATGCATAAATGTTGAAATACTCTTACATTGCATTCTTTTGAATTTAACATAAGAGATCCTTAATCTTAAGTAATGGTTGTTTACAGATATAGTGAGCACAGTGGAAGCATGAGTCAGACCCAAGATGAGAAGGATAGTGAAAGAGTTGACCGTACTTCTATGACTTCCATATGACATCCAAATAGTTGGATAAGTGCCAATACTGTAATAATTTGATGTATTGATAGTATGACTATCAAGTCTGTCTAGAATCCTTAGAGAAGGACTCAGATAAAGCATCAAAATAATCTACATAAATCATTGAAATTAATTTTCTTATTTGATAAGATAAGGTCCAATAATTATATCTCAATCTTCTAATGACACTTGTAATTGATTGCATATATATTAGAAGATTAGAAATTTGATCTTAGGTTTAATGGTCATCCGTGTTGGAATTGATGCAATTATTGCAACAATTTCCATTAGATCAATAGACTTCATAACTTCAGTGGGAGAGCCCTTGGTCTTAGAGAATATCTCTATGACCTAAACATTAGAATACACTCATTGTTTGTTTCTAAATTTTGGAAATAAACATGAATTCTGGAATGGACCTATCATAAAGAGTTATGATGGATATATTTCAGAAAGTAATCTAACATCCAGAGGACTCTACTGAATTAGAAAAATTAATGAATGGTTCATTAACAAATCTAATAGTGAAATTAAACCTTTAAAGATCAATAAGAGGATAAAGATCATTTGACAATGATCTGGCATCAAACTTTGGACGTTTTCCTGTTGATTTGATCAATAGACAAGTAAGAATGAAACTTTAGAATGTCTAAAATTTCAAAACTTACATACTTTTGAATATTGTATTCAAAAGTAAAATATGTCCAATACACTCTTCCTTGGGAAAGGTGTAAGATGTCAAGGTATTCAGGATCTCATACATATTGATGTATGTGGATCATCTATATCATAGTAAACATTATGGATATGTGATATCTATTGATGATTATGTATGATATGAGATTTCTTCTCTTCACCTAAAGAAACCTTTGAAATGTTAAAAGATTTCATTATTTTGGTTTAGAACCAAAGTTTGAAGGAAGATAAAATGAATTTGATCTAATCTAGTTAGCCTGTACCTGTTAGATGAATTCAAAGTATACCTTAAGGAGATATGAATATCATTTCTATCTCAATCCTCCTAACACACCTTAACTCAATAGAGTTATAGGGATATATAATTGGATCATGTGTGACATGATTTGATCAATGATGAATTTTAGCATAATTTCCTCTTAGTTTCCAGGTATATATGAAGTAGAGACTACATTATATATCCTTAATAATATTCCATGCAAGTAAGCTGGATTTGAGCACTAGAGAGTGCTACTTCATTAGGAAAATAAAGGATGGTATTGGATACCTACTTTATAACATTGAGATTCTTAAAATATCTCATCTCTGAGAATGTAATTCTTAGAGGATGACTCTCTTGAGAATCAAGATGAAAATGAAGTGTAGGAACTCATTTAATCTTGAGAAGATAATGAGGCTCCTGAAATCGGGAACTAAAAGAATAATTAAAGATGAAACACTAATACTTCTTCAAATGAGTTTGAGGATGTATTGCATGTGTCGATTAAGTCTAACAATGATCGGACTTCATGTGATGAAGCTCCTGAGGACCATGACATGAAAAGATGGATGTTAGCAATAAAGTCTAAAGTAGACTTCATATACAAGTGTTGTATATGGACCCTCGAGGATCCACCTATATGGGTAAGACCTGTAAAGGTGTAAATGGGTCTTCAAGAGAAAGGGAACCTAATGATAAGGTAGAGACCTTCAAAGCACGATTCACAGCCACGAGCTACATATGAAGAAAGAAGACATCGCTTGCGATGAGACTTGCTTTCCATTAACCATGCTTACAATCATCAGAATATTACTAACCTTAGCTACACAACTTGGCTATTGCATCTTCAAGATGTAAGTCAAGATTGCAATCCTCTATGAATACCTTTCTGAGGATATTCACATGAAGTAGCCCTGGGGCTTCATGGTTGAGGAAAGCAAGGTGTGCAAGCTAAGGAATCCATCTATGGACTCAAATAAGCTTCTTATAGTTGGAACATCAGATTTGATGAAATTATAAATGTTATGATTTTAGATAGAATCTTGATGAGCCATGTGAAGTTTAGTGGGAGTGCCTTTGTGTTCATCGTACTAAATGCAGATGATATCCTAATCATTTAAAATGATATAAGGATAATAATAAGTGTTTTATAATCTGTTTGTTCCAAAACTTGAGATATGATCTCAAGGATGCCTCTTGGATCCTAGTTCTGAAGGTGTTCAGAAGCAAAGAGAAGAGAGTATTGGGACCGTCACATTTATAGTACACCTTGGACATGTTCCATTTTCTGAAAAATTCCAAGAAAGGGCTTCCTTCCCTTAAGATATGGTAATGACCTATCTGAAAGGATAGCACCTCAAAGAGTTCAGGAAGTGAATCCTAGAACTGCTTGCCCTTGTGCATCAGTTAAGAGAAGCCGAGTGTATGCTAGATGTGTACGACTACCAGATGTCTGCCATGCAGTGGGAGTAGTAAACGGTTACTAATCCTACTATGGGGATAAAATACTTGATTGCAGTAATAATAAAATCTTCAAATATGACAAGACTTTCGAGATAGTGATCTCTAAGTCTTATTTTCAAGAAATTAAGACTTTATAGATTGTGATCTAAAAGGTCTTAACTTTGGATACCTTTGTAGATAGAGATCTCCCGGAATAAGGGTACTCTGATAAGGATTATGGAAATACTTGTTATGATAATTATTAAGCTGTAGTGTCAAGGACACTATAACAAACAAGATTGAGTATTGGTTGCATAAGATGCAATACTCGCATTAGACGCGAGCACTGTTACTGGGGATATGCAAGTGCTATAAAAGGACTTGGCATAGTCTCGCAGGAATAGAGTGACTGATCAGCTTACCTAGCTATTTTTTAAATAGCCTATGATTGTCACATGAGTGCGGGTTTAAATGATTAGACCATCAATGGCTCTTTGGGCTAGTGGGAGATTGTTGGACATGTGAGCCCATGGCGAGCCATTATGCAATAAATGTTACTACGAATATCATTCCCTGATCTGAAATGAAGAATAAATAATTTGCATAATAGGTCCCTTATAATTCATCAAATAAATTATTCTTGAAATCCTTACAGAATAATGTGCTTTCTCCGTAGATACTTGGAGATAAGGACATGGCGATTGTATTGTTCCACATATAGTGACTTGGATGTTGAGATCTCATCTCAAATCCAAATCTCACGGACCTCCCATAGATGCTTGATTAAATCAAGACTGCAAATCTAATCTTCTCATTGCATCTGAATCTCATTCAGACCAATGTCCAACACTTGGATCAAGATCAGATTGCTTCTCTACTGAGAGGAGTCACTAAAATACAGACCTGTTTCATCACTCCCTCGGAATGGAAGCGTCATGGTTATACAATCGTTTATGATCACATCACCCTCAGGTATTCCTAATACCTGTACATCCTACATACTGGAAGACCTATGATCATCCTAAAGATTAAGATCAATTTTACACTGTCTTCTTCAGGGTTTGATCACCAAGTTTCTCAATCTTGGTCATTGGGAATCGGTATCGATCATGTGCTTTCCCAAAGCATATATCATACCTTCAGATTCTTGTCATGCTTCCAAAGCACGACGACCATGCATGGAATTTGATCGGTCCCAATACCTCATGAGTGAGCTCATGTCTTCCCGTTCATAAGTGAAGCTGTATGATCCCTTTGAGAGATCATATTACTCATATGCCCTTACATGCACACCAGCGTGCCGGTGTATAGACCTTGGTTAGGTCATCAACCTATTGGTCTTCCAAATGTACACACTCAGACATATAGTGACACATCTATCTCCGGTCAGAGGATGTGTGCCTATGCCGTGACAGCATTCAGCATAGGACTTAGGTTATCTCGATCTCGTTAAGTCAACCCTTTGACCTAACTAATCTGACACCTCCGAATCACTATTTCCTTGCATAGGACCTGCATCAAGAGGTCGGTCAGATATCAGCCTATGTGAGAAAGGATTGCCATCTTCTACTTAGGCTGGAGATCATCTCTTAATAATCATTTGACAGTGCTTGATGAGTCCTCTATCTAACTCCTTAGATATTCATCCAAACACCAACCTCTATGATTCATTTAATGAATTAATAGCTATATGATCATCAAGATGGCCATGGTACATAACCCTAATTATACAGAGGGACCTTATAGTGCATTCATTCATTTAATTTCAAAAAGGGAGTGAAACATCAATAACTTTTAATGATAAACACACACACACACACACACACATATATATATATATATATTACAATAACATTTAATGTAAGAATGGTTCGCCCTAGGAAGAGGACTCGTGGACCGTTGGATCTCTCAATCCAACGGTTAAGAAGAGGGCACGAGCGGATGGCTAAGATCAAATTACTTGATCTGATCCTAGGACTAGGGAAGTGGTGTTAGGGAACGACTGTGATGGGATGAAGGGCTTCATCCCACTATTAGGGAGAAGCGGATGATGTAGAAGGAGATAGGTCGTTGGATGAGTGGAGATCTTGCTGTTGGGATTAGAGCGGAAGGGGCAGTGGTAATCTCATCAAGAGATGCGATCTGACGATTCTGAGCGAATAGGAGAGGAATGACTATGATGGAGAAGAGGGAAGGTGATCAGACGGTGAGGCTAGGTGGTGGGTGGCGGGAAGAAGAGCGGGTCATGTGGGCAGCCCAGAAGGCGCCACGTGGCCACGCCGAAAAAGTCAAAATTAATAAAAACAAAGAAAATTCTAAAAGAAATAGAAGGAAGCTGAATTGGGAAAAGGTCAAAACATGAAAGTTGTAGATCTTGATGAGATCTACAAGAGTTATGTGGTCAAAAAGTCAATTGAGGTCATTTGCACAAAGATAAATTTTTTAGAGTATTTTTAATGAGTTAAAAACAATGATTTTTGTGGTTTTAAGATTTTTTTATTTCTTTTAAAAAGTCAAAATAAATATAAACAAGAATTAATCTAATTCTTAAGGGGTTTTTATAAAATAGAAAATAAAGAGTTAGTAATTAAGATACAATAATTAGAATTAGATTTTAGTGTTATTTATATGTTAATTATACACAGAGTATATACAACATAATCAAGGTTAATATTAATGAATTATCAATGGTTTCTATTGAATTGCTTAAGCTTGATGATTAATATATTGATTTTAGCACAATGAATCTGAGATTCATCATGTACCTGAATGGTTCTGAGGGCTAGTGGGAGATTGTTAGTAATGTGAACCTGAGGCGAACCATTCCTACAATAAATGTTATTGTAATGTTTTATATATCAATGAAAGTTATTGGTTTATTTCGCTCCCTGTCTGAGATTAAATGAATGAATGCACTATAAGGTCCCTTAGTACAATTAGGATTATGTACCATGGACATCTTAATGATCATACAGTTGATGATTCAATTGTTGAATAATAGAGGTTGATGCTTGGATGAATATCTAAAGAGTTAGATTGAAGGCTCGTCAAGCACCATCAAATGATTATTAAAAGATGATCTCCAGCATGAGTAGGAGATGATAATCCTTTCTCTTTTGGTTGATATCTATCTGACCTCTTGATGCAGGTCCTCTGCATAGGAATAAAGATTCAGAGGTGTCAGATTAGTTAGGCCAAAGGGTTGACTTAACGAGATCGAGATAACGAAGTATTATGTCGTATATTGTCATGATATATGAATGCATTCTCTGACTGGAGACAGATGCATTGTTATATGTCTAAGTATGTACATTTGACAGACCGATAGATCGATGGCCTAGTCAAGGTCTATACACCATCGAGCTGGTGTGCATACAAGGGCGTATGAGTAATACAATCTTTTAGAGGGATCGTATAGGTTCACTTGTGAATAAGAATACATGAGCTCACTCATGAGGAATTAGGATCAATCAAATTCCATGCATGGTCGTCTTTCTTTGGAAGCATGACAAGAATTTGTAGGTATTATATATGCTTTTGGAAAGAATGTGATCGATACCAATTCTCAATGATGGAATGAGTAACTTAATGATAAAACCTTAAAGATGATAGTGTAAATTGATCTTTGTCTTCGAGTTTATTATAGGTCTTCCATTATGCAGGATGTACATGTATTAGAAATACCTGAGGGTGATGTGATCATAAACGATTGTATAACCATGATGCTTCCAATTCGAGGGAGTGATGAAACAGGTTTAAATTTTTGTGAATCCTCTTATTAGAGAAGTGATCTAATCTTATTCCAAATGTTGGACATTTATCTGAATGTGATTCAGATACAATGAGAAGATTGGATCTGCAGCCTTGACTTAATCAAGCATCTATGAGAGGTCCCCAAGATCTGGATTTGTAATGTAATCTCAATATCCAAGTCACTATATGTGGAACATATAATCGCCCTGCCCTTATCTCCAAGTATTTGCAGAGAAAGCACACTGTTATTGAAAGAGTTCAAGAATTCCATTGTTGAAATATGTATCTAAGCATTGATATATTGATAATTAAGTATTATTTAATCATCATGAATAATGTGAATACGATTCATATTATTTAAATACATGAGAGTGATGATCCAAGATAATTAAATGTGATTTAATTATCAAGGATATGAATAATGTAGATAGTGTTATCCACGTTATTTGTATATATATTATAAATGTGATTTATAATATGTTAGAGAGAGCTTATTGTAAAATTGTATCTACATATTAATTGTTGAAGTGAATTGGATTCACATTGGAAATTAATTGGAAATACAATTTGTGTTTTATTTTGGATTGTAAATATGATTCACAATTATTTCGTGGCATGATTGAATTATTCATAAAATTAATTTGGAATTATTTTACAATAAAATTTATTGTATATATATATATATGAAGGATTATGTGAGAGTTAATATCTCACAAAATTAGAAGGCCAACATCTTCCCTTTTTTAGCGGGTGGACGGCCACCCTTTGACTTATTCTCAATGGTGGTTGCGCCCCCCTCTTAGGAAGATGGGTAAGCCTCCTACCTAATCCTTCTATCCTAATTGATTTAGCTAGAATTAAATTATGTTGATTATTCAATATGTTAAATTTAATATAAATTAATTTTTGTTGTATTTTTACAATAAAATCATGGCCATTGAATAGAAACACAAATCAATCTCAACCAATGATTTTGTGTTTCACATGGATTGTGACCCATAGACTCCCAAAATACTATGAAAGAAGAGGCAATCCTAGCTCTTCTTTCACAACACTTTTCAAGTCTCTATTTCTCTCATTCTCATACTATAAGCCCCATCTCTCTCTCTCTCTCTTAGTGGTCCTCCACTTTGTGCCATAGAGAGAATCGTCATCGTCGCCATGTCGGCGTGCCACTGCTTCGACCGCTTGTGGATCTCCGTCTCCTTCCATGAGCCTCGCTCGTGAAGAAGACATCGGATCTCATATGAAGAGAACAGGAGATTCCCCGCTTGGATCTTCAACTCTGATTGTGAGAAGTACCTATCTCATTAACGCTCTCGCAAGCATCTCCTCAGTTAGATCGGACTTGAGACATGAGGTCTCTTGCTTTAAAGACTTGATCGGTACCACGCTTCAAAAGGTAATCCTACACCTTACTTATGGCTATATGAAATGATCTGAGAAGTGTTCTTGGATCATGTGGTTTCATCACTTTAATTATTTTAAATTCCGCTGCACCGAGAAACTAGTACAACTAGTCACGCCAATCACATATGATGTGAACATCGCGCTTCCATGATGCGCTTAAGGATCTTTCCATATCCTTCACTTTTCTCCATTTTCATCAGGCCAACCACCTTTATGCAGCCTTATCATCCCTCTACCTTGCCATGCTCCTATTTCTCACCAACCACCGTCCTTGCCCCGTCATCTTCTTCCCCCTTTTGCCCTTCACCTCCTCTATAAAATCGAAGCTCTGTCCATTTCTTGAAGTTTGATTCCTGTTCTTAGCATGTAACCCCAATATGAACATCCCCTTTGATGCTCCTTGGAGACATTTCTGAGCTCTAGTCCTCCATGGCGTGGATAGAGGTGAGGGCGGTGCAATCCAGATGATGCAGAAGTAGCTTCGACAATACCTCTTCTGCTCGAAGCTTCTAATCTTGTCAAGCTGTTAGGTTAGGTTTATTTTAAGGTTTTTCATTCTAGCAGTTAGAATTTAATGTTAATTTTGGTAATTAGATATAGATTTAGCTAATTTTTTTTAAAATCTAAATCGTTCGAGCACTAGGCTCCATCACCAAATTTGTCGTACTCCTCCATTGTTCCGCCTCCCATTTGCCTACATCCCTTTCATTTCACCTCAAATCCACAAGGATTTGAGCCACCGGACTCCACCTTCATCGGAGTTCCATCACTTTTCCTCCCCTTTGCATATTTAGCTTCAATAGAGGGACGAGGAGATAGCCCTCCCCCACCCAAATCATTTTGTGCATGCCCCCGACATTTAATAGCTCCTGGAGCTCCACCTCAAAGCTTAAATAGGAGATCCAGGTAGTTGAAGCTCCAGCGCCCCTCCCATGGGCCCTGGACTCTTGTGAAGGACCATATAGGCGCGTGTACACTCCAGGAAGATAGAGCGTTCATTAGAGGAGGTCAGAACATGAAGAACAGAGAGATTGAAGGTCCAGGAAGAAGATTTCTTCCCTATTCTTGGAGACTCCTCCATAGCCATTGAATCAAGCCCTTGGCCCAGATCTAATATGGGCCATTCATTCTCAGCGAAATGTTATGCATCCTCCTCCGTCCATCAAGTCACGTGGAAGCTCCAACACCCTCTGATCGCACGTCGTTAGGGGTAAATTATTAAGCAACCCCTTTGGTATTTTGTATTTAAATTTTGATCCTGTAAATATTAAGTCCAATTTAAAAAATGTTGTAAAAATTGTAAGGACCCCCTAAACTTGTATATTGCATATTAGTCTACTCCAGCTCAACTCACGTGGTCCTCACGTGAGTTGGGAAAACTTCAAGGGTGCCCTATTGGTTTTTAGTCTTTATTATAGTACATTAAATTGTAATTAAAGTGTTAATCCTTTGGGTATTTTGCATGTACACCCTCGTACTTTATTGTTATTGCAAAAATGTCCCTTCAAGGCCTTGTAAATTTATTTGTGTTTTTATTTTTGATTAAATATCTCATGTGCTTGAAAATTCTTGGAAAATTATAGTAAATGCTAATATTGTATTCATTCTCTCATGGTTTTTATTTAGCAATTACTTGTCCTTTTCCATTTATTAAAAATCAATTAGGAGATGCTTATTCTCTATGTAGACATAAAAATACAAGAAAATAGAAAACTTATTTAATAATTCCAGAAAATGTATATGTTGTGTATTACTACATGATATAACTCCAGACCAAAAATCACAAATATATAAAAGGAAAAACTTAAAAATTGAAAAAACCCTCCTAGCCCTAACAAATATAAAAAATATATAAAACCCTAAAAATAGTTTTGTTCTATATGTTTTTATTTCTAATACATACTACATATTAAAAATATTTTTGACAAATTGGACTTATTATCCATTTTTAAACCTCAAAACAATTCAACTTATTTATTAACTCCATATTTTGGAGTGTTTCAGATTTTAAAAATACATAAAAAATTATTTAAAATTACCAAAAAGTTCATAAAAATAGAGAAAAAAAATAAAAGAAACATTTTATTTTGTATTTTTTGAGTATTTTTGGCTATATTTATAAATATAAAACCTAATATTGACTATATATACATATACACTTATATACTTATTAATATAATAATAATAATTATTATTATAAATACTGATAAATATATTTAAACCTTAAAAATAAAAGGATTGTACTTTGTTGTATTTTACCGATTCTATATATTTATATCTTATATACTATTTATAATATACATATTTATATAAATAGGATTTCCTTCTAATAGGGCGCGATCCTTCTTGAGTTTAGGAAGACGACCATTTTTTGTAAAAAAACACGATGACTTTAGTAGAATACATATACAATTTGTATTATGATGTGCAGTTTTTATGTTTGTATTATAATGTACAGTTTTGTGTGTAGTTTTGTATTTATAATGTACATATATAGTACAAACTTTATACATATTCTACTAAAGTGATCGTGATTTTTTACAAAAATAGGATGACCTTCCTGAATTATGGAAGGATTGTGTCCTATTGGAAGACCCATCTATATATACTTATATATATTTACTACATATTAAAAATAAAAGAAAAATTATAAAAAGAAAACAAAATTTACAAATTAAAACATAAAATATTAAAATATTAAAAATCCTTAAAAATTAAATATCGTTAAAAAACCATAAAAATTAAAAAACTCAAAAAGCATAAAAAATAGGTGTTGCTTATTTTTGTTGACAATTATTATTTGTCCATCCGCGTATTTGTTCTTAGTACTTCTACCCCTGCACTTGCTTGACTATACACATTTATTGCAAGTTATAATAAATTTCACCCACACAATTGCATAGATGTATCTTAGATTGTGGATTGATGGTTGATTTATTTGGATTGGTTGAGCTCCTAGTACCACGAGAGCGGGCGACGCAGTGATTGTCAAACTCGACTTGTCGGACACCGCATGTCCTCCAAGACCAGGCGTTAGGAACCTCACAAATCCATAATATCAGGCCCCAAGATATGTATTTAAGATATGTTCTCAATATCAAAGTAACTATACATGGAATGTACAATTGCCATGTCTTTATCTCCAAGTATTCATCGAGAAAGTACATTATTCTTGAAGAGTTCAAGAATAATTCCATTTTTGATAAATTAAGCATTGATAAATTAATGATTAAATCTTATTAGATTATCATAAATAATATGATATGATTCATATTATTTGGACATGTGAGAATAGTCATCCAAGATAATTAAATATGATTTATTATCCATGATATGATTAATGTGAAGGATACGGGAAAAATCCTCAAGTGCATCACGGAAGCGTGATGATCGCATCGAATGCGATCGGGAGCGACTAGTCGCACTAGTTGCTCGATGCAGCGGAAATTAAAATTTTCATGTGACGAAACCACATGATCCAAGAACACTTCTCAGATCGTTTCGTCTAAACCACTAATAAGTAATAGGATTATCTCTTGAAGTGTGGTTGCGATCAAGTCTCTAAACCAAGAGACCTCCTGTCTAAAGTCCGATCCGACGGAGGAGACGCTTGAGAATGCGGGGATGAATCGCGTGCTCCTCGCAATCCATGTTGAAGATCCAGGCGGCGGATATCCTGATCTCGTCACACGAGATCCAATATCTTCTTCACGAGCGAGACACACAGAAGGAGATGGAGATCCATGAGTAGATGATCCGGCAGCATAACGACGATGATGCATCGATGAAGACTCTCACAATGGCTCCATGGTGGACAACCATTATAAGAGAGAGAGAGGCTTGGCGTGTAGAGAAGAGAGAGAGAGCATTCATAATTCATATTATCTGAAGAGCAATGGATACCTCTTCTTATATAGGGTTTTGGGAGTCCACGGATCCCAATCCATGGACAGCACACAATCAATGGTTGAGATTGATTTGTGTTTCTTTCAACGGCTATGATCTTGTTGTAAAAACACAACAACAATTTATTTAATTTAATTCAATTTATTATATATCGATAAATCAATATATTTAAATTCAAATCAAATCAATTAATTATCCTTAGAGATAATGGGGAGATAAATCATATCCCCTAAAAAGGGAAAATGACTACCAACATCTCATGAGATATCATTATCTCATGAGATCTCATTATCTCATGAGATACCATTATCTCATGATATCTCCAGGATTTACAACAACAATTGTTGTAAATTATTTCAAAAAAATAATTCATAATTATCTTGTGATATATTGCAATCACGCCATTGGAAAAATATGAATCACATTCACATCCCAAAATAAAATGTAAAATATATTTTTTTAATCATCCAATGTGAATCCAATTCACATCAATAATTAATTAACAAATATAAATCACAAATAACTCTCTCTTATATATTATAAATCACATTTATAATATATATGATTAATATGGATATTGCTATCCATTTAATTCATATCCATGATAATTAAATCGTATTTAATCATCTTGGATCTCTATTCTCATGTGCCAAAATAATATGAATCACATTCACATTATTCACATCTTTGATAATTAAATCATATTTAATTATCTCAGATAACTCTCCTAATAATATGAATTAAATTCATATTATCCGTGATAATTAAATCACATTTAATTATCAATTTTCTCAATGCTCGGATACATATATCAACATTGAAATTATCCATGAACTCTTTCAAGGATAACGCGCTTTCTCCGCGGATACTTCGAGATAAGGAAAGGGCGATTGTATTGTTCCACGTATAGTGACTTGGATATTGAGATCACATCTCCAATCCAGATCTTGGGCCTTCCATAGATGCTTGATTAAATCAAGACCGCACATCTAATCTTCTCATTGCATCTGAATCAGATTCAGATCAATGTCCAACATTTGGACCAAGATCATATTGCTTTTCTACTGAGAGGAGTCACTAAAATCCAGACCCGTTTCATCACTCCCTAGGAATGGAAGCGTCATGGTTATATAATCGTTTTTTATCACATCACCCTCGGGTATTCCCAACACCTGTACATCCTGCATACTGGAAAACCCATAATAAACCCGAAGTATTAGATCACTTTATACTGTCTACTTCAGGGTTTTATCAGTAAGTTTCTCATTTGATCATTGGAAGTTGGTATCGATCATATACTTTTCAAAAGCATATATCACACCTAGGTCTTGATCGTATACTTTTCAAAAGCATATATCAAACCTACAAATTCAGTCAAGCTTCCAAAGCAAGACGATCGTGCACGGAATTTGATTCTTCCCAATATCTCATGAGTGAGCTCATGTATTCCAGTTCAGTAGTGAACATGTATGATCCCTTTGAGAGATCGTATTACTCATATGCCCTTATATGCACACCAGCACGCCAGTGTATAGACCTTGGTTAGGTCATCAACCTATTGTTCTTCCAAGTGTACATACTCAGACATACAGTAACACATCTGTCTCCGGTCAGAGGATGCATGCCTATATCGTGACAGCATACGACATAGGACTTTGGTTATCTCGATCTCGTTAAGTCAACTCTTTGACCTAACTAACTGACACCTCCGAATCTCTATTCCTATCCAGAGGACCTGCATCAAGAGGTCGGTCAGATATCAGCCTATGTGAGAAAGGATTGCCATCTCCTATTCAGGCTGGAGATCACATCTTAACAATCATTTGACGGTGCTTGACGAGTCCTCAATTTAACTCTTTAGATATTCATCCAAGCACCAGCCTCTATGATTCAATAATTGATCAACAGTTGTATGATCATTACGATAGCCATGGTACATAACCCTAATTGTACTAAGGGACCTATTATGTAAATTATTTATTCTTCATTTCAGATCAGGGAATGATATGTGCAATAACATTTATTGCATAATGGCTTGTCGTGGGCTCGCATGTCCAACAATCTCTTACTAGCCCAAAAAGAGCCGTTAATGGGCTAATCATTTAAACCCACACTCATGTGACAATATTAGGCTATTTAGAAAAATAGCTAGGTAAGCTGATCAATCACTCTGTTCCCACGAGACTATGCCAAGTCCTTTTACAACACTTCCATATCCCCAGTAACAGTGCTCGCATCTAATGCGAATGTTGCATCTTATGCAACCAATACTCAATATTGTTAGTTATAGTGTCCTCAATACTACAGCTTAATAATTATCACAACAAGTTTTTCCATAATCCTTATCAGAATACCCTTATTCTTGAAGATCTCTATCTCCAAAGGTATCCAAAGTTAAGACCTTTTAGATCACTATCTATATCGTCTTAATTTCTTGAAGATAAGACTTAGAGATTACTATCTCGAAAGTCTTGTCATATTTGAAGATTTTGTTATTACTGCAATCAAGTGTTTTCTCTCCATAGTAGGATTAGTAACAGTTTACTACTCCCACTGCATGGCAGATATCTGGCTTTTGTACATATCTAGCATACACTCAGCTTCTTGCAAATGATGCACAAAGGCAAGCGGTTCTAGCATTCACTTCCTCAACTCTTTGAGGTGTTACCCCTTTAGGTAGGTCAATAACAAATCTTAAGGGAAGGAAGCCTTTCTTGGAATTTCCAAAAAAAGTGGAATATGTCCAAGGTGTACTACAAATGTGACGGTCTCTATACCCTCTTCTCTTTGCATCTGAACAACTTCAGAACTAAGATCTAAGAGGTATATTTGAAATCATTTCCAATCTATAAAACACTTATTATCACCCTTATATCATTTTAAATGATTAGGATATCATCTACATTCAGCACGATGAACACAATGGCACTCCCACTAAGCTTCACATGGTTCATCAAGATTATATTTGAAATGATAACATTTATAATTTCATTAAATCTTATGTTCCAACTTCAAGAAGCTTATTTGAGTCCACAGATGGATTTCTTTAGCTTGCACATCTTGCTTTTCTCAACCATGAAGCCCTAGGGCCACTTCATGTGAATATCCTCAGAGAGGTATTCATAGAGGAATGCAACATTGACTTTCATCTTGTAGATGTCAAAATCAAGTTGTGTAGCTATAGTCAGCAATGTTCTGATGGGTTTAAGCATGGTTACTGAAGAGCAAGTCTCATCGCAAGCGATGTCTTCTCTTCGGTGTGTAGCTCATGGCTACGAGTCGTGCTTTGAAGGTCTCTACCTTCTCATCAGGTCCCTTTCTCTTGAAGATCCATTTACACCTTAACGGGTCTTACCCTTATAGGTGGATCCTCAAAGGTCCATATACAACACTTGTATATGAAGTCTACCTTAGACTTTATTGCTAACATCCATCTTTCCATGTCATGATCTTCACAAGCTTCATCACATGAGGTAAGATAATTGTCAGAATTAACTGACACATGGAATGCATCCTCAAACACATTTGAAGATGTATCAGTGCTTCATCTATAATTGTACTTTTAATTTCCGATTTCAGGAACCTCATTATCTTCTCAAGATTAAATGAGTTCCAACACTTCATTTTCATCTTGATTCTCAAGAGAGTCATCATCTAAGAATCACATTCTCAGAGATGAGATCTTTTAAGAATCTCAAGATCATAAAGTAGGTATCCAATACCGTCATTTATTTCCCTAATGAAGTAGCACTCACTGGTGCTAGATTCCAGCTAACTTGCATGGAACCTAATTAAGGATATACATTGTAGTCTCTACTACACACATATATACCTGGAAACTAAGGGATAATTATGCTAAAATTCATCATTGATAAGATTATGTCACACATGATCCAATTGTATCTCCCTACAACTCTATTGAATTTAGGTTTATCAAAAGAAGTGAGATAGAAATGATATTCATATCTCCATAAGGTATTCTTTGAATTTTATCTAACAAGTACAAACTACCTAAGTTAGATCAAATTCATTTCATCTTTCTTCAAACTTCGGTTCTAAACCAAAATTGTGAAATCTTTGAACAATTCAAAGATTTCTTAGGTGAAGAGAAGAAATCTCATATCATACATAATCATTAATAGATACCACAAATCCATAATGTTTACTATGATATAGATGATCCGCATACATCAATATGTATGAGATCTTGAATACCTCGACATCTAACACCATTCCCAGAGAAGGGTATATTGGACATTTTACTTTGAATACAATATTCATGAGTATGTAAGTTTTGGAATTTTTAGACTTTATAAAGTTTCATCTCTTACAAGTCAATAGATCAAATCAACAGATAAATGTCTAAGGTTTGATGCCAGATCATTGTTAAATGATCTTCATCCTCATATTGATCTTTTTTAAGGTTTAATTTTCAGTTTTAGAAATCTTAATGAACTATTCATTAATTTTCTAATTTTGTGGAGTCTACTACATGTTAGATTACTATCTGAAATATATCCATCACAACTTTTTATGATAATTCTATCTCAGAATTCACGTTTATTTCCAACATGTAGAAATAAACAATGAGTGTATTCTAATATCTAGGTCATAGAGATATTCTCTAAGACTAAGGCACTCCCACTGAAATTATGAAGTCCATCTATCCAATAGCGATTGCTGCAACAATTGCATCAAAATCCATGTAGATAACTATTAAACCTGAAGATCAAATTCTCTAGTCTTTTAAAACATATGCAACCAATTGCAATTGTTGTTAGAAGATTGAGATACAATTATAAGACCTCATCTTATTCAATAAGAAAGTCAATATCAATAATTTATATAGATTATTCTGATGCTCTATCCGAGTCCTTCTCTAAGGATTCCATACAGACTTGATAATCATACTATCGACACACCATCTTATTGCAGTATTGGCATTCATCCAACTCTTAGGATGTCATATGGAAGTCATAGAAGTACGGTCAACTCTTTGACTTTCCTTCTCACATGGGTCCGACCCATGCTTCCACTGTGCTCCTTTTATCTATAAACAACCATTATTTAGGACTAAGGATCTCTTATGTTAAATTCAAAAGAATTTAATGTAAGAGCATTTTAACATTTATACATGCTTCATTAAATTCATACAATATGAATATTTTGAAGCTTCATGAATGACTAGAGTATAGATGATGACATTCATCATGTCTACATCCATCTAGACTCTTAAAACATTGGTTCATGTAGGTATTCAAATATTTTAAATACATCATCTCTTATAGAGCTACCATTCTGCATGATGCAGTGAACCATGTCATTCATAATAAATGTTAAGAGCACATATGTATGCCAGAATATCTTCTTAAATTTTATAAGGATTAATTTGACAATTACGATCATCATCGACATGTCACTTCCAAAGTACATTCGATGAAAGATCAAGACAATAGAGACATACAAACCCTAAGGTTGTAGTCCTATTGTCTATTTAATTGGCATTCCTCATTATTATGAGGAAACATTCACATTGCAACCACATACATTATGTGTCCAACTACAAGTACAATATCTGGATCACGAGTCCAATCCATGATATTTTACTGGTTATTATTGAGTATAACATTGAGTGGATTTAATGAAGGATTATCTGAAATAAGAAATTTGCATGTGTATATATATTATATGTACATACTTTGCTTTGATTTAGGAATTTTTATATCAAAGTTGTCTTGTCTTGTCAACACTAAACGTTCATTCCCTTAATCACTTTCAATGTAAGAGATATACTTACCATTATATCTCAAGCAAGATCTGGGATCTCCTTACTTATCTTTGTTACATCCCAATAATATGAGAACCTATAACTCGGATAAAAAGAAGCAGAAACACATTCCGCCTTGCAAGTTCAACTTGCATCTCCCAATTCGGTGAACCAACCGTCAACATGCTTAATACTCGCTATACACAATCCAATATCGCCCCAATAATATGAGGATCCGATATTGAGGTCACGACATATACGACCTTACTCTTTAGAGAAGCGAAGAGCCCGATCCAAATGGCTTGTATGCAGGAGCTGTCACTTTGGACAGGCGTCTCCGACATATAATCTCTGGCGACGGAACCCTTAGCCTTGACGGGATACCATGGATGTCACTTATGTGATCTTTCATATCATATTCAAATTCTAATTAATCATTATGAATCATATTCATTATGATCAATTCTTCCAAGGGAAATAACACATCTATTTATAATAAAGTGTCTTAATTTATATCGGATTCCAATTAATCTAATCATATTAAAATTAATATCCAACAAACATTCTTAGTTGTTACTTGAATTATGGTATTATCTCAAATACATATTATTCTGAATTTTAATAATTAGAAATACATCATGATTTCTTAAGCATTATACCAACCCTACCCGCTGTCATGGCCAGTACCAACGGGAGTGGGACAGACCACACACGGTGCAACCTGCTACCTTAACGCTCCCCGACTAGGCAACATATCCGCCTCGGGAAAGGATAATGCAAAATAGATCACTTTTTACTTGATATGATCATCGGTTTTTCAACGAAATTATACCATATAATAATAATAATCAAAAACATTTTGATTAGTATTATAATGAGACTTGCTAAACAAATCTCAAATCCTATTCAAACAACAAGGTTTTGCATGTAAAAGTTGTCCTACAACTATTGTAGGATAAACTAGAGTTTTTCATGAAAACAATGTTTGTTGGAAATTTCATATTAACCAATTGTGATCAAGATCTACTATCTTATCATTTTGGTTAATGAAACACCATTAAAGGAAATAATTATCATCTTTAAATATTTCACAAATATTTATCAATAATAATTTCAGAAAATTAACAATCATTTTTCATCAATTTATTTGAATGACTATCACAAGGTTCATGATCAAGTTTGTTAATTTCCAGCAGTGACCCCTACTCACTAAAATTAACATAACTCGTTCAATATAAATCTAATTAATGCAAACTAAATTTATTTTGTTTGCCAATTTGAATTGAAATAGAACCCAGTTGATACTTATGGATTTTCAGATGTTTAGGATACGCAATTAACTCTTTAATTACGTCACTAACCATCATTCCCGAAACAGTGGATATATGGTTATTAAAAACATCATAACTTGAGTTATCGGATTCCAAATCACGCAAACTCAAATCCTAATGTTTCCTTAATTAATGAGGAACATTATCCAATTTAAAATTTCGTGTTTAAACATTTTAAAGGGTCGAAATTTTATCACAAGACAGGCTGCGAAAATTGAAATGCTAAAATTTTCACGAACTCAATCGAGCCCAAATCTTCGTAGGTTCATGGATCTCATCCAAAACCTTCGACAACCTGGCTCTGATACCACTTGAAGGATACAAGAAAAATCCTCAAGCGCATCACAGAAGCGTGATGATCGCATCGAATGTGATCAAGAGCGACTAGTTGCACTAGTTGCTCGATGCAGCGGAAATTAAAATTTTCATGTGACGAAACCACATGATCCAAGAACACCTATCGGATCGTTTCATCTAAACCACTAACAAGTAATAGTAGTACCTCTTGAAACATGGTTGCGATCAAGTCTCTAAATCAAGAGACCTCTTATCTCAAGTCTGATCCGACGGAGGAGACGCTTGCGAGCGCGGGAATGAATCGCGTGCTCCTCGCAATCCATGTTGATGATCCAAGCAACGGATATCCTGATCTTGTCAAATGAGATCCAATGCCTTCTTCACGCGCGAGACGCACCGAAGGAGATGGAGATCCACGAGTAGATGATCCGGCAGCATAACGACGATGCTACATCGATGACGACTCTCACAATGGCTCCATGGTGGACAGTCATTATAAGAGAGAGAGAGGCTTGACGTGTAGAGAAGAGAGAGAGAGAGAGCATTCATAATTCATATTATCTGAAGAGCAATGGATACCTCTTCTTATATATGGTTTTGGGAGTCCATAGATCCCAATCCATAAACAACACACAATCAATGGTTGAGATTGATTTGTGTTTCTTCCAACGGCTATGATGTTGTTGTAAAAACACAACAACAATTTATTTAATTTAATTTAATATAATATATATCGATAAATCAATATATTTAAATTAAAATCAAATCAATTAATTATCCTTGTAGATAATGAGGAGATAAATCATATCCCCGAAAAAGGGGAGATGGCTACTGTCATAGGATCAAAATCCCGCTATCAATTTCGACCGATCATGTGCGGCGTTAGCTAACCCGTAGCTAACCAGCCTTCTCGAGTAGAACGGTTACAGACGTGCTCCAACTCTTCTTTATACTTTTGCTTGCTAACGCAGCGATGCTCAGACCAAGCACAAGCTCGACTATATGGATCGTTCAGGAACACTCTCAAGAACTCGCTCAAGAACGGTCAAGAACGCAACCACACGATCACAAAAGCACGGACACAAAGCTCTTCTCTTTATTAGAAGGAGAACTATCTCTGGAGTGATTGAACACTCTACACTGTCTCTCATGTACTCTGTGTGTTTACAAATGAGCCACCACCCCTCCTTATATACAAGACTCAAGGAAACCCAAGGGACACTCATTATTACATCTATAATAATGATACATAAAGACACAAGAGATCCTTCGAGTTCTTTGGCAACCCTTCCCGTTCCTCAGCAACTCTTCGTCTGCTCGTCTCTTCGACTCCCTTGTTGTCCTTTCATCTTCCCACACGGTTGACGCCTAGTCAACCGCCCAGTCATCAACACACTCGCGCTCCAACGCTTGCTGACGCAGCTTGTTGTAATTCACCAAGTGCCACCGAACACTTGGTCTTGTGCCAAAGGGAACCCACGGCCTCCAGACCCTCGTGCGGTAAACCCTTCCTTAGCGTTCTGAATGCTAAGGGGAAGTCCTCCTGAACTTCACTATCGTGACCTCCAGACCACTCTCGTACGTGTACTACTGAGCATGCTCGACAATGCTTGTACTCAGCACCTACAACGCTCCATGCCTCCTTGGACGGCCATGCATCAATACCGATACCGTGCGCCTTCGTGCGTACGCCTCTGTGACCGTACCGCATTGCTTCTCTATGCGTAATGCTTCACTACGTACCGCCCTTCTGCGCTTGCGTATGCATCACTACGTGCATCCACTGTCATTTCTTGCACTGTTGTCTGTACTCGCTATGCTCGCACTGCTACAAGCACCACAAGACTCTGCTACCGAGCCAGTGTCCTGTGTGACGCTTCTCCATCACGTACGGTAGAGCCTCCAGACTCTCGTGGATAACCTCCCTGATATCCACATATTTCGGACTCCTCCTAAAGTCCTTGCTCCATCGATCATTCTCGAGAATCCATCTACTGTGTCTGCACGATCATTCTAGATCACGAAATTTAGGGGTGTGACAAGCCTTCCCCACCTGAAGAATCGGTTGTCCTCAACCGAGCATTCCCTCTTTAGATGGCATCCCGTCACGATCCTCCATCCGCTACGCACCTCCTGATGCGGTTCAATTGGAAGGGTGATGCAAGCATGCACCGCCTCCCTTCCTGCATCCGGTCTTCTGACGAACCACTTCCCTCCATGACTTGGTCTTCAACGTGAAAAGTGGAGCTTCCTCGTCAGCTCCCATTTTCGGTGTATCCCTCCTGGATACATCAGCTCCATCGCTGGTTTGTGGCAGCTCCATCTCTACATGTGGAGTACTCACCTCCACGCTCGCTCGTTGACGATCTCTATCGTTTCCCATAGGCGTCCCCACATCTTGGGAAATGAGCATCTCCTGCGCTGCGAGCGTCTTTGGTATCTTGCCTCCTGCAAGATCGTCGGTGGTATGGTTCGTCACCACTCCATCCCCATGGACATGTAACTTCTTGCCCATGCTGCATCGCCCTCCAGAGCTCTGCCTTACCTTCTCATGCACAGATGTTCTCCTATCCGCATCTTTGGTTGTGTGCCTCCTGCACACATGTTGGTGCTTAGCATGCACCTGCGCATTCCTGTGCATCCTTAATCGAGCCTCGACGCCTCCAAAGCTCTTTGTTGTGGAGTTTCATCCCTCCACCGAATTCGAATCTCCAGCTCTAAGTGATGTGAGACGTACCTTGCACATAGCACCAATTGCTCCCAAGCGTACCTCACGTTCTTCTTCCTCCTCCTCGTCCACACGAAGAGAGTTCAGCTTCTCCTTCTTTAGGCACTCCCGCGCCCGATGCGGTCTGTCGCATATGAAGCACCCCTTGCCCTTGGGTTTCTCCCTCTTCGTGGAGTACTCTCGTTCCTCCATTGGTGGATCATGGGCAACACCTTTGCCTTTATCCTTCGACCACGCCCTTGGCTTGCTGGTGAACTCCTTCTCTTCAGCATTGTGACTTGGTTGGGCCCCATAATCAACCAACACATCCGCCACCACAATTGCTGAATTCAGGTCCTTCACGCCCTACCTCCGCAGTTCAGCTTGCGCCCAGCTCTGCAATCCGATCGTGAAGTTGAACAGCTTGTCCTCCTCGGACATCCCCTTGATGTCCAACAACAAGGACGTGAACTGCTTCATGTACTCACGAACTGTGCCTATCTGCTTCAAGCGTCGAAGAGCCTCCCGTGCAATCCACGTAGTGTTCTTCGACAGGAACTGCTCCTTCAGTTCCGTGACTAGATCATCCCACCTGGATATCTTCGGTCTCTCCACATCTGCTGCATGGCTCCTCCACCATAGCTTGTCATCGCTTGACATGTACATCGATGCCAAGCTGTACTTCTCAGTTTCCATCGTTTTGGTCGCTTTGAAGTAAACTTCCATATCCCATAGGAAGTTCTCCAAATCCTTGGCACTCCGCGTACCTGTAAAGGGTTTGGGTTCGGGTACCTTGCATCGCTGCACCTCTGTGGAGCCTCTGCTGTTCGCCAATGCCTTCTTGATGAGGGAGATCTCACTCCGAAGATCCTCCATCATCGTGTTGAACGTCTCCAGTTTGTCCTCCAAGGACTTGATCTGCTCCGCTGAGCGTTGGGTCTCGTCCCCAACATCCGATCCTTTTGAAGAACGATCCTACAAGACGGCGATGCGATGTGCATGAGTCCCAATGGTGGCCACTACTTCTGCTACCGCTTGCTCCAGTGCTACCACACGCTCGGTAACACCCACCATCTTCGCTCCGTTGATTGAAGATGTACTTGCTCCAACAAGTATCCTATGTTCCCGCGATCGACTGCACTGACAGCCGCTCGTAGCTTTGCCTGCTTCTTGGCACCAACCAAGCTCTAATACCACTTCGTGCCAACGAATTGGTATTCCTTCATCTCTGATACCACTTGTCACAGGGTCAAAATCCCGCTATCGATTTCGACCGATCCTGTGCGGCGTTAGCTAACCCGTAGCTAACCAGCCTTCCCGAGTAGAACGGTCACGGACGCGCTCCAACTCTTCTCGATACTTATGCTTGCTAACGCACCGACGCTCAGACACAAGCACAAGCTCGACTATATGGATCGTTTAGGAACACTCTCAAGAACTCGCTCAAGAACGCTCAAGAACGCAACCACACAATCACAAAAGCACGGGCACAAAGCTCTTCTCTTTATTAGAAGGGGAACTATCTCTGGAGTGTGTGGACACTAGTGTACTCTATGTGTTTACAAATGAGCCACCACCCCTCCTTATATACAAGACTCAAGGCAACCCAAGGGACACTCCTTATTGCATCTACAATAATGATACATAAAGACATAATAGACCCTTCGAATTCTTTGGCAACCCTTCACGTTCTTTAGCAACTCTTCGTCTGCTCGTCTCTTCGACTCCCTTGTGGTCCTTTCGTCTTCCCGCATGGTTGACGCCCAGTCAACCACCCAGTCATCAGCACACTCACGCTCCAACGCTTGCTGATGCAGCTTGTCGTAATTCACCAAGTGCCACCGAACACTTGGTCTTGTGCCAAAGGGAACCCACGGCCTCCAGACCTCGTGCGGTAAACCCTTCCTTAGCGTTCTGCATGCTAAGGGGAAGTCCTCTAGAACTTCTCTATCGTGGCCTCCAGACCACTCTCGTACGTGTACTACCGAGTATGCTCGACAATGCTCGTACTCAGCACATGCAATGTCCTTGCCTCCTTGGACCGCCATGCATCGATACCGATACCGTGCGCCTTCGTGCGTATGCCTCTGTGACCGTACCGCATTGCTCCTCTATGCGTACTGCTTCAGTACGTACCACCCTTCTGCACTTGCGTATGCACCACTACGTACATCCACTGTCATGTCTTGCACTGCTATCTGTACTCGCTATGCTCGCACTGCTACAAGCACAACGACACTCTGCTACCGAGCCAGTGTTATGTGTGATGCTTCTCCATCACGTACGGTAGAGCCTCCAGACTCTCGTGGATAACCTCCCTGATATCCACATATTTCGGACTCCTCCTGAAGTCCTTGCTCCATCGATCATTCTCGAGCATCCAGCTACCGTGTCTGCACGATCATTCTCGATCACGGAATTTGGGGGTGTGACAGCAACCAACATCTCATGAGATCTCATTATCTCATGAGATACCATTATCTCATGATATCTCCAGGATTTACAACAACAATTATTGTAAATTATTTCAAAAAAATAATTCATAATTATCTTGTGATATATTGCAATCACGCCATTGGAAAAATGTGAATCACATTCAAATCCCAAAACAAAGTGTAAAATATATTTTAATTAATCATCTAATGTGAATCCAATTCACATAAATAATTAATTAACAAATATAAATCACAAATAACTCTCTCTTATATATTATAAATCACATTTATAATATATATGATTAATATGGATATTGCTATCCATGATAATTCATATCCATGATTATTAAATCGTATTTAATCATCTTAGATCTCTATTCTCATGTGTCAAAATAATATGAATCATTCACATTTTTCACATCTTTGATAATTAAATCACATTTAATTATCTCAGATAACTCTCCTTATAATATGAATCAAATTCATATTATCCGTGATAATTAAATCACATTTAATTATCAATTTTCTCGATGCTCGGATACATATATCAACATTGAAATTATCCATGAGCTCTTTCAAGGATAATGCGCTTTTTACGCGGATACTTGGAGATAAGGACATGGCGATTGTATTGTTCCACGTATAGTGACTTGGATATTGAGATCACATCTCAAATCCAGATCTTGGGCCTTCCATAGATGCTTGATTAAATCAAGATCGCAGATCTAATCTTCTCATTGCACCTGAATCACATATAGATAAATGTCCAACATTTGGACCAAGATCAGATTGCTTCTCTACTGAGAGGAGGCACTAAAATCCAGACCCATTTCATTACTCCCTAGGAATGGAAGCGTCATGGTTATACAATCATTTATGATCACATCACCCTCAGGTATTCCCAACACCTGTACATCCTACATACTGGAAGACCCATAATAAACCCGAAGTATTAGATCAACTTTATATTGTCTAGTTCAGGGTTTTATCACTTAGTTTCTCATTTGATCATTGGGAGTTGGTATCGATCATATACTTTCCAAAAGCATATATCATACCTTGGTCTTGATCGTATACTTTCCAAAAGTATATATCAAACCTACAAATTCATTCAAGCTTCCAAAGTGAGATGACCGTGCACGGAATTTGATTCTTCCCAATATCTCATGAGTGAGCTCATGTCTTCCGGTTCAGTAGTGAACCTGTATGATCCCTTTGAGAGATCGTATTACTCATATGCCCTTATATTCACACCAGTGCGCTGGTGTATAGACCTTGGTTAGGTCATCAACCTATTGGTCTGCCAAATGTACATACTCAGACATATAGTAACACATCTGTCTCCGGTCAGAGGATGCGTGCCTATATCGTGATAGTATACGACATAGGACTTTTGTTATCTCGATCTCGTTTAGTCAACTCTTTGACCTAACTAATCTGACACCTCCGAATCTTTATTCCTATGCAGAGGACCTGCATCAAGAGGTCGGTCAGATATCAGCCTATGTGAGAAAGGATTGCCATCTCCTACTCAGGCTGGAGATCACATCTTAACAGTCATTTGACGGTGCATTATGAGTCCTCAATTTAACTCTTTAGATATTCATCCAAGCACCAGCCTCTATGATTCAATGATTGAATCTACAGTTGTATGATCATTAAGATAGCCATGGTACATAACCCTAATTGTACTAAGGGACCTATTATGCAAATTATTTATTCTTCATTTCATATCAGGGAATGATATGTTCAATAACATTTATTGCATAATGGCTCGTCGTGGGCTCACATATCCAACATAATGTTGATATCACTTTCCATAACAATCGTAAATATTACAAATATGATTTATAATATGATTGAGAGATTTAATATAAAATGTATTTAAGAATTAAAATGCTAATGTGAATTACATTCACATTGAACAATTAATTGTAAATGTAATTTTACATTTTATATTTGGAGTATGAATGTGATTCATAATTGTTGGTCGCATGATTGAAGTTATCACAAAAGAATTTGGCATTATTTTGGTGAATAATTTTGCAACAAAAGTTGGTGCACATGTGGAATGTGGAGAGATATGAAATCTCTCAATTAAGGAAGATGGAAGCCACCTTCCCCTTTTAAGAGGGAGGACGGTCATGGAGTCCTACTCCATATATGGCCATCTACTTTTTTAAAGGAATGAGGCTTGTCCTCTTTCCTTTATTTGCACGTGAGATTGATTTGTATTAAATTGAATGTGTTGTAAAGTATTTTTAACAAATTTAATTTATTTTAAATTGATTATTTTTTTGTTGCAAATTTATGCAACAAAATCATGACCATTGATTGAAAGCATAAAATAATCTAGACCCGTGATTATGAGTGCACATGGATTGAGATTCATGGACATCCAATTTAGTATAAAAGGAGGGGTAGTACTAGCCTTTTCTATTTGCAACAATTGAAGATCAAACTCGCTCTCTCCTAATTTCTCACACATGTCATCCCTCTCTTTCTCAACAGTGTGACCATCCACATTGTTGACCTGAAGAGACTCACAGTCATCGCGATGTTCTTGTGTTGCCGGATCGACTGCTCATGGATCTCCTCCATCTTTGGTGCTTCCTGCTCGTGAAGAAGGCTCGTATTTCGTGAGACAAAATCAGGAGACTCCTCTCCCTGATCATCAATTTGGATTGCAGTAAGCACTCGGACTTGAGACATGATGCCTCTTACTTTAGAGACAAGGGATCGCAAACACGCTTCAAGAGGTATTCCTGTAACTTGTTTGTGATGAAACAATTTGAGAAGTGTTATAGAATCATATTGTTTCATCTATTTAAAAATTTTAATCTCCACTGCCCGATGCAACTAGTATGACTAGTTGCCCTAGGTCGTATGCGATGCGACCTACATACTTCCGTGATGTGCTAAGGCCTAATTCTAGCCTTCAATCTGCGGCCTCATTTGATTGGTCTGATTCAGGGGGTAGAACTTCTTGAGAAACATTGCCTTTAAATCATCCCACGTATCTCAAATTCTTAAGACAATATGACGCTTTATCTTTTATAGCAAAGGGGAAGGTCCTATGACGGATGTAAACCTGAGAAACATCAAGCTATTCCAAGTTGTCACAAATCAGCTCGAACTCCATCAGAAAATGTATGGTTCCTTGACTATATTGCCATAAAACTTTGGTAGGAGCGTCAAAAAGTGGTGCTTCCGTTCCCCCGCATTGGGTGGTACTATTGGCCTTAGCCATTTCTCTATCTATGCGATGCTAGCATTCCTCTACTCAGCTTATGCCAATCTATCTAGGATATCCTTCAATGCATTATTATCTCCCTCTTTCTCATGGTTCTTCTTGGGAGGAATCCCGCTCACTGGTTTGTCTTCTTCACCTTTATAAAAGAGAGGATTCGAATTACTAGAATTGAAAGAATTAGATTAAAAGCATCGAGGCAAGGGTCTTCCTCGATGCCGTGAGAGAAAATAGGGTTGGTATGGGTCTGACCACTCTCGAGAAAGAAAAGTGACTTATTTGCCTTGGTCCATTGGGAAGAGGTGCCATGAGATCAAGGTGGCTCATGAATAGAGTCATCCCGTGCCCGTGAAGACGGTTGGTTTGGGGCGGTTAGTGAAATGCTCGTGAAGTTCGAGCAACAATCATCCCAGTCCTCTGTCTTTGTCAAAAGATGTGATGAATGAGCACGATGTTAAACTAGGAGTGATCAAAAAGACGCTAAGAGCACGGTATGTGAACACACACCCCTTAATACAAACACAAAGCAAACCCCAAATTCACCAACTTCACATAGTGAAGATCGTAAAGGTCCAACCAATTATATTTTCAGTTTTAGTTTGGTGATAATGCAATATTATATGTCTGTTACATACGGTGTGAGTGACCTTACGCCCAGAAATGCTTCTGATAACTCCCAACAAAGAGGTGAACTTCCTGAGCTATCAGATTTTAATATCACACCCCTAAGGATATTACCATGCTTACACAATCAAAATGTATTTCTAAGATCAAAGGCAATTCCTTGCTGCTCCCAAATCTGTGAGAGTCAGAAATGGAGACTTAGGGGGCAAGTCCAGGGATTTGGGCTCTAACCTTAGTGGGCACACCCCCAATCACTCTGTATGGGGGTAAGCACCTGTGTATAAGGGCATAGTTGCTCTCTCGAAAATAATTTCAATTTTTAGTCAATTTTTTGATCAATTCTGATTAGCAATCCTGATTTTAAGTTATATGACCAATTGATTAAGTTCACCAAATGTAGCATGCCTAATGATCAACCCCTATTTCCATCTATCCTAAGTTATAAAACTAAGGGGAATATAAAATCAATGATACGTGCCTGGCTTAGAAGACTTGCAAAGATCCTCACGCTCTACATGCGAGATGCAATACAGAATTGAATTTTCATGTTACATGCAATGCAAAGCGAGAAAACTGCACCTAACAGATAATTATATTAGTCGGGAAGAATAGAGTTTGCATTTTGACTAAGTAGAACATTCTATAATGCATCTTATTAATATAATGTGTGATCCTAGATTATTACGAGCATAAGCATAAAATATGATCTATGAAAGCTCTAAGAGTTGTGAGTGCAAGTCTAACCTATGAACCACTCAAGTCGAGCCCCATGAAGAACCAAACAACGACCCTCTTAATTCAATCAAATTAATGATTAAAAAGATGTTCGTTGCAGGAGGGTAATTAAGGGTTAATCAAAAATCGTAATTTTAATTAATTTTTGAAATTAATATGTCAATAAAAAGCAAGCAACCAATTCATTTTTTTACTTGGTAAATCCAAGGTTGAACTCAGGGAGGCAACTATCTCCTTAGGTTGATTTAAAATCAATCTCGAAGTTAGATTTTCAAAGAGATATTTTTTAATTTTTAAATGCAATAAAAGAGGCGAATGCAATGTTAGCAAAGTTTAGAGGCTAAATTACAAAATTCAATCAAATGAATTCCAAACATCCTTAAACTTGGCCAGAATGTTAAATATGATGAAATTAGTCTATTATATTTTTTTTTTCAAATTTTCAGATGCAAGATGGATATTTTATGAATTAAAGAATGTAAACAATGAGATTTTCACCAATTAATTATAATAATAAATATTAATTCAATTTATTTCTAGGAAATAAAATTATCTAAAATATGTCACTAGGTGATAAATCTCAGAAAAAAATTAAAACCTCAAAATTTTGAATTTGATACCTATTAAAAAATAGTTAGAAAATTGTACAAAATGATTTTTATACTGTGAAATATGCGTGCAAATGCAATTTTTTTGGGCACAATGTATCTAACAATTAATTCTATGATTCGTGAAGTTTTGATAATTTTTGAAGCTATGGTTATTAATTATGAATTTCTACACACAAGTTGAGAAAATATGTAAATTCTCTGAAGAATAATTAAAATTAAATAACCACATATAATAAAAATATGAAGCTAATGCCACAATGTAAAGAATTTATTGATAAACATCATGCAATTTTTAATTAATAAAATGATGCAATAATATAGCTTAAAATAAAGGGTAGAAGTCAGGGGTCTGCCTGTAATATTACAATAAATAGATAAAGAAACCATTGCAAAAGATGGACTTATGTGTAATTACAGATAACTCTTCTGGTGTTCCTGCAAATTTTTTGTATGCGCACGTACGTGACACGTGAATCCACACTGGCAGGGGTATCAATGTAATTTCCAGGATCTCCAAGGGATTCAGAATAAAATTTCCTCCATGCATGTGCTCCTCACGTGACTTAGTTGGGAAGGGGCATTGGCGTAGATACGAGAGGATCGAGGGATGCTCTTGCAATTTTTCTACAGAGCACGCACAAAATACGTACTGGCTGGGAGGACCTTCTTGTCAATCAGGAGTTTATGGGAGGGTAGATGTGTAAATAACCCTACCCCCACGTGTCATGCACGTGAGGCGGGGATGAAGCTGAGCCGGGTGTGCACATGGCCAGAGGCGGGCGACTAGCAGTGGTTGCCTAGAAAAGTGAGATGAGCAACTGGTGGCCCACAAACAGAGGCGTCGACTAGTAGAGGGTTGGCAGGTCGGTGACACGGGCCGAGGGTGATCATCAACACGTGATGCTGTGGGGCTTGTCTACTGGATGGGACACCTGTACGTGGAGGGAGAGCGTGGGTTCACGGTGGCGATGCATTGCGAGGAGACTGGGATGGTGGCCCAGCGTGAAAAGGGGCGACACACGTTTGGCAGGGCAGAGCTGGAGGTGAGAGCTTCGGCGGAGGCGGAGCTCGGGGGTACGCGGCCCGTGGAGGCTGATGTTGAACCTTGAGCGGCAGAGGTGGAGAAGATGGAGGTGTGGCGGAGCACCTAGAGGTGTGGGGATGATGCGTGGAGGTGGATGTGACTATCTGCACGCGACAGAGAGGATTAAGTGGTGGAAGGACAGTGCGAGAGAGGGAACAGAGGAATTGTGTGGAAACAAGGGAAAAAGAAAAGAAGGAAGAAGAAGGTCGATTCACATGGGATTGAGGAGGACGTGGTCCTCTTCTCGTCATCGCCTCAACTCCTTGGTGAAGGAGGAAGCTTGATGATCATGCCTGGAGGAAATCGTCGCCACGAAGGGAGGGGTTGTCATCGCCCTTCCTTCAAACTTTCCCTATTCCCAGATATGGTGGGTGGTGGATGGATCGAATAGTCGATGGTAATGAGTTTATATAGGAGATGAAGAGAGGGGATAAGGCATAGGGTTGTTGAGTGGCCGGAGAGGATAAGGGAACGGCATTGGTGAGTAGTGTGGTGGTCGTTGCGTGAAAGGCGGGCGGAGGTTGCGCAACGGGGAAGAAAGGAAAAGGGCCTCACGTGCATGGAATGTGAGATGAGAGGGATATTTTTTATATTTTATATTTTTTTAATAAAAATAAATAAATAATGAGTTAAAATGGGTGACATGTGGCAGCTCCAGGAGCTACCACGTGTCCGCTCTAGAAAATTCAAGGAATAACAATATAAGACAAAAATATGAAAGAAATAGAATATGACCTCGGATCGAAAAGTGCTCAACACAAAAATTGCTTGTATCGATGAGATCTACAACTTCCATTAAGGGACTAAGAGCAAAAGAGGTCATCTGTGCAAAACAATATTTTTAGGGTATTCTATGTACGTAGAATACCTTGTTTTTTGGGTTTTGTGATTTTTAAGTGATTTTTATTAAGAGAAAATCAATAAAAATAATTACAAAATAAAATATAAATATTCACACATTAATATTTTTTTTGGATTTTTAGTAAATAAGAAAATAAAGAAATAAAATAAAGAAAGAAGTGAGTTATTTGTACATACTAGCAAAGGACACTCGGACTCAGTCAGTTTCTTTGATTTCAGTCTTAATTTAGATCTGGATTTTTGTGGATTTTATTAAAACTTTCATCAAAGGATATAGATGAAAAAGAGAGGAAAGAAAAAAGGTTAATTATGTACATAAAATATTACGTCAAAAACCGCTAAAACACAAAATACGCAAAAGAGGCCCAAAACTCAACTTTCACATACGAGCTCCAATTTTTATGAAATTGGTCATGTTTTGAAGGTCTTCGAACATGTATTACTTTAAAAGTGAGTAGACCTAAATCGGACACTGTATGAGGAAGATATGAGCTGTCTATATGAAATTGGAGTTTTGTTTCACTGGCCAATTATTTGAGTTAGTATTTTTTATATTTTTTTCTTTAATGTTGTTAGTAATATGTACACAATGATGGCGGTTTTAGTTCAATTGGAGTTAGCATGAATTAGTTAAAAATGCATGAAATTAGGTGCAGATGTGAAGATGATTATGAATCTAATTATGAGTGTTAAAATGCAAATATTAATTTTAAATGCATGAATGATAAAAATGCAGAATAAATGATGAAATACACCTAATTACTCGAGAACGAAGCTCTATTTTCATCTTTTAGTATGATGAATCACATACTCATCACCCCACCCTTAATAATAACGGTGAAACATGTCTCGACACACCACACGAAGAAATGTTCATAGTCTAAGTATACACGTGAGAACTCAAAAGAGAATAGTTGTAAATATACAATTATTACAAATAATTACAAAAATAAATAAATGTGGAAATAAAGACCTAGGACTCTATGATCTCTCACGACTCGACTCGATCTTAATTATGATGCATCTCTTCAACATGTTCGTCCTAAGAATCCCATGCCTCCCATCACCTCGAGATGTGCGAGCTTTTGAAAAGTCACTTCAGATGTGTATGGTTCATAGTCTAAGTATACACGTGAGAACTCAAAAGAGAATAGTTGTAAATATACAATTATTACAAATAATTACAAAAATAAATAAATGTGGAAATAAAGACCTAGGACTCTATGATCTCTCACGACTCGACTCGATCTTAATTATGATGCGTCTCTTCAACATGTTCGTCCTAAGAATCCCATGCCTCCCATCACCTCGAGATGTGCGAGCTTCTGAAAAGTCACTTCAGATGTGTATGGTCCCCCGCATAAGAATAAGATAATTGTCAGAGAGAGTTGACACAAATAAAATAAATAAAGAGATATAAAATAATAAATTGCTAAAAAGAAAGAGTAATTACAAGAAACTCGTGGGGTCCGACTACCCGAGGGGTGAAAAAACTAATTTCTAGATTTTCTAAAAATTATCGTAAGTCGTGCCTCCTCAACAACGATGCCATTTGAAAAAGCATGATAAACACCCTTAGGTAATTTTGTCATTTATGTTGCAGTTGGGAAATTAAGGATCAATCTAAAAAACCACTTAATTAATTAATCAATTTAATACACAAAGCAATTGGATTTATTTTTTGGACAAGTCCAAGGTCAAAGACAAGGAGGCAATTTTATCATTAAGTTAATTCCTATATCATTTAGTGATTATGTTTTAAGGGAGTATTTTTGGTTTTTATCTTCAATAAAAATGGAAATGCAATTTTAGCTCATTCTAGGGGCTATTATGCAATTTCTCAATCAAAGTAAGTCCAAACCCTATGAAACTTGATCAGAATGTGAATATATGCAAAATTACGCTACTTTAAATTTTTTGGAAATTTTTCTATATAAAATGAATTTATTGTGAATTAAACAATGCACGAAAAGTGATCTAGAACAAATCAATTTCAATAAATACCATAAACATACATTTTTCAAAGACAAGATTATCCTAGATAGGTCTCAGAATTATTTTTATTTTTAAAAATGCTATGTGGTTGGTCAATTAACAATTAATTAGATAACAAAACTATTTAGTATTAGCAAAGTATGCATGTAATTGACTTGATTTTTTGTTGCATTATAAAGAACAATTAATCCTAGCTATTTTTTTATGAATTTTCAGAGCAGTGGTTGATGTAATATGAATTTCCAATCATATGCATGGTAAAATATTCGAAATTTCACCTCAATAATTATAATAAATCAATCTATGCCAAAAAATTATGAATAAATGATCATTAATCAGAGAATTGATTACTCAATAAATCCAGTTTTTATAATTTAAAAAATGAGAATGAATAAAGGTTCAAATACAGACTCCAACACAAATGTGTGCTTGAAAACAGAGGAACAAAAATTCAATTATAAAATATTGTGCCTATAAGTACTTCAATTACCTTGAATTATAGCGCGGTTCTACAATTTTCTCAAATGGAGGGTGTGCTAGTCATGTGCACCCTTTCTCTTCTTTGACATGATGGAGCACCCAATCTCAGAGGATGATCGGTGTTCATGGATGATGGAGTTGGAGGAGCTCGCGTTGAGGTCTGCGATGGACTGGATAAGGAAGGTCCTGTGGGAACTCGTGCTGATCGGAGGTGGAGTGACGTTCTGTGAAGCTCGAAGAGGACATGGGAGCTTCGATCGGATAGGAACAACAAGACACGTTCCTGGTGGCGAATATGGTGCGTGGCAAGGAAGACGGACCGTTGACGTGAAGCTCGCCCGTGCACTATAGAGGGGAGGAATAATTTTGCAGTCGTTCGAGACCAGCTCCGATGACGAGCTGTTCAACCGAAGGAGTGTGCTACTGTTGGAGACGAGAGGGTCTGGGGGCCTCCGTCGATGCGGTGCTGCAATCGGTATCATCGGTCGGAAGATGTAACGCCTCCTCTTGGTATTCTAATCCGGCTGATAACAGTTGATCAGAGGCGAATACCGTGGAGGGCTTTAGCTTCTGCTGTACTCATGAAGGTTTGATGACAAGAGCTGATCAGTCCCATGAGGTGAGGTAATGAGATGCTATTCAAATGTTGGGTGGAGGAGCTTGCTTTATGATGGCGGTGGAAGCCATATTTGAAGCACAACCGGATCGAAGAATGAAGCAGCTTATATGGGCCTGCAATGGGAACTTCGGTTCTGATGTGTGTTCTTGTGCGTTGTGTGCGTGAAGGGAGCAACAACAATAGCTACAACTGCTCTGTGACTAGTGAGATGCATGTGTTTGGGTGTGCTGCAATTGTGTAGCTGCGTAGGGTGTGTTGCCGGTGCGCAACAGCTGAATGCTTGGGCAGAGCAGCAAGAAGCTGTTGCTATATCCGTGCATGGGTGTAAAAATGAGGTGGAGGTGTGGGAGGTAGAAGAGAAATGGAGAGGTTGAGAAGGTGATTGCGTTGAGTTGTCGAAATGGTTTTCAAATCAGTGAAAAGCTTAAGAAGGTGAGTGATTGGAGTAACAAGAGATGGAAAATAACAGCTGAGAATAGGGGGAAGAAGACGAGGAGGAGAAAAAGGGAGAAGGAAATAGGGGAAGAAGAAAGAAATCACCTAGAATGTGGATTAGTCAGATTCGCCTAGGGATGGGAAGGTGCAAAACTTCCCCCGGTTCTAGCTTCAAGAGGCCAACGAGGTACCTCGAAGCTCTGCGACTCCTAAGGCAGCAGTTGCTACAAGGATTGAAGACCTCCTTGGATCTCGCCAACCACGCATATCCGTTGTTGCCTACAGAATTGGGGTTGAGTTGTCACCCGGACATCTTCCTAAGCTAGTGGTCCTTCTCACGAAAGTGGTGGATCATTTGCGAGTGGGGAGGAGCTGGAGTTTTGAGGAAGGGGGTTAGGGCTTCGTCGAGGAAGGCGGGGGAGTGGGATGACATGGAGTAGAGGGGGAGATCTGGACTTGGTCGAGGGAGGAGAGAGGACATAGATGCATCGGAAGGAGGTTATCGCCGTAGGTGTGGAGGCATCGGGGTGGTCGTTGGGTTGCCTTTGACCGAGAAGAATGGGAGGAAGATGTCATAGTATCCCAGATTGAAGGGCCACGAACGTAACACGTGGCAAAAGGATATTAAAGAAATAAAATGTAAAAAAGGAAAAAAATAAAAGAAAAAGGCGGAATGATTTGGACCGTTGGATGAAGGGTGCTCCATCTAATGGCCCAGAAAGGAGGAGGCTAAGGGGTTAAGTAGGGGGTGTGGCGGCTCCTAGAGCTGCCACGTGTTGCCTCTACGGAATTCAGAAAATAAAATAAAAAATAAAAATAAAATATAAAATGATGTCAAATCAAAATTTTCTAATGTAAGTCCTTTATCTCATTGAGATCTACAAGTTATGAAGAGATCAGAACCAAACAAAGTCATGTGCACAAAGTAGTATTTTTGGGTATTCTGTGTATATAAAATACCGTATTTTAATATTTTGTAATTTTTTTGTGATTTTTAATGAAGAAAAATTTAAAATAAAAATATAATATAAAATAAGATAAATATGTACATATTAATCTATTTTTTAGGGTTTTTAATATTTGAGAAAATACAGAAATAAAAGAAGAGGGACTTATGTACAAACTATATATATACTCAAAATGATTCATTTTCTTTGATTTTTGAGTTATTTTTTATTTGGATTTTTATACACATTATTAAACCATAAAACAAAGAAATTTAATAAAAAAGAAATAAAGTAAAAGAATCAATTATGTACATATAATAATGAGGTCAAGTTAGCCGATATATACAATATACGACGTGGACCCAAAATCCAAGTTTCACATATGAACTCCGATACTTTTGAATTTAACCTTGCTTCATAGGTAATTGAATGTACCTTAATCCACAAGTGAGTGTAGGGTCATAGGAGATTGTATGTGAGAGATGTTTATATCTATGGCTTTTTGTCTCAAAATTAGGATTTAGTTTTATTTGATATATATACAAGTTATTATGTTTCTGGTATTTTTCATTTATTATTATTAGTAATATGTACACAACGGAGTTGATTTTATTTGATTTGGAGTTAGTATAAATAATGAAAATTATGGGAAGTTATTTTAATATAGAGGTGATTATTTACACACAATTTCTGGCGTCTTATTAATGTCCTTATGAACGATAAAAAATGAATATTATTTACACATGCATGCATGATAAAATATTCAATATTAATTCCTAAATACGATTAATCACTTGGGAACAGAGCTCTATTTTTAGCTTTTAAAGTGATGAATCGTAGATTCATCGGCAACTAAATGATGGAAAGATGACTTGAATAGTATACTTACGTATATATGAGTAGATGATTAATCCGAATAATGCATGTAGATAAATGTGAAATTAATGAACTCATGATATGAATAAAAATGAGACACTTGTAGAGTATGAGTAGCAAAGTGAATGTAACTTATAATAACAATATTTATTGATGGTTTGGATTAATGTACAAGTAATCACAATAATGATAAATCATGGAACATGAACATCCCTCTCTTCATTCTTCTTCACTTCTGTAGTGTGGTGTTGTTAGACTTTTTTTTAGCTGTACTGAGCTTTTTTTTCATGTGTACTTCTTTGCTAACCCATCAATTTGCAAGTTGTTGAACAATAGTAGTGACTTGAGCTTCTGTGATCTGTATCGGACTTTGGGGTACATTTTACTTGCAGAGTTGTAATATAGTTGTTGGTTATATAAAAATATATTGTGGAATCTATTATAAATTTGTAAATGTTGGGAACCTTGAATACATAAATATCGTTAACATTTTGTTCCTTACTTTTCCTATTTTTTATTCCGAATATTAGTCATGATGCATGAATGTGGCTATTGCTGAGTATCTGGATCCTAGGGAATTAGGTCTGGCGCTCTCTCCACAAGGTGAGGCGTCATAACTTCGGATGCTAATGCGAAATATTACATAGTTTTTATTTTAGCTAAAAACTAATCTTATATTTTTTGCATATTCTTGATCAACAAGAAAACTTAGGCCAGAATCATCAACTTCACATAATTGATTTTTTTAGACATATGATAGATCACCTTGACACCTATGAACGATCATGTTGTTTCTCATGGTCGATCAATCTTGGTCGACCACCTTTTGAACATGATCGATCACTCTTTGAATTTCAGACCAACGATCAAATATAATCAATCCATTTTGTGACATGATCGATTACTTTTTTTTCTATGATTGATCATTTCATGGATTTTGGAAATCAGAATATTGGATTTTTCGTTTTTGGACACCAATCGCTCTTTTGAGGTCAACCCTGTATAAGGGACTCTATGGTTCATTGTTTGCGACATACAACCAAGAGAAACATCATATACTCTCAAAAGAAAGAAAGAGTGATCATTTTATGTGATATTCAAGTTCTTACAATGTTTCTTTGCTCTCGAACTCTCTCCATCCCAAAGCTTTCTAGATATTGAAGTTGTTTGTGCTCTTTGTGCTCTACTGCGATCATCATAATCATTCTTGAGCATATTCTGCATTGAAAGTCTGGAAGCTTGTGAATTCAAGTTTTGGTGCTTAATTATATTCTATTTAGTGATTTTATATATGTATCCAAGTTGTGGATTCTTTTCTCTGAGAGAGATAAACTCTTCCTTTAGGAATTGTTCAATGAAGGGTATATGTTGTACGAGACGTTGTGCTACTACCCTCATGTTAAGGAAGTGTTGGAATAGTCGAAACATGCTTCAACAAGAGAGCGAAGGGGAAACCCTAAAATATGATTCTAGGTCGTGATTTTCATCCACTTGAGTTTCCATGTAAAAATCAACGTGTCTTTGTGTTTTGTTATTCTTCTATCTTTGTGGTTTGTGAATTATTTTTAATTGGATATTATTAGTGTGATAACCATATTTTTGCACAACTCACTCCTCCCCTCTTGTAATGGACTCACAGAGTCCACAACCTTGGGTAGAGGGATGGCCACAAGGAGATGGAGAGAGGGAAAGAGGGTGGGCATGCGTATGGAGAGCGAGACTTTCAATTTTCTTAACCTAAAGGAAGACTTGAACTGTCTTTCCTTTTCTTCATTTTTGGACTGTTATGATGCGCTCTTAATTTTGATCAATGGCCAAGATCAAATGTGATTCTCAATCACATTAGGATTAGATGCCAAAACACTTAAATTGATTCCCCATCTACTAACTGCCATCGAATATATCCCAGTTTAGTATATTCTGCAGAATTTAGAAGAAAAATAATGAAAAATAACATGAATTCCTCATGAGAATGGATGAGGAGAGATAAGGTAAAGATGAGTTTGACTACTCAAACTAGAAAAATGAATGTGTTATCCATTTTTTTAATATGTGCTTTATTTTTGCGGGCTGGGATTTGTGACACGTATTCATGGTCCGCCCATTTGATAAGTGGGCTGGGTTGTGCGTGTACATTCTTCAAATTTCATGGCCCAAACCTGACCCATGAATGAGCTAAGCAGGTTAGGTGGGTGGGCCCCCCGACCCATTAGCCGTGTCTACTTCAAAGTTATAGTTTTTTATTTTGAATGTCGTTGGATGCAATAATATTTTGGTTACTACAATAAGCATTCTATTAATTAAAATAAATTCAGTATTTTAACAATACTTGTGTTGATAGATTGTATGGATTAAAAAAATTAATCTTTTCATATCAAATCATTTTTTACTAATTATTTTACATATTTTTTAAAGAAAGTATTAGAACTTATTCGTTTATTTCACATTAGATGAACCCAACTTTATTCCCCGCGAAGCACTAATAACATCCTTGCAAATATAAAAGCCGATTGCCTAATTGGTACATTTTGAAGATTAGTTACGTTTAGGGTTGAGCATCAGGCCGGGTGGGCTGGGCTGGGCATCTGCCCGAACCCGAGCCCATTTATTTTTTCAGGTTTTGAGGCGGGTTGCGGCTTGAACAAAATTTGATGGGCCAGCCCGAACCCGAACCCGGCCCGAAGTTAAACGGACCGGGTTCGGGCCAGGCTGACCCAATAACTTTTTCCTTTAAAAACTTTTGATTTTTTTTTGAAAATGCTTAATTCAACGGGTGATATAGAAATATATTTTTTAAATTTTTTTTAGTTTTTAAAAAACTTGTGATAAATCTAAGAATTTTGACATCCATATGGCATTTTGATTAAAAAACTTTGAAATGTTTGATTTTTTCTCTTCAAAAACTTTTGACTTTTTCATATACATTTTATTTTCTCCAAAACTTTGAAATGTTGGTGCATGATAATATTGTTGGAGAGTGGAGATAGGGTTTGAGGGGGGATTGGGTTGGGGTGGGCCATGAGGGATTAGGGTTAAAGTAATATAATATATATATTATATTATATAGGTTTTCGGGCTTCAGGCTGGGTTTTCGAGCCGGGCTTCGGGTCGGGCTCTACTCTTCCCGAACCTGGCCCGTTTCAAAAGCAAGCTATTTTTTTGGGCTCGAGCCCAGCTCAAATTTAAACATGTTCGGGTTCGGGCCGGGCTTAACGGATCGAGCTAGCCCAGCCCAATGCTCAACTCTAGTTACGTTCACAAAGTTTCATACTAGGCGAGGAACTTAGACGTAGTTTACCCAAAATGGAGATGTGCAACACACCTTCCCTGTACTGAACACGTCACAGCACCAATCGGCTTTTGGGCAAGCTTCATGGTGATGGATCTATCTCTATGCTTACTGTAGATTTTTCTAATGCTTTCAACATGATAGATCTTCGATGCTCTGTGAAGTTAGAAAGCGATGTCCATCTATTTCTTCATGGGTGGAGTTTCCATATGCTCAGGCTACCAGACTATATATCAGAGACAATCATATTTGATCGACCACTGGAATGCAGCAAGGTGATCCCCTCGGTCCACTTCTATTTTCTCTTGCATCGCACCCACTTATTCATGAGATCATAGACAATTCTAAACTCCTTCTCCATGCTTGGTATCTTGATGATGGGGCTATCATCGGGGACACATTAGAAGTGGCCAAGGTGCTTGACATTATACAACATAGGGGCCCTGAGTTGGGAATTCTTCTGAATATCAAGAAAACTGAGCTTTTTTGGCCTTCATGTGATGGACAGAAGGTCCGTAAAGGACTATTTCCTACTGATACTGGAAGGCCCGTGCTAGGAGTGAAACTGCTTGGAGGTGCAGTGAGCATGAACAAAGAATTTGTTGAAGACTTGGCTATGAGGAGAGCCACCAAAGTTGTTGAATTAATGAAATTACTCCCCCAGTTGGATGACCCACAGAGTGAACTTCTTTTACTACGATCTTGTATGGGTTCAACCAAGCTCATGTTTGGCTTAAGGACATGTCAACCCACATGCATAGAGCAAGCTGCTGCTTTTTTTGACAGAGGGCTACATGTAGGGGTGTCAGAAAATTCTCAAGTTTGATATTCGCTCAGGTTTGGCTCGCTAAAAGTTCGATTCAGATTCGGTTCGGAAATAAACGAACCGATTCTGAATACAAGTTTAGGTTCGATTAAATAAACGAACCGAACCTAAAAATCACAGGTTCGCTCAAGTTCGATTCATTAAAAGCCCGATAAACATACACATATACATATTTACAAATCATTATCAATAGAAATGGATCTTATTTTAAGATAAGTGGATTTTGTCTAAGGATAAGTGACATTTGTCTAGAGATAACTGAATATTTATGTGATAAATATGTTTTATCTCATTAAAAACTATCCAAAAATAAATAATCACATCGTGGTTACAACATCCATCATCTATGTATCTAGTACTTTTCCCTTCTTTATCTTCAAATCAACAGAACAAGTATAAATATTGCTTGTCAGATATCTCCACATTATTCTTATTCCTTATCCCCATCTGAACATATATAAAAATATCTTATAATTATATTTTTTTCGAAAAGATGAATCCTTATTAATCTATTTTTTTAAAAGATGAAGATGAGTTAGATAAAGAAAAAACTAAATGAATATTTGTTGTAATTGCATACACGCATATATTCCTATTTCTCTTCTCTTCACCCCCTCTTACTGGAGAATTCTTAAGTTCGATATTCGCTTAGGTTCGATTCTTTTAAAAAGAGGTTCGATTCGGATTCGGTTCAAAAATAAATGAACCGAACCTAAACACAAGTTTAGGCTCGATTAGATAAACGAACCGAATCTAAAAAATATAGGTTCGCACAGGTTCGGTCCGTTTACACCCCTAGCTACGTGAGGCTATTGAGGACATTGTGGTTTGTGGAGGTCCTTTCTTTGACGACCTTCAATGGCGAGTGCCATCCCTATCAATCAAGCTCGGTGGCTTAGGACCACTCTCCACTATTGAGGCTTCTTCATATGCTTTTGTGGCCTCTAGAGCTCAATCTTGGGTGCTTCAAGATCACATTTTACGAGACATTGGGGTATGTAATATTGATTCTGATTTTTTAGATGCCTTGGAGGGTCTACGTGTCAAACTCCCATCTTTAGATCTTACATGTTTTGCTAATAAGGATACCGTCCCCCCTAAAGCCCAGAATGCTTTGGCGAGTTCCTTTTTTAGCAAAATTGTCAAAGAAATTCAGGTTGAATTTGACATGATGACTAGACAAAAGGCAATTTTTTCGGTGCTTGCAATCTGACCATGCTCAAGATTTTCTTCTAGCTATTCCTATCGGTGGTCTTGGAATGCATATGTATTGAGTATTGTACTATTCTCAGATATCGCCTAATGATTCCTCTATTCCCAGCAGATGAGGCGTGTCCAGTATGCCACAAATCTTGCCTAGACTCCTTTGGGGAGCATGCCGTTCATTGTCGTGAACTCCCAGGTTTTAAATATAGACATGATCTTGTCAGAGATGTCCTCTATGATGTTCTCAAGAAGGCTGGGGTTGTGCCACAGAAAGAAGCATCTGTGAATTTTTTGTTTGATCCGCACGGGGGGAGATCCACAATCAAACCAATGGATGTTTTAATTTTTGGTTGGGCTGGAGGAAAACATGCAAGTGTTGATTTAACTGGAGTGTCTCCATTAGTTGGTATGATAAAAAGCAATTTTACTGCGAGATACGCTGCACATAAAGCAACCTCAGCCAAAGTTGCTAAACATGAGAAGGCTTGTATTGACAATCAACATATCTTCATCCTTTTCGGGTTGGGTTCTTGGCGTCTGAAGCTGTAGAGCTCCTTAAGAGGGTCCAGAAAATTATGCATAGTAATGTTATGGTTCCCAGGTCTATGGATGTTGTGTTCCGAAGAATTGGATTTAGCATCCAAAAAGGATTGACGACGCAACTTGTTGTCCGTCTCCCAACAGTTTCTTTGTAATCTTGTTCTGAAGTCAATCGCGAGATAAACTAGAGGTAGAAATATCATGCATATTTTGCTTGATGGTAGAACATATTCCTCTCCCCCCGTCACTCATTTTTTTTGTTACCAAAAGAAATAAAAAAACCGAACTCGGGTCCCACTTCTCATCATTCGCAGTCCTCCCCTGCCTTACTCGCCACCGGTGTGCTCACCGCTAGGGATGAGCATCGGGCCGGGCCCAAGTTAGCCCGACCAGAGCCCGATTTCGTTTTTCGGGTCAACGGGCCGGGCCTAAGCTCGCGAGATATCTGAGTTTGTGGCCCAAACCCGAGCCCGCCTGCAATTAAATGGGCCGGGCCGGGTTCGGGCCGACCCGTTACTGTTCCTTCATTCATCAACCTGGTACACTTGATTTGCCTTTGCACGAAATTTTAATACATCTCATCGAATAAGGAATCTGTTGTATTCCTGCAGACAATTAATACAGGAACAATTAACACTGGGAATCATGGGACAAGTCGCTCCAGATTTAAATACATAAGAAGAGAAGTCCACAGCAAACAAATCGTGACGCTACTAAACCAGTCGAACCTGAGCAACCCCCCACAAACACATGCATCATCAACCTCTTCCATCTCACGTAGGTTACCTGTTGTGTTGCCTTGACTTGAGCTACTGTTTAGTTGAATTTAGGATTATAGAATTACATGCAGTTCAAGATTCTGATAATGCATCTTATGCAAAATCGGATATTAAAAAAATTCAACAGTAGGCACTCCAACTGAATGTGGATTGAAGTAAAAATGTACAGCCATTTACAGTTCTTTATGTTGAGAACATCTAACTTTTTTCTGGGGGCTACAAAAAGCATATGTAAAGTCAACATGTTTTGATGAAGTCTAATTTTTCTCTGCAAAAGATGAAGTACTATTTCCATGAATTTTGAGAGAAATGTTAGAATTACAAATGATATAGTTGAATTGCAAGGAATTATGATAGATAAACATTTCATTTAGACCCGAATCACAATTCATCTTTACTTTGCTTTGTTCTCAAACTTATTCACCATAAATAAATTCATTGAGTTACACTTAGGTCTGTACGGTAACTGGCATTTATCAGAAGGTTCTTCAGTTGCTTGCTATTGAATATAATACATATACTGTATTTTTTTGTGGATCTTCATTAGAATTAATACAGTAAAATCCAGAAAACGTAGGGGAGCACCACATCTCAACACCCATCACCATGAGTCCATGCCCCCCCTCTCTCTCCCGCTCTCTAGAAGTTGCACCTGTAGACGAGTAAGTGAATACTAACCCGATCCGCCGCACGCACGCCGTAGAAGATGATCGCCCAGGCCGCCGCTTGCGGAGAGAGCCGGAGAGCCGGAGAGGGTCAACCGCCACTCGCCAGTCGCCAGGCGCCAGGGGGATTTGGGTTTTTCGAGTGGGGGATGGGAATGGCCGAATGGGAGGCCATTGGGTTTACGAAACCCTAAATTAGGGCGCTCGGGTCGGGTCGCCCAAACTCAGCTCGGGCCCTAAATGCGGGCCGGGCTCGGTTCGGGCATATACGCGGGCTCGATGCGGGCCTCTAATCGGGCCAGCCCACGGGCCTCGGGCTCGGGCCCACCTTGCCCAAGCCCGACCCGAAATTCTGATTGGGCCAAAAAAAGAGCCAGACCCGCCCAGCTGTTACTCGGGCTCGGGTCTAGGCCGGGCTTGATCGGGCTGGGCATTGGGCCGGGCCGGCCCTACCCAATGCTATCCCTACTCACCGCCATTCCATGCTCGTTCACTCCACGTCACATCCCCACCCATCTACCCCGGAGTGGTGACCATATCTCCTCCCCCATCCTGCCCTCACCCCGCCCCCTTCTCCATATGAACCACCTCCACCAATGGACGACTCCGCCTCGGCTCCCCTCAAGCGCCCGTGCTGTGCATCCGGCGCGCCGCCGCCGCCACCGCCTGTGGGGGCTCCGTACGCCATGGATTGGCTCCTGGAGTCCGTCCTGCGCGCTCCGCCGCGCTCGGTCTCCGTCGGCGTAGCGCTGGAGCGGATCGTGGAGTTGGCAGTCTCCGACGCGGATAAGAGCCGCGTCGTGGAGAGCGTGGCTCTGTTCGGCTCGGCGCTTCTGGAGGCGGCACAGCGTTGGGAGAGGAAGCTCGCCTCGAGGCACAACTCAGCTGCGTGGCCTCTTTCCGCCGATGTCAGTGTCAAGGTGTGGAGAATGGTTTCTGGTGCTGCTGTTTTGGATTAGACCTATTTTGCTCTTGAGTTGGGAGTTCGTCGAATGCATAGAATTCGGCCACGTCTGGAGATCTTAATTACTACCCTTCTGTAAGATCAATGCATCCAAGCGAGTTGAACTATTGCAACTGCTTCGGAATTTATAAGTCAGTGAATAGACGCTTCACAGCCGATTGCGTCAACTACGTATACTTAGAAATCAAAGTTGCGAAGGGACTAGAGGAGTTGTATGGACACCATCAGCAATTCATTGTAACCGTGTGCAAGTGAGATCCGCCTTCGTGGAATATGGACTCATGAGATCACCGTGCTTCCTGACGATAGCCATCTCCTCCCACTTGCTCCTATATTTCCGTACCGTACGTACCCAACACATCATTTTCAATATGAAATGTTCTCATGAATCTAGGGTTAAACTCAACTTCAAAAGTTGCAAAGAGACTTTCTACAAAATATGACATGATATTAGCGCATAAGGTAATGCGTCATACTTGATTGTCACCCAAATACCGGCGGCACATCTTCTTTTAGTCGTGGATGTAGTCATCCTCTATCTTATCCCTATTGAAAGATGATTGCACTATGGGACTTTTCACCTCTCACCAGATGAAGCTATCTCATCACTCATGAATTGTTTGGCAGAGAAAAGACTGTCGTTTTGCAACATTGACTGGAATTTCCTTCGTTAAAATCAAGCCTTGTGTTCTCTACTTCGGGTTCTTGCTTGGGATATCGTACATGATGTTGCCCTCTTAAGTTTCTTCTTCAAAAAAGTGCCCTACAGCCATCATTCACTTCTTTCAAATTTAGACCTTGGATGGCTAGATTTCATTCTTCATGTTCATAACTGTATTCCTTCAATTCTCTTCAAGTATTAAAATTATCTGGGTATGCAAAGCTACAATATTAAGAATTTAGTGTGGTTTATCATTATTTAAGTTCATTATTATTTCGATTTTATCTAGATAAATTGAGGTCAATTGTGGATCTCCAATTTTCTAATAGACCTAATTAGTTTGATTAAGGGTCTATTAAGAGCTAATAAAAAATGATTGACTGCGATCAAATTTAGTTTGATATTTTCTTTGTAAGTCCATCTCCTCCTTTTGTAATGAGTTAGTGCGCTTTTATAAGAGACAAATAATATGGAATAGAAATTTAGATTTTGACTCCCATACCCCCTCTTTTATGTTATCTAGTGGAATCTGACCTCCTCATCCCCGTTCCTCACTTAACCTACGAGTCTAGTCTCTCTTCTCTCATTCCCAATTTATTGTATGCTCCATTGATTTCAGAGCATGGCTTCCGAGTCTTTTTTACGATTTAACGATCATATGGCATGTGAGAAAGACTGAAAATTGAGGACAAAATGGTTGGTTGTAGCCCTATCACTATAATTTGAAAGAACTTTCAAACTCTAACTCCAAAAGCAACAACCAACGACACTTGTTTAGAAATGCGGATATCTTGTTCAACAATGTGCAAATCATGTCCTAAAATGTTGAATACATTCGATTCCATACAATCATTACTCCAAGAAATAAAATAGAAAATAAGAGATCTTGAACGATGGCAACTAAATGACTAGGACTTGAGGCCATTATAACTATGATGCAAGGCACAATGAACAATCATTGCTTGCATCTTCCATCCATATAGCAGCCTTCAGTCACCTGTTGCTTCGACTATGACTATCTACGCCACCACAAATGAATGCCACTACCCTGACATGGGTTCAAACCCCTCCTCAAGACAACTTGGTTTCATGTGTCCTCATGTAGTGGTGATGCCCATGCCACTCCATTCTTGCAATTAAATGTCAGTCTCTTTATCTCCAAAGTGCCCTTAATGCACATTCTCTATTCTTGGAGGCCCTTGATCACATCGTTGCCTCCACCTTGGTCACTTGTAGTATAGACCACATTACCAAGGTTCTAAAAAAAGTAGGTGGGTCGAGACAATTTCACACAGGGCAAGGCGTAAGCCTCATAAGATATGAAGAGCAATTAAATTAATAATATTATATGATATATAATTATAAAAAAAACATTCTTGCCTTTTCAATTCATTAAGGTATTTTCACTATTTTTCGTAAGCCTCATAAGATATGAAGAGCAATTAAATTAATAATATTATATGATATATAATTATAAAAAAACACATTCTTGACTTTTCAATTCATTAAGGTATTTTCACTATTTTTGTTGCTCCAGTTATTCTTAATTCACGAGGCTTTAAATCAAAAGCTTAGGAATTCATCATAGAATCGTATATTCTCAATATTATAACATTATTCAGTTTGCATGTATAATTAAAATTCACCATTAACTTAGAGGAAAGTACTTTATGTGATAAAGTAATGATTTAACGATATTCTATGTCGATTATGCTAGATATATGAAATTACTAACAAAAAAGGTTCTTTAAATATCTCATGCATAAGCAGTAAAAAATCTCAATCTTGTAATATTATCTCTTACATAGTAGGCAAAAAAGGTAAGGATATAGTAAAATAAAATTCTAAGTAACAATCAACAAGGCTTCAATATAAATATCATAAAAATTTCTTTAATAGTCGAATATTATTAAAAATATCATTTCTTATTACTAAGTTGTCTATATATAGCCTATGGAAGATATATGCACATAAATTTAAAATATCTTTATATTCTTTCATAATTGAGGCAATGCCTCAGTACCGCCTCAGAGCCTCACTGCCTCTATGTAGTAATACTACCTCAGACGATCAAGGTGTAAGCTTCACTTTCCGAGGCTATAACCTCGAGGTTATATTCTCTCAGAATTTCCTTGTGGTATAATCTTCGATGCATTGAGGCAAGATTTCTAAAATCATGTCGTTGGTAGAAACACTAGCTGCTCTTGCGTGACTCCTTTTTTAAAACGGGGAAACACTCACAATGGCGTTATGATCGGGAGAGGTCCATGGGGAGCTCGCCAGTCTCATACCCCAATTGGAAAAACTATGAAGATCTCCTTTATTTCCTTTTTTAGAGGAAAATATATGGATTAGGACAAATTATGAGAGTTTCCATTTTCTTCGTAGAATTGCTAAGATGAATTTGCCTAGGAAACAATTACCGGCACGTAAAAGTATCATCTTGTCTTTTATATATGCGATTCAAATATTCATAATTAAAACATGAAATCATGTTGTTTTACAACTAGCACTATGTTGTGCAAGCAGACCATCAATTTTTCTGAACGCTACCACACAACTGCCCTGGTAGACGGAATCAGTAAAAGGGTGCTGATTGGAATATAACTCATCAGGAAATGGATTTTTTGAAGCATGGGAGAATCGATGTATTACTAAATTGTTTTTTTTTTGTCAAAATCACGGTTTAGTCAATTATTTTCAACTATTTTGAGTCCATCGTGCTTTGTTATTAATAAATAATTGAGATCAGTTAGCGATCTCTAATTTCAGTCATGGATCAAGTTAGTTTATTTAAGTTAGGAGGTTATTTGGAGCCAATCAATTAGATTTGATTAGGATTTGTTATTGGATTTATATCCCCTTTTGAAGTTCTTCCTTTCTTTTATTTTTTCTGTGAAATCTAGCCCCTCACCCGTGTTCATCTACGAGTATCCTCGTGCAACTCTTTCCTCCCCAATCCCCAAATATCCATTTGTGGCAAAGCAGTCTGTAAACAAAGTTAGCTGAATTTTGTTTTCTTTCTTCCAAGCAAGTTGGCTTTCACACCTTGTTTTTTTACATTTTTATACAATGTATCAATGGTGATATGACTTTCTCTTATGTATGGAAGATATTGTTTTAGTAAAAAAAGCATCGTTTGTGGTTTAGACGGGAAAAAAATTTTGATCGTACTTTGATACCTGAGATCCCAGAATTTTGTATATGTTTTCTTGCATTAGAAAATGACTTATAGTGATTGGTATTGGAGATTGATGCAACACAATTTCAATTAGACCATAGGCATGCTCTGAAGTTCTAATATTCTTTTGACTATAAAAGTTCTAATAATGTGCGGGCCATGGGTCAACCAGAAAAGCTGTTGGTGGTAGCGTGGAAGATCGGCGTGGCTTGTCTGCACGAATCCAAGATTGAGTCGTGGGATTATGTTAGTTGGAGCTCCGCATCTGGTCCTCACCTCACAGGGTTTTGGTCTTGTCTGACAGTTGGAAGTATAGGCTTTGACCTCGTTGAGGTCTCGATTTCCCACGTGAGCATGGTAGTTCTCACCCGCATTGTGGTTATGTTTGTGTATGGAGTGGTGGGGGCATTCACAAATGAGGTGTTGTGGGATGAGTTGAGGGAGATTAGGCACAAATTTCTAGAGGCAGCTTGGTTGGTGGGTGGTGACTTCAAAGTGACAATACATGAAGGTCATATCGGGTGGGGGGGGGGGGTGTGCAGGATCCTGGATCTCATCTTTTTGTGGAGGTAGTGGAGGAGCTTGCATTGAATGTTCTGGATGCGATAAACTATTGCTATATGTGGAGTATGTGGAGGAGTGCATCATCTCGATCACGTATTGACCAGTTCCTACTATCTATTGAAGCTTTGGAGATGTTTAACTTGCTACTATTTGTTCTTTACCTATATTATGTTCGAACCATATACCTCTATACCTAGATACTTGTAGTGGTATAGGCTCATCTTCATATTTCATGTTTAAGAGGTGCTGGATGTTGGAGGATGCCTTTTGTGACATGATGGACACTTTCTGGTTAGAACTTGATGTGGAGGGATCAACCACGACCCGCTTTGCACTAAAGCTGGTTGCATTATGTCACATATTATCTTGTTTCAGGAAAAGACTCTCACAAGGAGTGGGAGCTGAGGAGAAATCATGCACAAGAAGAGTTGGTAAAGAATCGACGTGGTGTAGGATGCCATGGAGTTGGCCACCTGAGGGTTGTGTAGAAGATTCTAGAAGAGGATAGGAAGATTGGACACAAATGGAGTAGAGGTCACGACAGAAGTGGCTGAAGGGGGGCGATGCAAATACAAGATTCTTCTATATCATGGCTAATATTAGGAGGAGAAACATGATCCACTCGGTTGAGGTGGGGGTTGAGATCTTCCATGGGGAGGGAGAGGTCGCGAATGCCGTGACATACCATTTCAAGGGGATGAGTAGGCAACTTCCTTAATATGGGTCGCGGTGGTTGGGTGTGGAAGTAAGCCAGATTTCTGACTTGGATGCGGAGGGATTGACGAGGCCATTTGATGTGTTGGAGGTTCGTGAGGCTACTTTTGGTCTGAACCAAGATGGATGCCCTGGGTCGGATGGCTTCTCACTTTTCTTTTTCAAGGAGTTCTGGGACCTGATTGCTGCAGAGGTAATGAGAGTGGTGACAGAGTTTGCTGAGGGGAACTTCAACTTTGACATGATCAACCGTTCTTTTATCTTCCTTGTGCCCACGAAGGATGCTGTGACAAGAATTGAAAACTTCATGTCAATTGCGCTATCCAATGCGATTTATTTAATTATGGCAAAGTTATTGGCCAACCAGTTTAGAGGAGTGTTGAACATATCATTTCGCCAACTCAGAGTGTTTGCTTGCTGCAGAAGTAATGAGAGTGGTGACAGAGTTTGTTGTGGTTACGACTTTTGAGATTGTGGCGGATTGACGTACAAAGAAAGTGAAAGTGGTTCTATGGAAGGTGGATTTTTTGAAGACTTATGACTGCATCGACTGATGATTCCTTTAGGCCTCTCTACACATGCATGGTATCCCTAACTTGTGGATTTCGTGGATGAAGAGGTGCATCACGACTACTTATATGCGGTCCTGGTGAATGGGCAACCAAAGGGGGGATACTTCCGGCCACAACGCGGGTCAGATAGGGGTGTCCCTTGGCACCTCTTCTCTTCGTTCTATTGATCGATGCTTTGATGGTCATAGTGGATCGTCTCATCTTGGGGGCTTTTGCAGCGGCTACTTGAAGGATGATTTCTTTGTCCCCATTCTTCAATACGCAGATATACCAGTGTTGCAATAATCGGTCGATTAGGCCGACTATTCAATCCAACTATGAGGTGCAGGGGGGTCCCCGACTGAATAACCTCTAGTCGGCCAATGATCGGTCTAACTGAGTAGTCGTTCCGATTATTCGGTCAACTAGCTGACTATTTGTCTGATTGGTAATTAAATGCTAGATTTTTCTATTTTTTTAAATTCTCAAGAGTTACCATTTGTCATGATATTACTAAAAGAGTCAAACATTTGTATATATATGTTGTTAATGGATACTTTTATGTTGGATTCTTGTTGATTGATGATTATATATGTATAAATATATAAGAATATATGTATTAAAAATCATTTTTATATTAAAAAATTACAAAATCGAATAATTCCGAATAGTCGCCTCCGACTGAATCCTGAATACAGACTTCTACAACATTGGATGATATGATTCTCTTTATAGAGGGTGGTGCTGATAGCTACATGGATTTATCTGTGGTTCTGGACATGTTTGGTGCTGTGTATCGCCCGAGGCTGAATAGGGACTGTTAGAAATATGAAATACGGAAGCATAATTAGAGAAAAATAATAATAACAACTAGAAAGAACAACGGGATTTTATGTAGAACCATACTCTTTAAGGAGCGGGATGAAACCACAGGGTACGGCTCAAAGGATGATGTGTTCATTGCACTTTCTCTCATCTGATACAGGAGGTGTGAGGCTTCTTATATAACCCCCCTATTGAGTCTCCAAGTCCCACTACTGGTAGATGTGGGACTAAATCATTGTATGTGGTAATAGGACCCTGGAGGGATCCCATTACCCATCTATACATGAGCGATACATATACTCCAACACTCCTTTTCAAGCTGGAGCATGCAATGCTCAGCTTGGACAAACAGAAAGAAATCTCAAACTCACAATACAAGACACTAAAAACAATATCAACTCAGCGCAAACACAACTGTCGGTTGCTGTCGAGGACGTTGCTTCTCATGCCGTACAGGTGAGGAGGAGCAAACGGGCTGGAGTGTGAGTCGAACCGGGTCTTCTTATCGGAGAATGTGTGCTATTATGCACTGTGACTGTCAGAGTCACAAAAACTGAATGAGTCTCCTCGTCGGAGTACTCTGGCTCGCCACATATAGAAGACTTGAATCATGTGGACAACTGCTCCATCTCTGAAGGGCCGACTGAAAAGCTGTGGAGACATCCTCGTCGGAGTCTATGGTCGCTGGAGAATGGAGTATGAAAGTCTACTCGTAGGAGAACTGGATCTCTCCCATACTGACTCAGAGAATAGGATATCTACTCTAAAGTCCCTATGATACCACGTGAAAACCCTACCTCACATGGCATAGGGAATGGGATCTCTATTCTGGAGTCTGGAGTATGGAGGTCCTATGGATCACATGAAAACTCTTAGATAAAAAACAAAGATAGGGATCACACAAACAATGATCGCATACATATGCGATTGAACTGAAGACTCAGAACCAATCTGAATGTCGAGTCTGAAATATGAAGAATTGTAGAATTTGAAAACTGGTAGGGAGTCTGAACTGGAGTATATTGAGTATGATATGTAGAATTCTACACAATACCCCCCCTTTCTCCCAGACTTGTCAGAAACAATGACATCGACAAAGTTGGGAGAAAAAACAAAATAAGGAAATAAAAACATCACATAAGTCGATAACAAATTTTTCGGCTTTTCTTTTCAATTTTTTAAATCATTTTTTCGTACGGATTCTTTTTACGATACTTTTTTTTCATTTTTTATGCCGTTCAACATTTCTTTTTCAGCTTTTCACTTCTTTTCCTTTTTGTCCAAAACATTCCACCTTTTTTTCTCAACCTCTTTTTTTGGCCTCTTTTTTTTTCAAACACTGCCCAAAGGGCCCAAAAATCTCAACCTAATTGGTCTTATAAAACTATGCCCCCCCTTTTTTTTTGAATAAGGCCTCTTTTCTCTTTTTTTACTCACGACTTCTCTCCCTTGTTTAATACATATGACCCAAAAGGGGGAGTGGGGGCCTATTTAGAACAAGGGGATCAACCCTACCTAATTTCTTCATGCACGACTTAGGGTTTCTCGAACCCTCCTGCTGTCGTCGCTCGAGGAGTCTCCAAGAGGACATCTCGTGCTGCCTACGCGAGAGAGGAGACGAGGGGGATCGTCGCTTGGAGGAGCGCTATCTCCGCTTGGAGCAAGCAGGGTTCCCATCTGGGGAGCAGTTGCTGGAGGGAATCGCTGTCACAGACCGGAGGCTTCATCGTATGGGAGTCATGGCGAGACATTGTGATGGGGCTCTCCAAGTGTTTGTTGATGGCTTCATGTGTACGAAAAGGAGATCGGGTGCCTGGAGATGAGAGGTGGCAACGTTGCTTAGGATATGGAGAGGGCGACACTGGAGAGTTGCCTCCTGGAGAAGTAGTTGTTGGTGCCGCCATCGAGGAGCAGGGGGAGAAGGTTGGATCCCACGAGTCGCCAACGCCTGGAGAACAAAGTGGCACCGCCTGCAGCTTGAGGTGGTGCCAGCCTCGCGCAGGCATTGTCTCTGCCCTGAGAGTTGTCACCGCCTCCAGGAGCAACCCCAAGAATCGTAGAAGAAGAGGGCCTGCGAACACCGGCTTAAAAATAGGGTTTCCGAACCCTAGAAGCATATATAGCCATCTGATCTTGCAACACAGGATCTTCAGAACTCGAACTTGTGTAAAAAAAACTTTGAAGTGTCCGGAACTTGAATGAGATAAATGATAATTGTATTAATCTAAAAATTTTCAAAATCGACTTGCTCTGATACTGAATATCAAACATGAACAAATAACATGCAATCCTCGAGAATCGAACCCGCTCTGATATCATGTTAGAAATATGAAAGGCAGAAGCATAATCAGAGAAAAAGAATAATAACAAGAAAGAACATCGAAATTTTACGTGGAACCCTACTCCTTAAGGAGTGGGATGAAACCACGAGAGAACGCCTCAAAGGATTGATGTGTTCATTGCACTTTCTCTCATCTGATACTTGAGGTATGTGGCTTCTTATATAGTCCCCACCGAGTCTCCAAGCCCCATTACTAGTAGATGTGGGACTAAACCACTGGATGCGGTAATTGAACCCTGGAGGGATCCAATTACCCATTTATACATGAGTGATGCATATACTCCAACATGGACAAGTCTGAGTTTGTTCCTTTTGGACTAGTAGATGCAGCGATTGATTTATGTGCTGGTTGGTCGCGTTCTTTATGCAAGGAGTTGCCGCTGAGATACTTGGGTTTGTCGCTGGTGGCCGGGAGTATGCACGCCGCTGAGTGGTTACATGTGTTTGAGAAATTGAAACCGAGTCCAAGGTTGCAAAAATAGGTAGTCGGTACTCGGTCGGTTGGGTCACTGACTAAGGATTAATCGACAGTTGGGCGATTAATCAGATTTAGTAGAGCTTTAATTGGCTTTGAAGTTTTTAATTATTATAGATATATAAATCATTTTTATTTTTATTTTCTTATTTATTACATAGATTTATATAATTTTTATATTATCATCATGAAAGAAATGAAGTAATTGAATCTTAATAAAAATATTAACCGTATTAGAATAATTTTCCTTTAAAAAAAGCACAAGAAATAAAAAAATGTGGTATATTGAAGAAAAAATCGATCGACTAGTTGGCCTAGTCAGAGTTAGTCAATACTCTTCCAAGATCTGGCAACTACGGTCTGCTTCTTGCTCTTCCAAGATAGCAGTGAATTCCCTATTAACACTGCGAATACTGAAGTAGACTTCATATCCTTGGGACACCCATCATAATCTGCATCTGCACAAGCTGCAACTGAAAGGGATGTACCTCTGCTGAATAGAAGTCCAGTACCAGGTGATGCCTTCAGATACCTCAGAATCGTATGGACTGCATCCATATTTATCTGTTTGGGTTGCTCCATAAATTGACTCACTTTGCTTACGACAAACAATATATCTAGCCTGGTAATGGTCACATACATGAGCTTGCCCACAAGCTCCATGTACCTCCTCTTGTCAACCTCCTCACTGTCATTATCGTAGAGATTCATGCTAGGGCCCATAGGAGTAGGGACTGGTCTGCAATATGCCATTCCTGTCTTAGAAAGAAGATCTGTAATGTACTTCTTCCGGGTCATCACAAGACCTCGCTGGTTCCTGGCAAACTCTGATCTAAGGAAGAAGCGTAAACTACCAAGCTGGAGTCTTTGAAGGCTCGATTTATTCTACCACATGAGCAGATGCAGGGTATTCATGCTTCGGATAGCATATGTCCTCTGCGTGTCCTGGACGACAACAGTAAGTGCAAGGACCACGATGTTGTCCACCACCTCTATCACGAGGATTGCACCCTCTAGACTGGGTAGACCCTCCTATACGGTGAGGAGCAACCATCGCTGAAGTGGACTGTGTGGTGACAGTAGGAGGAATAACAAGCATGTTGAGATGACTGTTGATGCAAATGATAATTCGGCGACGGAAAATAATTTTATATCGGTGGAATTTTTTTTGGTAGAAGAAAATGGAGGGTTTGATAAGAGAAGCTCGTCGGAAAAACGAGGGATGTTGGGGAAGAGAAACGTGAAGACCACGTGGGGAAAGAGAGAGACTAGAGAGAGAGAGATAAATCTCAAACTTTATATCAACTGAACTATCTAAAACAATAGCCCTTCATCCCTTTATATAGGAGGGATGTGGTTACAAAAATAGAAATCAAATTCAAATTCAAAAATGACTTATCCTAATTTGACCAACTAATTGATTTGAAATAAATTCAAATCTTTAACCAACTATTTTTGAGATCACACGCGATCTCGTTTATTTAATTAAAATTGCGACAACTCAAATAAACGTAAATAAAATTAGCGGCTAAAAAGTAGAGAAAAATGCGGCCCTATTTATCCAGTTCACGCTGCATCAACTCTCCTCCGTTTGAAAAATTCGTCTCCCGACGAATTGCTGGATCTGCAGGCTTGGAGATTGATAAATTTGAATCAGCGTCCTCGATCATCCCGTGGAAGTACTGGTGTGGAGCGAATGGCTGGATCCATGCGTGTGGGATGCGAGTGTTGGCAACGTGGACTTCGTGACGGAAGAGCAGGTGTGGCGCATATGCGGGCTGCCATCCGGGCTTTATCCCTTTGACATGGTGCTCGAAGAACTGATGGGGCATCTTCATGACGATCAACTCGGCCTTTGGAGAGTCCATAGCAAAGAAATAGCACAAGGAGAGTAGAGGGAGAGATGTGTCCAGTGAATTAAGCCATGGGGCCCTTAAATAGGTGAAACCCATGATCCTAATCCTATTTGGATAAGGAAGCATTCCACATTTCTCTCTTTCAACCCTTCTTTAAAATAATCCTGCTCCAGGGGGATGGAATACAAATTTCGTACCCCTTTAATTTTGTCCTTCCAGTAAATGTTTTGATGGGGAGGGGTTTTCCGGCAATTTTTCCCATTCATACCCCTAATTTCCAGGGACTCGGTTGCGACTGCATCCCTAACTAGCATTAGGTTTTTTTCCTTCCGAACTAATGGGCGACGACAATAAGAACGGGGGAGGCGGCGTCCTCGAGCTCGTGGCCAGGCGTCTTGTGCGGCTGACGTTGCTCGCTAGGGTGGTGAGGCCGTTTGCAGTGGTGGTTGTAAGGTTGGGAGGGGGCGATAGCGGGCAACGGCGGCGGGAGGGGGTGTTGGCGGTGGCGCGAGAGGCACGAGGGTGGGTTCGGGAGGGGGTTTTGCTGGGGGTGAGGGGGTCGCAGGTTCGAGAGGTGGTACGGGGTATGCGGAGTGGGGCGATGGAGCGAGAATCGGGGAGGCCTGGGTAGGCCGCAACGGGGTTGGGTTTGAGGGGGTCGCGGCGGGAGGGGACACGGGGGTTGGGGAATGTATCGCGATGGGTCGGGTGGCGGGAGAGGTTGACGGGGCAGGGGCGTGGGTGTGTGTTGGCGTGGAAATTGGAGCGAGTATCGCATGTGCGAGAAGGGGTTCTGGTGGTGCGAGAGGAGGAGCGGGTGGGGTGGGCGACGGTGGCAGTGCGGCTGGGAAATGAACTGCAGGGGGTACGGGGATGGTGGAGGGGTCCAGCGAGGCTAGGGGGCGCCGGAGGGGTTGGGGCTGCAGCGAGGTTCCGTGGGGGAGCCGCGGATGGGACGAAGATCGATTCCTGCGGCTTCTGCGAGTCTGAATATGCTTGGGCAGCAAGCAGGTCATAATCTTTTCCTCCTGAAATGGCCTGTACAGCGAGTGAATCATCATCGACGACGAGTTCTTCTTCGTCAAAAATCTGGGCAACGGCTTCGGTAGTAGGAGATTTTGCTTTGGCCGCGCATAGGGTCTTGAAGTCAGACATCCAATCTCGAAACTTTGACTGGAAATCAAGCAGTAGGCCCATCATCTCCTTGTTGTAAGCGTCGTTGGATCGTCATGTTCGTTCCGATGAACGATGGTGTTTGGTCGCATATCGACGCGAATGTCTGAACGGATCGTCAGATCGTGAGGACGATCTGTAGGCCATGCTCTGATACCAATTGATGCAAATGATAATTCGGCGACGGTGGAAAATAATTTTATATCGGTGGATTTTTTTGGTAAAAGAAAATGGAGGGGTTGAGAAGAGAAGCTCGTCGGAAAAACGAGGGGTGTTGGAGAAGAGAAACGTGAAGACCACGTGGGGAAAGAGAGAGACTAGAGAGAGAGATAAATCTCAAATTTTATATCAACTGAACTGTCTAAAACAATAGCCCTTCATCACTTTATATAGAAGGGATATGGTTACAAAAATAGAAATCAAATTCAAATTCAAAAATGACTTATCCTAATTTGACCAACTAATTGATTTGAAATAAATTCAAATCTTTAACCAACTATTTTTGAGATCACAGGCGATCTCGTTTATTTAATTAAAATTACGACGACTCAAATAAAAATAAATAAAATTAGCGGCTAAAAAGTAGAGAAAAATCGGCCCTATTTATCCAGTTCACGCTGCATCAACTGTATGCCTCATCCATGGGAGGTGTGGTCACCCCAATAAGGAGTTATGCTCGTGCTGCATCATACTCTGGGTCGAGTGCAGTAAAAAAGACTCCAACCATAGTTGAGTTCTTGTATGTCATTTGTTGCTATGTGGTTGTCATAATATGCATGAAGCTGTGAGGCTTCCCGGACATGCCATGTAGTGAGGAGTAGAATGTGTGCAAATGATGACCATTCTGCTTGGCCTTGTAAGTGTCAAATTGAAGATAAAGAATCTTGCCTCATTCTTTGCTTGGGCATAAGTGGATGTCAAAATATCCCACATCGCAATGGGTTGATTCACGATGTCATTGGCTATCTCCGTGATGAGGGCCCCGAAAAGCCAAATACGTGCATACACGTCATCTTGCTTCCACGAAGGATTCTCCCAATCTTATCAGTCGGCTCTGGCTTCGTCAGAATGTGCTCCTTATTGTTGCATTGCATAAGGGTAAGAGATTGCATGGACCATACCTCATAGTTGGTCCCATCCATCTTTACGATGGAAGCCGGGCCCTTGAAGACATCGGATGAAGAAAAATATCACCATTGTTCTCTGACATGATGGAAGAACGATCGAAGACGGAACTTGCTGGGGAAGTAGACCGATCTGAGCGAGTCTACATGATCATACAGAGGATTGATTGTACATGTAGACTCATACAACCATCCTCATCAATCCTCGTTACGCTTTAGGGCCAGAACACATGATTTATAGGGTCTGAAATCACGTTTTTTTGATCAAAATCAGACCGTTTTTGGATCAAATCAGACTGCAGGTCGGTACACAACAGAGATATGAGCTGTTGCAACAACAAGAAAGGCCGCTACAACGGTTCGACCATGCTGCGGAGGCGTAACAGGGGCTGCGGCGGTGCAACAGGGCAATGCAGGGGTGCAATAGGGGGTCGCGGCAATGCAGCGCGGTGGCAGTGCCGTTGCTATAGTGCGACAATGCCATAAAGGCACAAGGGCCCATGGTGGTGCGGTGTCGCGGCAGGAGAGAGCCAATAGTGACGACGATGGTAGTCGGAGGGCGACATCATCGAGTTGGAGGGCTGACAGTGGGGTAAGGGTCTAGGTAAAGGCTTCGGTCCAGGAATGTCGCTCTAATAGCACGTGGAGATGAAATAATGAATTACTTATTGATGAAGCCCTAGGGTTCTCTTATATATGAGAGAAACCTGTTGGGAAAGGCAAATTACATGAAGAAGATAAAGAAAATAGAAATTACATAAACAATATAAAGACAACTAATATCTCAACATTCTCTATGTCATCTTTTTGGATGCCAACTTGCGTTCATGTGCATTTTGGAGGGTTTAATGGTGGAGATAATTCTGGACAAGTTGTGGGTAGGATTGTACTAGTAGACTAAGTTTTGGTAATGAACCTTTTTTTATACAAAAAAGGGTGAACTCCCAAGGTGGGTGTTACCGCACAATGGCATTCATTATAAAAAGTTAGGTTACATTAACGGGATGTTCAGAAATTATAAAGCACTTTTACAATGCGAAACCACATTTTCTGAGTAGAACCTCTGGTTGTTGAAGATCTGGTCATTCCAACCAAGCCATATTACCCAAAGGCCCACGAACGTGACCGAGCAGTCATCAGTGGAGCTAAGCCCCACCACACGAATCGAGCTCCAGGGCAGAAACCTTCCAGACCATCTGTCACTAGCCAAGAAATGCCGAGCTCCCTCCAAACCTGTGTCAACGCCGAGCACTTGAAAAATAGATGTTCTGTATCCTCTACCTGCCCCTCGCACCTCTCACAGAATATGTCCTCTACACCAAACAACTGCCCCTCCTTGCCTTGTCACACAAGCGGTCTCTTCTCTGACACCAAAGGAATATCTTGACTCTACATGGGATCTTCGCCGTCCACACCATCTTCAAATCCTTTGAGTTCTTCATCATGTTATGTTGCTGGTCTCCTGAACTCTTCATTAGCTTTCTTAGTTGAGAACCTCCCCCCTTCCCATATAAAGTGGTCCGCCAGCTGGTTGAACTCTCTTGGGGTGGAGATCTCGGCCTGCAATCTGAAAAAATCCTCCAGCCGTTGTTCCGATAGCTGCGACACAAATGTCAGCAACCACATATCTGAGCCTGCAACCTGGAAGAGCAACCCCTCCTTTGTCGATGTCGAAGCATACATCCTTGTGAACCCTCGTCTATCCAATCATCGCGTCAGAATCTGAACAACTGACCATGCCCCACCTTCGGTCGTAGCTTGTGGGCAAGCGAAGGTAGAATCTCGTGTACCCCAGTCCATAAGGGTGATTCCAGATGCACCTTTCTCACCACGAAGTCTCCCCTTACTCCATATATTTTTAGAACAAGGCAACATATCTAAATCACCCACTTCGCTAGCAGGGCCTTGTTCATACATTCTACGTTGCGCACGCCTAAGCCGTCCTCCCCCTCCCCTTCGTTATCTCCTTCCAGTTTATCAGATGTAGACCGGACCTATGCTGCTTCCCGTCCGACCAAAAAAAACCTTCTCATCAGAGACTCAATCTTCCTTTTGACTCCAACCGGCATCAGTCGCGTGAAGTAATAATAAATTGGGATGGTCGAGAGCACATGCTTTAATAGAACAAGTTTTCCTCCTCTAGACAAAGTAATTGCCTTTCAGCCGACCAACCTTTGCTCGATTCTCTATATAACATAGTCCCAGTCAGAGCTCCTTAGCTTCCTGTCCACCAGCGAAAGCCCCAAGTATGGGATGGGCAGATTGCCCAAAGGGTAGTCCCCCAACACAGCGATTTTGGCACTCTCATTGTCATCCATCCTAAAAATGATGACCACAGATTTGCGCTTATTAACCTCTAGTTCAGACAGAGCGCTAAAAATGTCTAACAGCTGTGCTGCGTGACCTGACTGCTCACATGAACTCCAAGCAACAACAGGGTGTCATCCGCGTACTTGAGCAAAGGTATTGAGATTTCCTCCATGTGAAAGCCCTCGCACCGGCCTATTTCCACCATCTGCTTAAACTACACCGCCAAAGCGTCCGCCACCAAAGTGAAGAGCATAGGGGCCAGAGGACAATCCTGCCGGACGCCACGCTGAGGTTGAAAGTGACCCCCCTCCGGCTTGCCATTCACCAAGACCGAATAGGAAGAAGTAACGATGCTTCTCTTCATCCATCCGACCCAAACCTCTGGGAAGCCTCTCCGCCTCAAAGAAGCCCACAGGAAATTCCAATCCACACAATCGTAGGCCCTGGCAAAATCGATCTTCCATAGGCGCCCCTTTTTCTTCGCCCGCTTCCACTCAAGGCAAATCTCCGTTCCCATAATCAATATGTTATTAAGAAGGGGGTTGATGTTGCTGAAGTTGAAGGACATGAACATGGATTTGCTGACGAAGTGGGTTATGAGATTGTGGGGATGGGAGTAAGGACTTTGACTAGACTTATGAGAACGTGGATCAAGTCATTGGGGAGTAGTTGGTAGAAAGATGAGGGGAACGGATGGAGAGGCGAGGTAAGACTCTCTGGCGTGCGAAAGGCGAGGGTGAAGCGAGTTCGTCGAGGGCGAGGGGGAGCTGCTGGGGGGTTGCGAAGCGGGCTGGTACCGATATATCGGTGCCTGGTGGGGGTGAGAAGCGGGTGGTAGGGTCTGGCGCGGAGCGGGACGACGGGGAAGGAGGTTGGGTGAAGGTATCGCATAAGAAGATCGGGAAGAGGTGTTTTCGTTGCAGCGTGCATGGTCATCTGGCGTCCTCTTGTCGTCTGCCTCCGCGATGCTATGCATGCGGGGGGTGTGGGCCATCGCATGATCTCATGCAGAGGTGTTGGTAGTACTCGTGGCTTCTCTGCGAGCTCGAAGCCGGCACGATCGCATGCGCAAGGGCTGCATGGAAGCCTTGGTGTGAACTTCGGCGGTGGAGGTTCGCGGTCATTTGCAGAGGTGGTGCGTGCTGGAGCAGTCGAGGGGTTGGGTGACATTGTGGAGGAACGTTCAGCTACGTTGATCGGGCGGAGTGTTGGCCAGGTTGGCGGGGAGCCTGTGCAAGGGGAGCCTACGTTTGGGGAGGAGGAGCATGGGGTGAAGTTTGCGGGGGTGCCGGTTCATGTGGGGAGCTGTCCCGTTGCTGGTGGCTCCCTCGCAGCGGTGGGGGTCCTGCAGCGGCCCGGAACGTCTTAGGATTTGATTCACTCTAACACTCTGAAGATTTTGGGGCCTCTCTTCGGCGGGGATTTCGTGGTGCTCGACTCCGCCCGCTGCTGCGTCCGTGGCCTTTCCCCGGAGCAGCGGGAAAGGCTCCTCTCTTTTGGCGGTGATGGCGACGTGGCGTGGAGGTGCTTCAGGGTCGCTGACGGTGCATCTTTTGCTTCCGAGGTTTGTGTGGCGGAAGTGCGGGGAGTCCCTTTCCTTTCTCGCACGGTTGCAGCTCTCTCGAGGGTCGTCGAAGCTTGGGGGGCTGTTTTGGCTGTTCTAGACGACGGGCTATCATCGGGAGCGGATTGGACGTGTACTAAAATTCTACTGGAATGCTCCTCCTCCTTCCTGACCACTGCGGTTGATAAGATTCTATTCGAGTCCTTGAAGATCGGACGTTGGACGTTTAAGTTGGAGTTCTTCTTTCTCTCGCCTACGGCGGCACCGGCGGCCGCGTCGTCGTCTCCGGCTGTCAATGTCGCTGCTCAGACCCCGGGCGTGGGGGTGGACGGTTCGTCTCCTGGAGGCCACGTGTCAATTATTGGAGGGGTTTCTGAGGGGTCGCCTGCTATGTGTATCCCCTCTGCCCCGCTTTTGCTTGATTCTCGGAAGACGTGTACGGATCCTAACAGGCGTGATATCTTTTCCTTGGGCTCTCTCGAGGTCGATTCTCATTCCCTGCAACTGCCTCCTTTGTCGACTATCTACAAGCATGTTTCTATATCGGGCCACGTCAGCAATCATTCTAAGGTCTCCCATATCGGTTCCGTGCACTTCGGGTCGTGGCCTCGGATGCGGGTTTCAGCAGATCCGCTTATGCTTCTGGATTCCCTGGTTGGTCTCCCACTGGGGCCCGATGGTTCGGTGATGTTGACTAGGCGGATCCTTTTCGAGGAGTTCGACTCCTCCGACTCCCTTACCTCCTCCTGCTTGGACTCCTCCGACTATTTCTTTGCTTCACGACGCTGAGGTATCTTCGCTCGATGTACCCCTGGGGGTCGATGTCACTACTTGGGTAGGAGGTGCCCCTATGAGGTAGAGGCCTCAACCTCTTCAAGATTCGACAAAAGCTATCGTAGGCGAACTCATTCTCGCCTTGGCGCCCCCATGGTTTCTTCTTGCGCGACGCTGCGAGACTCGGTTGCGGAGGCGGCTGGCCTGTCTCCTATTGGGGGACGCTCCCTTGGTTTTTAATGAAGGTTCTTACTTGGAACGTTAGGGAACTCGGGGATCCTGACAAGAGGCGGGTCTTGGGCTTGCGTTTCTCCGAGTGGGAATGCAATGTTGTCTTTATTCAAGAATCGAAGCTCTCGGGCGTTGATGATTCCGTATGGAGATCTTTCGGTGCTAATGCTGTGGACGACTTTCGATCTGTTGATGCCATCGGGCATCGGGTGGCATTATTCTGGCGTGGCGATCGGGGATTTTCAATTTCTCGTCCATGCGCGTGGGGAGGCACTCGTTGACTATGGTATTGTCTCGCATTGACTCGAATGTATCTATTGCTTTTTCGGTTATCTATGCTCCTACTTGCCACTTGCTGCGACGGGATCTTTGGGAGGAATTGAGGGAGATGACCTCTGAATTTGCGGAGATTCCATTGCTCTTGGGAGGGGACTTCAATGTTACTTCCCTCTCTTCGGATCGGCCGCGTGGCCGCGGGGGGCAGGATCCTGGATCAGATGACTTTACCGCCTTCATTGCGGATTTGGCCTTGGAGGGGCTGGTGCCCACTGATATTTCCTATACTTGGCGTAATAACGCTTCTCGATCGAGAATTGACAGGTTCTTGGCAAATGGTAAGATCATGGAACTCTTTCCTTTGTGCTGGGTAGCTTCTCGGCCGCGCTCTTTTTCGGATCATAATCCATTTATTTATGACTCTGGGGAAGAGCATTATCCCCGGGGACTCTTCCGCTACGAACGGTGCTGGCTTTTGGAGCCAGGGTTTAAAGACCTTGGTCAGGAACCATTGGACCCAGGCTCTTCTTTGTGGGCTCTGCTGCTTGTCGTTTGGATTACAAATTAGCATCGTTGCGTAGGTTGTTGGCATCTTTCAAGAAGATACGCGCCTTGCCCGTGTGGCGGCTAGGAATGCGGCGGAAGGTACTATTGTGCGGTTGGATCGCATGGAGAATGCACGCGATTTGACGTCGGAGGAACTCCTGGAGCGTGCCGCTGCCCTTGATGTAGTCAAAGTTGAGGACAAAAAGCGATCAATCGAATGGCGACAACGTTCTCGATTGAGATGGATAAAGGAGGGGGATGCTAATACCGCTTTCTTTCACCGGGTTGCTAGTGGTAGACGCCGATACAATTCCATCCGCTCTATCCTGGTGAATGACTCCCTCATAACTGGCGACAAGGAGATGGGCGATGCCTTTGTGGGCCATTTCAAGAATAACTTTGGCTGCAGGTCGCCACGCCGCTGGCGCTGGCGGGCGGGCGGGGGGCTCCTTCAATATCTGAACCCGATGCCTTGACCTTGATCAGGCCTTTCTCTTTGGCGGAGCTTAAAGACGCGGTGTGGGACCTTAATGACGACGACGCGCCGGGCCCTGATGGGTTCTCTGTGGCTTTCTACCGAGATTTTTGGGACCTGGTGGCTGGCGATGTTTTGGAGGATGCAAAAGACTTCTACACCCACATCGTGGTTCGACAAGATAAATAAGGCCCTTATCGTGTTGATCCCCAAGGCTCATCAGGCAAACCGCACAGAGGACTTCCGTCCGATCTCTATCTCGAATGGGATTTATTAATAATCGCTAAGGGTCTTGGTCAGGCGACTTGCCCCCTTTCTGGTGCCGCTTATCTCGCCTACGCAGGTGGCCTTTGTCGTGGCCGGCATATCTCTGATTGTTTCGCTGTGGCCTCGGAGCTCATTGCAGCGTGGAGGAGGACTAACGCCTAAGGGGAGATCCTTTGGAAGATTGACTTTGCTAAGGCATATGATTGCCTTGACTGGCGGTTTTCTGGGTCGGTCTTGAGGCGGAGGGGCTTTCCTGCGACGTGGATTTCGTGGATGCGGCGGTGTGTATCCACGACCTCACTCTCCATTTTGCTGAACGTTGCCCTGTGGGGGGTTTCTTCCAGCCGAGGCGGGGTGCGGCAGGGTGTCCTCTCGCACCTCTTCTCTTTGTGTTGGCAGCTGATGTCCTTCCTCTATGATTGACGGTATGGTCGCGGCGGGCTTGACCCGGGGTTGTAATATTGGGGAGCTCCATGTCCCATCTATTCTGTTCGCTGACGACACATTATGCTTTGTTGAAGGGGGGCCCGATGCGGTGTCCGGTTTTAGTCACTACAATGCAATTATTCAGTGAGGCCTCGGGTCTGGTGATTAATACGTCGAAGTCTAAAGTGGTTCCTTTCGGCATGTCGCAAGCTGAGGTTCTGGAATGCGCTCAGCTCCTGGGGTCCAACCCCTCTTCTCTCCCCGTTTGACTATCTTGGCCTCCTACTTGCTGTCGACCGTACTCGTATTCGCGATTGGAAGGTTGTGGTCGAGAAGATGGAGGCCCGCCTCGCGGGTGGCGTGCGGTGTTGTTGTCTAGGGGTGGGCGGCTGGTACTTCTAAAGCGTGCTTTCCTCTATTCCTATTTTATTTCTTCTCGGTCCGTGGCATGCCCAAGGGGATTCGCTTGCGGTTGGAGAGGTGTATGCGTGGGTTCCTCTGGGGACGCAATGGGGAAGGGAGAAGGGGGATTCACCTCGTGGGTGGGAGGTTGTTTCTCGGCCCAAGAGGTTGGGGGGCTTGGGGGTCAGGCAACTGGATTTGGTTAATGAAGCTCTTTTGCTTAAGTGGGTTTCTCGAGTATGGGGGAATGAGGGACAACTTTATGATTAATGTCCTGCGGGAGTTGCTGGGTGCGGACTTGCTTGGCGGCTTTATGGGCAACTCGCTTTGTCGCCCTTCTCCATTCTGGCGTGGAGTGACGACTGTTTTTAGGCAAAATCGCTCTTTTTTAAGCCAGTGTTGGGCAACGGGAACTCCTTTCGCTTCTGGACTGATGACTGGTCCGGAAGGGGTGCTTTTAACATGATGTTCCCGCGTCTTTTTGCTTTGGTCGCGACAAGTGAGGCGTCTGTGGCCTCATGCTGGGAGAACGGATGCTGGAGCCCTACGATCGCTGCGGCCCTTTCGGAGCATCAGATGGATGATTTTCTTTCGTTATTGGCTCAGCTAGTTGATGCTCCTCGACCGAATGTTGGCGTGACCACTGGGCATGGAAGGAAGGATCTTTCTCTACGCGTAAGGCGTATTCCGCTCTCGCTCCTTCACTTAATGCCGATGACGATATATTGGTGCGTGACTGTAGATTCTTGTGGGACCTCAAACTTCCTGAGCGCATTGGGATATTCTTATGGCTTCTTCGGCGAGGACGGCTTATGTCTCGTGATCGGTGTGCAACCATTTTTCCGAACGTTGGTTCGATGTGCGGTCTCTGTGATGCGGAGCGGGAATCAATTTCCCACCTATTTTTTCGAGTGCGGCCTGTTCGCACTCTTTGGGATGATCTTCCTTGGGTTAACGCCGTCTCCTTTCCTGCATTGTGCGAGAGGCTTGGTTAACTCAAGGGGTAGGGAAAGGAAGCTTATTCTTGATCCAATCGCAAGGCTGTGGAGCATTTGGCTGGGGGAGGAACGAGACAATATTTGCGCTCAACGGTTCTACATGGAGAATATCATTCTGCGTGCTAAGCGTCTTCTGGAGGATTGTCCCAGGGGGTAAACCACTGTGGTGTTTTGGGGGATCCAATTCTTGTAGATACCCTTTCGGGTAGGCTTTTTTGGTACATCTTCTCGCCTTCCGTGTATTTACTGTTTTCGTTTTTTAATATATTGGGTGAACACCCTCGAGTGCCTCCCCCTCTTTTGAGCCTCAAAAAAAAAGATGAGGGGAACCCATGTAAGGTGGAAGCTGGTTTTCAGGTTGACTTTCCAAACCAAAGATCGGACGATTTCATTGGCCCCGACTGGTTTCCTGCGAGGCATTGATGATCCACGTGCATACAAAGATCACTGGATTTGATGTGGTGGGGGACTTCTCAGTTTAAAACTCACAAGGCCCCTATCATGTGTCCCTTAGAGGTTACCGATCATGACATAGTGAAGACACTGCAAACTCTTTTGATACGACTAGGCCTGTTA